>JBBPCX010000001.1:36381480-36399446 GCA_037974365.1 Hydrocynus forskahlii
TACTGAGTCAATTCACAAATTCTGCTTCCACTGGCAAGTAAGGACCACCTCCTAACAAAGGTGTTGAGAGCTGTTATGTTACCTTGCTGGCCTGGGGGTTGTTAAGGATGTGTACGGTGCTGGGTTTGACACCGTTGGCCTTAGCTCGCTTGTAGAGGGCAAAACGACTCCTTCGTCTTCCTCGATCTCCACTGGGGAGGGATCCATTGTACCTGAACAAAAAAGGAGAAAAGTCCCAATCTGAGTTTGACTAAGAGGTGAATAATCATTTGAGCTCCTAGCATACATTTTTATTCAATTAAACCCATTTTAAGTAATAAACATCACCTCTCGGTAACACAATCAGAAATATAATTGAAAACAATAGCCTTTATCACAGTTTTCCCCAAATCATTGAGCACTACCTGAAACATTTAGAAGTGTTTAATACTTAAACTGCGAGTTTAAGGTTTGGTGTAAGAGGAAACAAAACACTCAAGAAAGGTTTATGAACAAAAAAACGTATCCACTGGATTCAGTGTCTAAAAACTCAATCATACCGAGTCTACTGTAGTCGAGTATAAGTAAGATCATCATGATCTTTTTGCACTAATACTTGTTTACCTTCTTAATCCTCAGAGGAAGATCTAAACAAGCAGTTTAAAGTTAATCCCACTGAAAAAAGAGTTTCAGGTTCAGAGAAGATTTAATCTCAAATTTCCTTTGAACTTTCAAGACTCCAGCACACATTTAGCTGTTAAAAGGTTGATCATGATGGTTGTGGCCTTGTGAACTTGTATGTCTGAAATTCTTTATCTAAATCACTCAAACCTGACTCAGAAGATGCAAGATAAGAGAAGTAAGAGCCTATCTGAGAACTGAATGTGATGGAAATCTTCAGGTTATCCTCTCTCAAGGATGAGCTCAGATCTAACTAGCTAATTGTAATCCCCTCCCCTTTTGACCTCAGTCGGAGAGGCTGGTGGAGTTATTCTCCAGTCCACTGCAGGAGGGATTAGCCACACCTGTCCTTAAATCAGGGGCCTCTCGTAAAGACCTATCACCACTTCTCACCACAAATCACAAAGCAAAACCCTCACTGAAGGGATGGAATTTCACAGATTTGTTCAAATAATCCATATGGATTACTCTGACCATATGGTGGGATTCCTTAACTGCCAGTAATGTAAACATAGCTGAAATACATTAAAATAAGGTACAGATCCACCAGAGACCCTTTCTGGAGCATATTTCCCAGCAAATAAGGAAATTTGCATGGCATAGAGACTGTGTGATGCATGGCACAGAGATCACAACACTCGTGATTATAATTAGACTTAGACCACCTAGAAGAAACCAAACACCTATGTGGTGTGAATGTAACAGTACATAATCGCTGGCAGTCTGACCTGTAGTGTTATTTAGGCTACAAGGTAGAGAAATCAGATATGCAGCCCTAAAAAGAAGAACTGACCCCGAATATCATGTTTTACATGCTTCTTTTGATGACACACATTTGAACCACTTTGCATAACTGTAACACACACTAATATGCAGTATTGTTGTCAAATTCAACACTGTCATATTTGCATAAATTTGATCTCTCCCATGCTCAACACATTACAGTCACATTATTGTTGAGTACTAATTCTGTAAATTTAGAATCCCCATATATTGTACACTGTACTCTGTACATATGAAAACTTAGAATTTAGAATACTGAAAAACCTTCAAGTCAATCCAACAGATCCACACACACATTCCTGCAGAGAGACAAAGACAGATTTTTTTTCTGATGCTTTTATCATTTTCAGTAAAGTATTTCTGGAATCTTTGAAATAGGTGATATTTGCAGTTTTCTAGAGATAGTAATAACTGACAGCAACAGGTCTAATCGTAATGTTCCCCCAAATCATTGAGCTCTACCTGGCATAAAAGTTCAGAACTAAACAGTACATGATACTGTGACTTGCTGTAACTCAGTCTGTACAAAAATACACAGGAACTGAGACCTGTGTGACCCAAAATATCTATACTACCCAGCATTAACATTAGGCTTGCAGTGACAGTCCCTAAAGCGAGCCTGTCAATTAACATGAATAAAGCAAAATTAATAGTGGACATTTCTAATAATATTTAAAAACTGATTCAGATGGTTTGATTTTCATTAAATTCTATTAAATTCTTGGGTGATTCATATCAACAATACTTCCAGAGCAGCAGGATTCATTGTGCCTTTCTCAAAGGGCAGAGGTTAAATCTAGTTGTTTGTGTGGTCATTTCAGGAAAGAGCAAAACACAAGACACTGAAAAAGGGACCATTGCAATGACTGAATGGCTCGTAGACTTCCTTCTTCCTCACCCACACAGATCCGTCACTGAAAATAAAACTGCCATTCCAGAGGTGTCTTCACTAAGAGGCCAGCAGGGTCACACAAAGCCCTATCAATAAGCCCAGTCAGGGCAGTTAGGACAATGAACAGAGACAGCAGGACTGTGGAGTCACAGTGCCTGTGCCCAGATCAATAATACGCTCTTTCAGCCATGGTCTCTCCCCTGAGTGTGCCAGCGAGCAGTGCCAGGCAGGACAGCAAAGGCATGGTACTGCTGTTGAGCTTGAAACTGAATGAAGAGCACTGCAACAGCACACCAATCCTGAACACAAATATCTTGTGAAACCATCATATCAATCCAGATTTACACACATCGCTACCCAAACATAGCTGAGTCTTGGCCAATCACGTGGAATGAAACCACTTGCATGCTTTAAAAATTAAACTTTTGTAAATCACACAGTAAACATATGACCATGTCCAGTGCAAAAACTGCATTCTCAATATCCTTCTGAGAAGAGACCACAAAACTTTATGAAAATAATGCAAGAAAAAACACAAAATTCAGGCTTTCAAAGGAAGTGTTGGGAGCATTAATTTGCTTCTAGGCTATGATTCAACAAAGTTTAAGGATTTATACTTCAGTGGTGCTGGACTCTATTAAAAGGTGCTCATATCTGCAGACTTATGTTACTATTACATGCAGAAACAAACTCAGTACAGAGGACAATGCCAAACCAGTATTGTATTAAGTAGTAAACTACCTCAGCAGTCATTTTATTTATCTGTTGTATTTATATCCACATCTCTTACTGCCCACAACACTGTTTCTATAGCATAGTGCATTTAGTACAGTGTAATTCTAGAGAGTTTTATTTTTACTTTACATTATATTTTAACTTGTTCTTTTCTTTATGTCTGTGTGTTTGTGAAGTCGTGGCATAAGAAATTTTCTCAGGGATCAGTTCAGTAGTATAGTAAGGGATAAGTTATTCAGTAAAGTAAGGGATAAGTAATTCAGTAAAGTAAGTTCTGACTCTGACTGATCTACCTTATCGAAATGACCATGAGTAACAGTGGATATGGGAGGAGTATAGTGTAAACCACTAATTGAGTTAAGCAGCAAACTACTTCAGCAGTCATTTTATTTACAGTATTTTTATCAACGTTTCTTACAGACCATATTTTATACTGTTCTTGTTTTTGTGTCTGTGCGTTTGTGAAGTCATAACATAAGAAATTTCCTCTGGGAGCAATAAAGTTTGCTGACTCTGATTGATCTAGTTAGTTACAGTGGATCTGGGAGAAGGAGGATCTTTACAGGAGCCAGTGGTCTGGCTCAGTGACTTGGGAAAAGAGGGGGGAAATACACCTACTTCCGAATTCCTTCAGTGCCTTCAATCTCACTGGAACTTCCTGAGCCAGTGAAGAGTGGAGCCCACTGGGGCAGTGAAATTAGTGCAACACAAAAAATTCACTGGAGCTGCTAAAATAGGGGCTCCAATATTCCTCCACGCAAGCGTTTGTGTTGGGCCAGCTGGTGGCCTGGGGGTTAGGGAGTTGACCCTGCAATCAGAAGGTTGTGGGTTTGAATCCCAGGACTGCTAGTAGCAGTACTGAGGAACCCTTGAGCAATGGGACCATTCCCACACAGTGCTCCTCGCTGGCTGCCCACTGCTTCACTGGGTGAATGGGCTAAATGCAGACAAAGAATTTCACACGGTTCACTGTGTGGTGTGCTGTGTTCAGGCGAGACTATAAGGGAACACTTCACTTTACTAAACGTGGTTAACGCGATTACTGGTGTTCAGTAATTAGGGGTGTGTATTTAGCTGCTGTAACTGGCCCGAGTGTAACACGAGATAGATCCAAATAATTAGTCTACTGCCTGGCAGACTAAAAAGTAAGGCCAGAGTTAGATATTGCTGGTGAGGAACGAAAGGGACGGTGCACGTGTTTCGTTTGTTGAGTAACGTGAGCGCGTGAATCGCAAGGGATTGGGGGAGGGGGAGGCCCGCTCGCGCTTCCAAAATACAGACTGGAGTAAACAAGCACTTTCCGTGGAAAAATGAGCCACGATGAGGTTTAATAAGGAATAAAACGCGCATTAAAGGTCTGACAGCAGTTCGTGATCATATCAGACCACAAGAGCGTTGAGCACGGGCAGACTATAGGCAGCTGAATGTACTTTTTTCATTAAAAGCACAACTAAAAACCCATATTATGGGTTAATTTCAAACTCACCCCAGAACCACCAGCTCCCCGTACTTCACAGGCTCTTTCGTGGGTCCACAGTGCTCCTCTTGACCCGGTGAAAACATGAGGCTGTTAACTTCAGTAAGCCAGGCTGCAGTTAGTCGACCCAGTCCAGAGAGAGGGAGAGGAGAGAAAAAAGATCACAGAAAAAAACACTTCAAAGGACGAGACTAACAGCCATTTTCCACCCCTTTCCAGCGTCCGCACAAGCTTTTCTCTTCCCCAAAAACAATTTCCATTTGCTCATGCATCAGAAACGGGGTGAATAGTTGATATTTTGCCCGCAGGATACATTTCCCAACGGCCGAAAAATGCCTAACTTCGTGCCTTCACCCTTCTTCCCTGCCAAGTGGAAAAACATTTCACGGCGGGGGGTGGATTATACCACTCACTTACGCCTACTTTATACGGGGGGCTGGATATTGTTAAACCTCCACTTTCGTTAAAATTTGTATTTCTGTTTGTGGCATGTAATACTCTACGTTTTACAAAAGTTGTTCTAAATCCCAAAGGCAAGTACATGTTTGACATGGTTATTCCCAGAGAAACGAACTCGACGTTAAGGTACAGCCTCCCCCTCGAGTGGAACAGCCCTGGATCGCCACGGTCTGAGGCGGCACCTTCAATTATGTAAACAAAGAGTAACAGTTCAAAATATTTAAAGGGCTACTTACATCCACATGTCTAATTAGAGTATAAAGTGGCCCTTATAGTCACGCGTGAACACACCACAGCACAGCTCCCATTATGAACAGTGTGATTTTTTGTGTGTTAACCTTTTTTTTCTTTTGACAGGGTTTGTTAAGGTGTGTAACTTAGCTAGCAGTAACTTGGTCAAAAGCAGGTTTTGTTCTTTGTGTAGCTTTACAGGTATAAAGAACAGACGTAGACTGCTTAAGCACTGATGTACGTCGCTCTGGATAAGAGCCTCTGCTAAATGTCGTAAACGTAAATTATTTCTCTGTATTTAACCCATTCACCAAGTGAAGCAGCGGGCAGCCGAAGGAGCTGTGTGTGGGGACAGTACCTTGCTTAAAAGTACCTCAGTGGTGCCTCTAGCAGTCCTGGGATTCGAGCAACTTTCTGTTCGCAGGGGCAATTCCATAACCACTTGGCCACCAGCCAAGGGTCACCCTCTGCCAAAATCCATCTTATTTTGCTCTACGCAGCTTTCCTTTATTCGAAAAATAAAAAAGCTGTTTATGTGTTTGAATACTTTAGCCTCAAGTTTTAAGCACAGGTTTCGTAGAGGCCGGTATGTGCAAAGTGTAAGACGTTTTAATTGGGGAAATGCTATTGCTTCACATCTGTAAATGCTGTAAAATCTGTGGGGCCTAATCTTTGTAATTAGTTAATTACACCACGTCAGCATTTCTGAGAGAAAAGGCAGCATTAATTGATTCACGCCGGTTTGTTGAAATGTAAAGCAGCTCTCTGGTTTCCACATTCAGAAGTGTGAACTTAGCACAGAGTCTCGTTAGATCCATATCAGTGACTAAAGCAGCTCTGAGAGAAAGATATGTGAAACTACTCGTTGCAGCCCCAAGGTTTGGAAATATACATTATAGTGTAACCTTACACCAGGCTCTGTGCTGTTAATGGTCATTATAGTGTTCAGTCACTGGTTAAGACAAAAATCCTCGCTGTCCTCTTGTTGCTCCAACAGATCAGTACACATGAATGAGCCATTTTCTCTGTGGCTGATGTTCATCCAGACACTCTTCCCATGGGTAAGACACACAAACTATTTAGGCATTTGAAAACTTAAAAAATTTGGAATTATATTTTGAAACCTCATCTTATTGTACGTTCTCTACAATTACAATTCAGCTTTCCTGTTTTGTTTCATACACACCGGCCATACTTCTCAGTCATGGCTGTCCCTTGTCTCTGTCTTTGTCTGTCATCTGTGTGGTCGTTCACATGTCCCTGTTGAATGTGGCACCTCTGATTTGTCCACCCTAATTGGATTTGTCACATTTTAGACCACTCTTCCACAGCCCCTTTGGTTAGTTCGTAAGTAAGTAAATGAATGCATTTCAAAACAAAAAAGAGAAACATTCAGAAAGTGTAACATTAGTGAGAGTAGAGCTGGGTGGCAGTAGGACCGCGTGGTGCTGGTTGTTTGTGAACACTGATGTTCAAACAATGTACAATGTACGCATTAGATATCTTATTAATAAAATATTCTCCATGTTGTACATAGTCACACGTTTTGCATCATAATATCACATCCTGATGCATTGTTGCACCCCAAATGTTTTATGGAAGGATCAAAATTTGATGTCGGAAGGGGTATTGCAGATCCAGTTGCATATTTATGTGCCACACTTATTATACATATAATACATTTAGATGTTATGTCTTATAAATTACATATTATTATTAGAAATAAATATTATGATTAAATATCATTGAGATTTTCAGATGATTCTTATAACAATAAAATATACCAGCCCTTACATCTGTAAAGAATTATAAATGAAATGGCCCTTCATTGCACCATAAATGCAAAATTTAATCTCCACAACACTAATCTGTTTTAACTAATCTTGTTAACACAACAGACTAGACTGAAACTCTGCTCGCTTTGTTTCTATTATCATGTTTATTCAGTTCACTCCATTTGGAGTCAATCAGGCCAGACCCCAACAAATCCATGGTTTGTTCTGGTGAAAGACACCGATGTGGCGTTAACACCATGCGGCTGATCCTGAGGCTACTTACAGGAACCAATGTGTGTGTGTGTGTGTGTGTGTGTGTGTTGTGAGAAAGTAGCTCAGTAAAACTATACAGTAACTTTACTCGACAACTTTGATCTTGTCTCCAAAGCACATCCACACACACACATACTCACACACACACACACACACTTTCAGTCAAAACATCAAAGGCTTGCGTTGCACATACCGTCCTGATGGTTAACAGATGCAGTTGTTCTTAAAAGATATTTGTCTGGTTTTAATCCTTGTATGGTGTGTGTGTGGGTTTGTGTGTGTGTGCACAACAGAGAAATGAAGGAAGACAAAAGTCATGACACATATCCGCAGAGTGCGGAAAGTGGGATTGCGCAATAATGACGCATGCAGCATGTGGACTGGATGATGATGCATGTGAGGCATGCTGCCAGTTGCTCATCTGTACCACTTCCTTCCATGTGTTGTTGTAATTCCACACAGGACTTACTACAACATGGATCAGTGAACATTAGGCCTGGTGTTTATTCTGGCAAACCTGAGGGCCAGGGCTGAAATCGCACGTCCGTGCTTATCCTATGCAAATAATCAAAACACATGACCTCATGGCAGTGTTCTCCCCTCAGGGTGCGTGACGGAAGCAAAGCTGCAAGGTGATCTTTGGAAAGGCGTTGATACATGCAGGTATAGTTTAGGACAGAGTGGTTATGCCCTACTCTGCATTTATGTGATCTCATCCACCCCTTCCAAAATGGCCCCACCTGCAGCAAATCCCACTCAGCAGCCTGAGACAGATGACACACTGCTGACCATCACTCTCTTGCATGCCAATCCTATACATGCTGACCAAAGTCAGGTTCCTTTTTAAAGCAGTAGCAAATTAGGGGTGGTAAACCAACTCCTTGTACTCAGTTACATGTACTTAAGCAAAACGATGATGGACAATGATTGTAAACTTGTATGCAAGAGTGTAGCCACCCCTGGTCAAATTACATGTGTTGTTGATTTCATGTAATTCATCCTTTACAGACAACACACTTCTGCACATTTTAATGCGCAATTACTGGTTATGTAATGAATTTAACACAAATGTGGCATATGCTGTGATCTAAATTTTGCAGAAATATGTGACAATTAAGTTTGTTTCCTGTGTTTGTTTCACCTTGAAATAATAACAATTTTAGTACTTTGTTAGATCATTTTAGTAACATTTTCCCACGATTTGCTTATTTTTGAATGATGCCCTTACATTAAGTTGGTAACAGCAGCAGCACTGCTTTGTGATTGATCACAATGTGGTCACATCTTTTTCCGCATCTTGTTTTAGGCTTAAAAGATCCCAAAAAAAGAAAAGAATACTTCAGCTCCTCTGCTGATAGACACGGGAGGTTGTACTTTTACTCAAGACTTTATTTCCAGAGATCAGAATTTCACAATCCTCCCCTTGGACAGCTTTCACCTGGTTTCGGATGCTGTGTAACATTATCAATGAAAATGGATGAAACACAGGCAATATTCAGGCTCAAGGATGGCTGTCACTACTGTGTTTAGTACTTTGGTCCATTTTGATTGATACCTGTGTCATTCTATTTCAGATTATGTAACAATTTAATACAGTTTGAGGGAAGTTTTTATCCACATAGTTAAATACGTTAGCCACATAGATTCGGTGCAAAACTATAGAACCCAACAGTGCACGGCAAACATGTCTTTCATTTTTGTTTGGGTTTGGATGAATGTATTTACTTTTGATTTTTTGGCTGAACCGTCACTTTTAAGTCCACCACACTGCATTTACTCTTTTTTCTCACTTTGTTGCTCCACTGAGTGGGATCTAAATGCTTCAACAAAAGAACAACCATGCACTCCATACTCTAACCACTGCTGATATGTCTCTTAAAATGTTTGGTTTCATTTCCACTTGATTGACCTATTACTTCTTTTGTCATGGGTATTGTGTTTACCAGTTGCAGAGTATCACCATGTCCTGTGAGAGAGACCTGCTAAAACTGGCCTTCTATGAACACTTTGTACTGAATAGTGCAATAGTCTGTGTTATGCATCATACTGTGGATTGTGTGCGTCATTGACTTGGCTTGCTCTGATATTATGCTGGGCAGGCTCTGCTGTGGGACTTGGGTGGCTGCAGGATCTCCATGCTGACGAGGTCAGGGCCATGGGGCAGGTTTGGGATCAGCTGACTGCGGTGTGATATGCAGGGAGAATGGTTGGAATGTGCTGAAGCTGTGCTACACAGTCTGCTGACCTGAGAGCCACACAAAAGTGCCATTATTGTGCACTTCATGGCCTTTTCCACAGGGCGGTGGGAAGTTCAGGTGGCAGAGTGGATGAAGGTGATCTTAGTCAGAACTCAAAACAGCACCAATCAACATAGTCTATTGACTCAGTAAACAGGTTTTATATATCAGCTGTTTTATATATCATCTGAAGCAAGTAGCATCACTCAGGGAGGGTACTCCAATCAGTCTTGGTCATGTGGAACAAAGTATTGTTTTGTCCTATTTCTTGTTACTGTCACATGTACTTCTCATGCATTCTCTTCCATGTGACATGAGTCATCGCTAGGTCCTATAGGTATACAGTCTCTGAGCTTTGTGTTCATTACTCTGAGTATCATCGTTCTCAAGTCTTTATAAATCAAGACAAAAAATGTGTTTCCTGGTGCCTCATCCAGAACTGATTCTTCATGGAAAAAGTGATAAATGTCTAACATGAAACATACACATTGTCTGCGTTCTAAAATCTGCAATTCCACACTGTGTTAACCTCCGCGTGGTCTACTGGTTAATGGACCACATTGTGAGGCAAGGTTGTGGGTTCAAATCCAACTCTGAATAGATCTTTAGGGTAGCTGGTGGCCTGGTGGTTAGTGAGTTGCCCCTGCAGGGTTGTGGGTTTGAATCCCAGTGGCACCACTGAGGTATCCTTGAGCAAGGTACTGTTCTCATACACTGCTCCCCGGGCATCATTATATATATTATATACATTATGTATATAAACAAAGTAAACACTCACAGTAGATAAAGCATGTGATGCAGCTATTTCAAAGATGGACAATTTCATGAAATCCCATGTATACTAGAAGTTCTCACAACTTGGATTCTACCCTGACTGTAAAGCATCCAGGCAATCAAAGCTTATGTGAATAAAACATGATGTTTTGGTGATCATAGAAATGTTATCTACTAGTCCGTACTCAGTGTTTAAGCCTTGGTCTCCCCTCTGTCGTATGCAGAAGTTGCCAGACCAGAGTTGCAGAAGAACTCAGAATTACCCATAAACAGCTCACCACATAGTAAATAATCAATAGAGAAGTTCAGTACTGCATATTTGGGATACTGCTTCACACAACAGCAGTGCAAAAACCTTACATTCATGAGCAGGCTCTTATTCACTCACCACTTCTAAAGCAAGAGAAAACATAGGTGTGATTACCACAGTAACCTCAGCGAAACCCCAGCTGTGTGTTCCTTCAGTACGATGAACATATCCTGCTAAAACATGGTTAGTAGCACATTTCAGTAAGAAACCGTAATAGCTATTGTATGCAATAATGAAATTGTTGACTACTATATAGCACGTAGTTCGGCACGAGTGGGACACAGCTTGTGGGCGCTGTAATGTGTCGGTTTTGCAGGCCACAATTATGTTGTTGAAAACCTACTGTATATTACATAGTTTTTCATTGGTGTGACGACGTAGTAGTGGATGTTATTTTTCAAATTGTTTGAGATATCAAAGTTCTTGGTAAACATGATCACAAGTATATTTTAGAATTATGAGAATGACATTGTCCGTTATGATACAGCAGTAACTTTTTTTTTTTATCTTAAAATGAATTTATACTGGTAGTGTTTAAAATATTATGACAAATGATCAGATTTGATTAAAATTATTCCAATTTATTGAGCAGATGCATACTACTTACCCAGTCATCCCCAGTGATAGATTAACGGAGACAGGGAGTTTTAGGTGACTCGTCAGTAATAGCACAGAGCAACCATTAAAAAAGTCATTGCAATGCAAAGATCTCTCTCTCTCTCTCTCTCTCGGGTGGCAGGTGTGTAGAGATGCGGCAATTAATTGGGAACAAGTTATAACTCAGTCTCACTATAAGTTGACAATCAAAATAAATAAAAAGTCATTTAAGTAGGTTTTAATTTGCTTTAGCATAAATCACCTGAAGCAAAAATATAAAATGCTCCCTTGCTCCATAAGGCAAATGCTGGAAACACTGCCCCCTACTGACGAATATGATGCAGTGCAAGAAACAAACATCTTTTAAAGAATTAACAGGCTGACTGATCTCATTTATGTGAATATGTACCATGACATCTGCATTGTAAACTGAAACTGTCCAAGACTTCTACCAAACACTATAATAAAAAAACAGACCACGCATTACATATTTATCAAGCATCCCTTTTAATAACTGTTCACCTGTTTTACAAAAAACGAAATATTCTTTGTTAATGAAATTAGCAATAGCATAGAGCATATTGATTAGCTTTCCGAGGTGCCTCTCTTTCGCCCCCTTTCTTTGCGACACAATTACAGTAGAAGAAACCACTGTTCAGTGCAAATGACGTCCAATACCAGCAGTGTGTGCTGGTGGTAAAGTTTAGCACAGAACAGACTCAACCGGCTTGCTTTACTCATTAACACAGCTCTTATTTAAAATGGGTACTCTGGCAAAACAAATACCATAACATGAAAAAAAAACTCAGTATGTGTAAAGGAGTGTTTTTCCATGTATGTATGTTCATGTGTTTGTATGTGTAATGTACATAAGTGTGTGAGCTTTTGAGATTGTAGGATGTGAGCTCAAAACAACATAGTAAGTAAATCCTAACAGTTCTCATAGTCTTTAAAACACAAATATCCTCAAATGTCATGTTTATGAAAGGATAAAAACCCCTCCTGTCAAAGAGAACTAACAAAAAGGTAGTATTAAATAGTTTTTGACCGAAAAGGGGTAAAAATGAATCAAAACGCAGACAAAAACCATTAAACCGTTGTGGCTATTCGGAAGCCTTTGCTCTAGGATTTCTACTGAAAATGAGGAATGCCACTGCAGAGGAGTTGACAGTCATGAGAAAGGATCCACTTGGACTGGTTCTTGGAGTGTATGCCGCCAGGTTTCAGCTTCTCCCTATTCTCTCCCTAGAAGGGCTTGGTCTTGAAGAGAGGGGGAGATGGTCCTCGGCTTACATAGCAGGTTGCAGGGTTGGTGCTATAGATCTGGAGAGCCCATATCAGATTTGGTGCAAATGGAAAAAGAAGGGGCCCAGAGTTTGACAGGGTTTGTCTGCACTGTGTAAATTGGGACTGGCCATTAGAAGACAACCTTACACCACCTTCACTTTGTTTCAGTTACTCGTCCCCATTGTCCTAAAAGAAGAATCAGCGATAAAGAGGGAAACAATTAATCACAGTGGAACTGTACCTAGAACGCAAAGTTTACAAGATCAGGTATGAGTCCCGACACATTACATAATATATATATCTTCAAAAGGAGAAAGTCCTTGACAGGCAATTGTAAGTAACTTCTAAAAGCTTCTATGAAATGTGTAAGGCTCACCCTCTCTTGTCCCTTGGTGAGCTGTCTGTTTACAGCTTGTAGTAATTCCTGTAGTTCTTGTACTGTTTGGTTCAGTCCTGCGGTCATCTTCTCTTTGCGGTCTATATCCTCCTAGAAAAATGTGTAAAGACTGATTAGCAAATAAATTTTCATGAACACCAACACCAAATCCTTTTAAACTCAGTTCAGTGGTTGTGAATTCAAACAGCACAGTGGTGTTTGTATCTCTTACCACCACAATACCCTTGTTATGGGGGTACTGAGGAGACTCAGTGCTTTAGGGTGGAGTGTCTGGAGTTAGATACTGTAATTGTAATTATTTGTATAACATGCAACAATTAAAAATATTTTATTAGAGAAGTAATGTGTGGTTAAGGTGGAGCAACTGTAACCACACCACCACCTTCTTTTTGAACTAATGGTGATCACTGCTTCAAGAGGACCTAATCTATAACACATCCTCATGATGTGAGAGAAGAGATCCTACATACCGTTTGTGTGGTGAGGCTGCTGTTCTGAATCAGGTCAGCTTGGCCCGTCTCCTTCAAGATTTCCTCCTGGATCAGCTCCAGAGACTGCTGTGCCTATGACACACATTGGGAAGAAAACAGTTCAGATACACCAGCCAGAATAACTCAAAATACGACTGAACTGTTTCACAGACTAACATCTGACCTTGTAAAGATCTGCAGCCACTTTCTGCCGTTCACTCTCCTCCGTTTCCAGCTTGCCCAAGGTCTCAGTCAGCTGTGTCTTCAGCTGCAACAGAAAACCCCAAACCCTACCAGTCACTTCACTAATTACTATAATTAAGTTAGTCACTGTAATTAACAACCTGCTATGAAGATACTATTAAACAGATCTGGCTAAACATCATATTAAAACAAATAATGTTTCTGCATGTTCCCATTTAATCTTCAAAATACAACAACTATGGTAAATTATGGGAAAGAGGAGAAGCCTAACAGGTTAATGACAGTGCTACAGAAATGTAAAAGAGAGTGAGGTCTTGGCTAATCTTAGGTGAAGGGTGTGTGAACCATTTCAATTACAAATCGCCTTAAGATTCATATTAAGCTTATGACTTTCACAGCTGAGATTATCTGATGCATGCATGGACCTGAACAGTTGTGTAACACCTTTTAATAACCGGATGAGTGTCCAACCACTCAAAAGCAAGGTAATATCCAAATACGAAATCCCCTAATATAACATTGACAAAGGACAAACCACAAACAACCAGTAAAAACATGGGTTAGAACACAGGAACGGAACAAACAGAAAGACAGTACTAAAAGATGAACATATTAATGTGTGACAGACAAGAACGGTTGGACAGGACTGTTTGAGTAAGTGCCTGCATGTGCATGCCAAGGTTTGTTCAGAAGTAAGCTTGTTAAGTCCTGTCACCATAGAGTGAAAGTGTCTAAGGTATTAGCTGGTTGATTAAAAAGATGTTCTTGGCAAGGAGAGCTCCATCCTCCATTTTCTCAACAAATGAAGCACCTTAACATGATCGTCATGACAATTTGAAGGATAATCTTTTTTCTTGTTTTGTTTTTTTTTTGTTTTTTTTGCTTTTTGTATTTCCAGGAATAAATACCTGAATGCTAACAGTGGACAGAAACTCCTTGCCATAAAACAGCAGTTGTGAGAAGGGTCCCTGACCACATGCTAGTTCAGATGGGGGGACAGCAGGAAAACTTAGCGCTACTTCAAAGCTGCAACGGGGCAAAAGCTTACCAACGTCAGTTCCTCATTCTGTCTGACAGCCTCTGTATATGAGCCATCAAGTTTGCTTTGTAACTCGGTCAAGAGATCTTTGAGCTGAAATGAAGTTTGACACATTTAAGGATTTGTGTGTCTGTGTGTGACTAATATCAGGGCCTTCCTGCAAGGCCATATATACCTTCACACATCCTTGTGCTGTTCACCTAAACTAATTGGACTGGGCTGCATAGATCCTGCACTATAACTGGTGTTCTGTAATACAGACTCCTCTTTTATTATATTTTTATTATATTTGCTCTCAGTAAAACATTCAGACTGATGCATACATTTTTCCCCCAATGTAGCCATGTTATGGCAGCTACACACCCATTTACTGCATGAACTAAGCCACTAAATGCTGCAGATACGGGCCCAATATTAACCATTTTTTGACGGTAGACAGGAACAATCAAACCATTGCTTTTTTGATCATGTGGGGATTATCAGAATAAATCATTCAATTCATTATGCACTAAAGCTGAGATTTAAAAAATAAACACTGCATAGGAACAATCAAACTAGTGTTAGAAATATCCATAACAATACACAAATTAATGTTACACAAACCAAACACATGACAAACAGCTACCACCACACACACACACACACACACACACACACACACACACACACAGAGGCAGGGACTAGAAAGGGCAGATTAAATTATTATTTTTTTTTACCTCTCTGACCTCCGACACATAAGTGGCACTCTCACGCTCTGCTCTCTCCAGTTCCAACTCTAGGTGCTCTTTATCTCTTCTCAGCTGAAATGACAAAAGGATGCTCAAAGCAAGCCATAAGTGTAATATACATGCTGTCAGATTTAACATCTGTCATGTAATATCATTTGTACCTACAAATAACTATTAAGACCAAACAGACTCTGATGGGTAAAAGATTTCATAAAATTTGTGAATTGAGATTTCTGTTCAATTAGAACCTTAAAGATAACTCACACTCTCCAGTTCTCCCTCTGAGCTCAGTCTGTCCACTTCCTGTTCCAGCACAGTTACTTTCAAGGTCATCTAAACAAACCAGTTCATAGCAAAACTTTTACCTCAACTAATGAAATGTTAATGGTTTCAAATTACATTCCAGTATGGGTGTGAAGTTTGGAGTTGACCTCAAATTGTTTTAATTCATGATTCAATGATAAAAAAAAACCCTCAAGCTTCTTTACAAAATAATTATGATGAATTAAGAGTTCATAACAGTCTTTGCTGATCAAAATGGTCTGGTAACCGAACATTTTATTTGGAGAAAACATTTGCTCATGACTAGAGAGAAAGAGAAAGGAATCAGGTTCATGAGGTGCTGTGCTTCTAAAAACAGTTCATGTTGCAACCTTACCTCAAAATGAGCATGTTGCAACCTCACCTCATCAGTTTTTTTTTTTTACTGTTCCTTTAAGGCGGACATAGGCAAAAGATCTGTGTTCTGACTGGCCCACTTCTGTTGTGGTTCATAAGGAAAACAGTGCTCAGGACTTAACAGGTGTGTGCTATATGCTGATGTATGTGGTTGGCTTTTGTGACATAAAAGCAATGAATTCAAACAAGCTGTTTTAGTACCATGGCTTCTATATATGGACTGGGGAGTGAAAAACCTTCACAATATTTACATGGTACATTCAGTATTATGTAAATAAGTAAATTCAGTTTTCCATTATATGACTCATTTAAGCACAGGAGGTTCCACATTCTAACTGGAATCAGGATCAGTTAAGTACTCTTGTTGCCCACAGCTACAGCAGGGTACCAAAACCTGAATATTGTTTGAATGATGCCTCTAGGTAATTCTAATGCAATGATTCTATATGGCACTCCTATGATATGTGGCTAATTTAGTGTTGCACGCACCTCTCCGAGTTCAGTCTGGGCCTGTTCTAGCTTCTCCTTCCAGCGGCATTCCTCCTGCTCCACACTGCTCTGGAGCCGCTGTAGGATTCCCTCCTGAAAACAACAATTCCAAGGGCATTAAGGCCTAAATAAGCATGGCACCTAAACAGAGCTAGATAAGCATGAGCTTCACTCATAGTCCAACAAAAAAAATTACACATTACACTTGTGATCCAAATCTGGTAACCTAATATTTGGTCATTTGCTTGGCAGATCAGTGGAAAAACAATAAAACGGTTTCATTTTCTCTTTAATTACAGCCTAAGATGATACTACCTGTATGGATCAATGACCTATAGCTCTTCAACAAAAAGTGTCAAGCACAAATCAAACATCATACACCATCATGGGGACTGGTGAGTGGAGCAACTGTCTAGAAGATGGCCATATCTTCATGAGTTCGACCCACATAGATGCCACAGCCATCCATGGCCAGGAGGCCAAGAGAGTACAGCTGTCCTCTCCCAACATCACTAACATGATGCTAACCTGCATGAGCATCTGTTAGCTAACCTAACAGAACTGGCGTTTAATGTTCACCACTAGTGCGATCAGCTGTCCAAGGCAAAATATATAAAGCCATCTCACCGTCTCCGCAAGCACTTTCTTATACGTTTCACAGTCTTTCTGTAGAACTTTCTGGGCTTCCTCAGCTTCTTTCAGTTTTTCTGCCAAACCCTGTATAAATTAATTGTAGTAGTGAGTAATGGTACATGCCTAAAATTACAAATATTTTTGACACTGCATTCAAAGAATGATGTCAATAAGCATTCACCTTGGCTTCACCACTCTCGGCGGACTCTCCAGCCAAGGTCTCCCTCACAGAGATTTCAAAGTTCTGCAACCACTTCTTATGGTTCTGAGGAATGAAGATGGAGTTATTAGAGCCTGCATCTGAGAATTTAGAGCGTTTTGAGGGCACATTGTATCAGTTTGTACCTGCTCAGTGGGAAGGGGCACATGTGGGAGGAGTCTGTGCAGAAATGCTCGACACTCAGCCTCAGCAGACTCCAGCGCTGTCTGACTTTCCTACAGAAGTGAACACAACAGCACATCCAGCAATGAGTAAGACATTAATTAATTTTCCTCGTACATACATGTTGTCCGAAACACTTCGAATAAATACAGCGCACATTTCTGTTAATGATTACAACCCAAAACCTGATCACATCCCCCGTGTGAAAATAAGTGGGCTTATCTGGGGATATCTAAATGCCAAGAGATTCATCGGAGACTCACCCACAAGTTCTGCATAGTAAACAGAAACATTATCTAGCAACTGACACCATGGATTTTCCTAAACACACACACACACACAGACACACACACAGACACACACACAGACACACACACAGACACACACACAGACACACACACCAAAATGACCCCCTTCGCCCCTCTCCCGGCCCATTTTCCTGGACCAACTGAAAGC
>JBBPCX010000001.1:36400506-36429606 GCA_037974365.1 Hydrocynus forskahlii
ACACACACACAGACACACACACCAAAATGACCCCCTTCGCCCCTCTCCCGGCCCATTTTCCTGGACCAACTGAAAGCCTGTGGCACAGCATTATTGACATAAAGGAACATATAGGAACAGCATAAAAGAACAGAGCTCATTTCACTATTAAAAAACAATGTGCATCACAAAACAAAAGGAAACCTACTGGCTGTTAAATATCTGTGTGGTCCCTTAAAACATTTGAGCAGATATGTTCAAGTCAAGATGTGTTGTGTAACCAGAACTTTAAAACAAACCAATAGACTTTCTCAATAGCACATTCAACTATGACATGTGTTAATCATGCATTGAAGAAGAGCCACAACACTGAGAAGCAACTAAAATTAAGTTTGAGGGGTAAAGACAAAACCATGAGCATTAAAAAAATGACATTTCTAGCCTAATCAGTTATTAAATACTGAGAGAGAGATGGAGACAGAGAGAGAGAGAGAGAGAGAGGGAGAGAGGCAGAGAGAGAGGCAGAGAGAGAGGCAGAGAGAGATTTTATGTTAAGTGCACATTCTCTCCTATTGCAGTTGTCAAATATTCAGTAGCGTCACTGATTTCTTATTTCATAATTAGTGACGACCCTGGTTACGTTATATAACAGGACTAAGGACTGCCTGAAGGAAGAGAGGGCTGAGAGCAGATACATGACAGACACATTATGTTCTGTCCGCTTCTCTAGAGAGGCTGCCTGGGACACAGCAGAAATACACATGATGTGTAAGCAGAGCTTGAGTCCCAGGCCTGTTTATAGCATCAGTGGTTTCTCTACACCCTCACTTGCTTAAATACCTCACTACATTTAGGTGCCCTGAACACACCAAAATGAAAAGTGCACTTTAGAAGTCAGAGTTTCTAATTACTGACACATTCTCAGGTGTAACACACAGCAGAGTCGGTGAGTAAAAGAGCAGCCATGGGGAGGGGGGAAAAACTATTATAAACTTTTTCAGTGGAGATACTCCTGTCAAGTGGAAGCTTACTAAGACTAGAAAACTGATAAACCACTTAAATTTTTGCTTATTTTGTTTGCTTGGATTGAAGCTCTTCATCTGATTGCATCTGAATTAAATGAGCAAATTGATGACAGATTCAAATCACAGAACCAGGGGAAGAGGGGCATGCTGGAGCAGGAGGGTATGGAAATATGGAGTTCTAGGACTACATTGGGGGGAGACAAAAAAAAAAAAAAAAAAAAAAGAAAAAACACAATTATGGGGTACTGATCTGATGATATGATCCCTAAACTAAATGATGATCTAGTTAATTTTATGAGCTGCACACTCATTCTGTAAATGTACATTTTCAGCATAAAAATGCATTTCTTCTTTTGAAAGTAAGAAAACTCGGAAGGGGAAAAAACTTTCAGAATAGTCCAGGCCAAAATGCACATCAATGCAAGACTTCAGCCTCAAAGTTTTTTGTTAGTAGCATGCATTGCAGCCAAATGGCAAAAAATCAAAAATGAGTATGCAGCTTTACATGGAGAAAAAAATATAATAAAAATAGATAAATAAATAAATAAATAGAAGAATGCAGATCTCGCTGCTCGATTAATGGCAGGAGTTGAATTGAGATGCTGTGATTCAGCTCTAGAGTGAATTAGACTGGGATTGCAATCCGAACCTTGGTGGTCTTGCTGAGTTTTCCCTGAAGCAAGGTCTCGGTGGCTGACAGCGCCTCCATAGCGCTCCAGTTTTTCTCCCGAAGCTCCTGGTCAGTTTCAGAGAAACACCACTTTCAGTATAGCCGGCACTCTTGCCAAAAAATGAAAAACCCTTTACGGGTTTGGCATTTATGAGACCAACAGCCTGAGATATTACAAGCATTTAACCAAAAGAAGATACTTCTTGCAACATTTTTTAGTGTTTGAAACATAAATGAACCTGTAACTCAAGCATCAAGACCACCAGTCATCAAAGGAATGTTGATGTTTTGTTGCCTAAGTGGAAAGTTGTGGAGAAAAAAAGCAAACCAACACACACAGCCAAAACCACACAAAATGAGAAGGTGGCCTAGTGCATTCTCTACCTATTTCACTGATCATCACAATGCCAGAAAAACATCAGCCCTAACAACCTAAAACCCTCCTCAATTGCTGGGAAACTGACATGTGGAAGCTGAAAACATCAATTATAGCAAAGCCATGAGATCACAGCCATACTGCAGATGTGGCCGGGTGAATCTTAAAACATCATCAGCACCAGCAACAAAATAAAATGCATAAATGAGCAAACCTTTGCAAAAATACTGTATTCATTACAGACAACTTTTTTCCAAAGTGCATTCTAAAAAATGGCTCATATGGACATACTATATTTCCTAAGTAAGACTGGGCAACACTGCATGAGTTGGACCATTACTTACAGCCAGAGAGCGCTCACAGGATTTCACTAGAATATTTCTGACATAAAGATTTCACTACAATTATACGTGACTGAAACAGCAAACAAGGTCATGCAGTTTTCCCCCCAGACTTCCCATCCCAGAGCATGTTCCCATCCCAGAGAGTGCCGTTCTACATCATGAAAACACATGTAAAATACCATCTATTGTATCAAATACTGATATGCTCTCTGTAGCTTAAGAATAACAGTCAACATGAAATACAAATTCAAAAATAAATACATAATTTACATATTTGTGTTTTGGGGGGACATGAGGATTAAGAAAATTAAAAGGTCAAACATGAACTTACATTATTCTTTCTCCTGTGAAGTTCCACCGCTTCCCTCAGCTCAAGCAGCTCAGCCTGAACATCAGACAGCTGCCTGTCCTTCTCTGTGATCCTGAAGAGGAGAACCACAAAAGGAGCAAAAAGAGGACATATTACAGTAGCCAACTCTTTATTATGTTCGGTTAATATCCATGTATGGGATTTGAATACAAAACACTTACGCTGTTAACAGTTCCTGACTGGAAGCTGCTGACACCATCTGTTTCAATGAGGATAAAAAGAACAAAATCACTATGATTAAAAATGGCTTAAAACAAGGCATCCAACTGTAAAACGATAGCAGTGGGATCATGCATCTTTTAAAAATACAAAGCAAACACCTTTAAAGCACTCCTTTATATTTGTAATTAATCAGAAGAATAAGTTATTTTCTGACAAACTGCTGGGAGGTCCAACTATATTCTTTCCTTTATTTAGTCTTGCACCATACAATTGTAAAAAAATCCAATCATTAACAAGTGTTTGAGGTAAAACAAAGCATTGAGTTTATGATGGTCTTTGAATGTCATCCTTCTATGTAATGTTCCACTTTCAAATATCATGAAAGTGAACAGTAACTTCTGGTTAAAATGCTCGGACTCCATCTTCAGAATGATCTCACCTGTTGCTCAATCTTCTTTTCTGCTTCTCTTGCGTTCTCTACCATCTCCTTCTGCAGCCTCTGGAGCTCCTGATCTTTAGTAGTTAATCTATATGACAATATAGGAACAATGAGCAGTGGAACAGTGGTGAACTCCTGTAACAAATGCTAATTCAATGCAGTGACTCAGTGTAAACATACAGTGTCTGGAGCTCCAGAAGTTGAGCACTGGTGTTTGAGTTCTCCTGAGTTTCCCTGCTCTTCACTGCAGCCAACTCAGCTGCCAGAGTCTTCACCTGCTGCTCCAGAACCTGAAGACACACATATGCAGGCCTGCTTTGCTTATGTTGTGCATAATTCCATAAAGCCTGCGTGCATGAGAGTTAACAAAGTGTTTCTGCCCAGATATGTGAAATCAAACTACCTTTCTGGTGAAGTTACTTTAGCCCTCCATGACATTTTACATATCCCCATACTTAAAATTTGTAGGAATGTTTTATTTGTTTTAGCAGGGCAGCATACAAACTAACAGCCAGTTATGTACATGACAAGCTACTAATTAGTTGGAGGATACTTCCATCACTACCAGACAACACAATCACTGGGATATGCACTATGTAAGACAATGACCACCAATCTCCATTAATTTTTCTGTCATTGTGCTTATAGACTATTTAAATGTATTTCAGTTAATGGGGAAAAACATTAAATAGTAGTTTACTGCAATAACACAGAAATACTATGAAAATGTCTAGCATTCTAGGTGAATATAACTACACAAAACAGCTGGAGTTAGAAACAGGAATAGCATGATTGAACATGTCAGTTTAATATGATCAGCAC
The DNA here is from genome assembly GCA_037974365.1 of Hydrocynus forskahlii. Taxonomy (NCBI): domain Eukaryota; kingdom Metazoa; phylum Chordata; class Actinopteri; order Characiformes; family Alestidae; genus Hydrocynus; species Hydrocynus forskahlii. Next base: position 36,404,694 of record JBBPCX010000001.1, read on the forward strand.
ACAAACCTCAATAGCTTTCACTCTGCTCAACTCCTTCTCCAATGCTGACTCTAGACTCTCTTCAACAGATTTGATCTTTTCATTCTTCTCCTGAACCCTGATGAGACATATGATCCCAGTTATTATTCAAACATTTATAACCTCTGTATCAATGAGGTGCAATGTATTCAAGTACAAATGACGCCACATACAATTACAGAAAAAGGCAAGATAAACTTTTAAGCTATGCCATTATAAAAGAGAAATGAAGGCTTGTCCCTTCATATTTTTACGTACTGCCTCTGCAACTCCTCTAGTGTTATGCCGGACTGCTTCTGCAACCAAAGAGAAGGAAGAGAAAGACAAAAGTGAAAAACTGCCACACTGTATTACCCAGAGCAACACAGAAATCCAGCTAGGTGTGTGACAGAGGATTATTTTACCTTCTCTGCTGCCTGCTGCTGCAAGGCCTCAACATGTTGTTTCAAAGAGTCATTCTCTTCTCTTATTGTCTGCCGGGGGGGAAAAAACCTTACTCACACTGTACTTTTTAGACCACTTAAATTAGTTAGTTTGCTGGTCAGGATTAAAAGGGGACAAATTCAAGTTCTAAAACTAGAAAAAATAGTTCTAAATATTTCCTGCTTGTTTCTTTGAGAAACAAAATGCAAGCTGTCAAGGTAGATATCAAATCATGGCATTTGTTTATGTGGTTCAGTTCCCAAGTCAAGACCCAAGCAGAAAATTATCAATTGCTGCATTATAACTGTGGTTCACTTTGTCACTAAGAGATGTGAACAAAATATAAGGATACACAGTGTACAGTTGCAGACAGTAACTGGGTATCGCAGTTTGATCCATGGCATGGAACCAGCCTTAAGGTCAGATACTAATGTGTCTTGACCACTAAAACTTTCCGTTTATGCTTAATTCTCATGTGATCACCAGGGACTGTTCATATTCATCTTATGGACATCAGTTTTTACCTTAAGTTCTCCTTCTTTATTGGCTACCTCAATAAGCCCCGCCTCCAGCAGCTTTTCCACTGTTTTAATCTTCTCATCCTTCTCTTGAAGGCTACCAAGAAGGATAAACAACTCAGTCAATTGTTTGTGTATGTGAGGTAATAAAACATAACCCAATGAAAACCAAACACAAAACGATTACTGGGCCTGCAGGAGTTTGAAGTTGAATGCATGCTTGAGATTGCAAAATAGAGCATGAGTATTCTGGCCGAATGGGTTTATTTGATGTAATGAATGGCTGTAGGGAAGGGAGGTTTGGCTGCTTGCACAAGAAGTTGTTAAGAAAGAATGAAAACCTGCCTCTGGATGTTTGTTGAATGACAGATCATGAGGTGTTTTGTCCTTAAAACAAAATCTACTCACACACACATACACACATTTATACACTCACACACACACCTCTGATTGAGCTGATCCACTGCAAACTGGGAGGCCTGAGGAGAAAACAGGAGAGATATGAGACAGTGTACATACTGGATGTGTGACATAAGAATGAGCATTTATTGGTCTTTGACCTGCTCAGAAATCTGTGCCTGCAGATTCTGGAACTCAGCCTTCAAGGCCATGTTCTCATTGTGAATAGCCTGTGAAGAGAGAAAAAAAAGAGCGGAGTTCACTACCTGACTGCTACATTTTCAGTGATTCTTGGTATGTTTCAGACATAAATCACACATGATGCCTACCAAACACAGAGAACATGACGCTGCTGCAAATTAAGCAAAAAACAGAATCTACTGTGGCTTTAAATAGAGTTTAATGTACTTATTTGTAAAATGGGAATACATGAAAACAATCAGCTTTTTAGAAACTAGGGCTGCAACTATCGAATATTTTTGGAATAGAGTATTCTGTCGATTTTTTCATCGATTAATCGAGTAATCGGATAGATCATACTTGTGTTTTTAAACAACTATATCAATATTGTGTTATGCAACATGAAAAGCCTCTTAAAATGAGCACAGACTTTCCGAACCGCGTTGCTCTGCAGGGCAAGCACTCAGCCATTTCAAACTCCACAGGCTGACAGGTCTCCAGGAGACCTTTCCAACGAGACCAAGCATGAAGCTCTCCTTCCTGGGGAACCGGAGTAATGGGAACGTGAACCTCTGCACGCCGTGCGCCGTTGCTGTGCGGCAAGCGTACCAATCTCCACGGGTTGATAGACAACAAGCTCTGTTTTGCCCTTCTTGCCCACGGGGATCTAAAGTTATTCTTTTTGACGAAGAGAGGGGCTGAACTAAACATGCCGCACTCCGTGCAGAGAAGGTGCTCGCCAAACTCCACACTGAAACTTACCGTTTATCGGCCCAGTCGTCTCTTGTCTGTGGGCTGAAGATGTTGTAGACCGATGGAAATAGTTTAACAATTGCCCAAAACATTAAGTTAACCCACTAGTAAGTTATAATTAGTGACTGAAAACAATACAAACACGCTAAGACGCTGAGCAGCACTAGCGGCTACACTGCACTACGTTGTCCGCCTTACGCAGTGTAACTTTAGGCATTTTCTGCCTTTTACGCACACTAGGGTCTTCATTTTCCGCCATTTCCATAGAGAGCAAAATAAATGCGCCATCTTAAATCTTTGGAACGCGCATCAGTTACATCAGTCCGTGTGAAATGGTGATACCGGAGCTGCACAGTGTCTAAACAGCGGGAGTGATACGATAGCAGAGACATTTTAAATAGATGGACTTTGGGGACATAAATTAAACGAAGCCTTAGACAAAGATTTTGCCTCGATCATTTTTTGTAATCGAATTATTCGAGTTACTCGAGTAATCGTTTCAGCCCTATTAGAAACTCATTCTAAATGAAGTGATATATAGCTCAGGTCTACCCCAAGCGTGGCCCTACAGCAGGGATGCCCAAATTTGGTCTCGGAGACCCAGTGTCCAGCACAGTTTGCCAACGTCCCAGCTCAAACACACCTGGTTCAACTTACCTGTAAATCATTAGGTTTAGTAAGCAGGTTAGAGGAGTGGAACTACCAAACAATGCTGGACACCAGCCCTCCAGGACCCAAATTGTCAACACCTTATTTTAGTAACAAAGTCATTTTTCGCTCTTGGCCAAGCTTAAACATTGTGCTTTGACTCCAACCCCCAACACAAAAGGTCTCAGCATTCATTGACTACTTATTTACAATAACAGTAATAAGAATGTTGTAATAAGATCTTGCATATGGATGCTTTGTAGCATATTTATGTTTTGCAGACGCTCTTATCCAGAGCGACATACATATTTAAAAGTTTATTTAAGTAGTGGCTAGCTACTGCTAACTACTCCTAATGACTATAAATCATCAAAGTAGGCTTGTAACAATATGCAATACACCAGCAAAATGCAAAAACAAAAAACAAATTGTAAAATTTGTAAAAGAACAAATTGTAAAGCCAGACTAGTGTATTTTTACGGCAAGTCACTCATAGAAAAACATATCAAAAACAGACCTACGCTGGTTTTATGACATTCCCGTGATGTCACCATCCCCCTCAGTGTGGCTTACCTGCATGCTGGTCTCCCTGCTGGCACCACTGCTCCTCTCTGCATTAAGGGAATCCTCCAGACTCTTCCTCTGGAGCTCCTTCTCAGCCAGCCTGATTGTACATAGGCAAAAAGACAAATATTAAAGATGGTTCAGTGCTTTAAAAATAATGGTTTAGTGTTTTCCAGTGGCTCTCACTTACAGTTTCTGAAGCTCCTCAAAATGGGATACTGTGGTAGCCTAGGAAACAAAATGTGAAATGGGCAATATGCAAACAATACACAAGTTTTCAACATCAAAATAAATGCAAACAAATAAAGCAGTAAAAAGTAGTAAAAATTGTAACTAAAAAGTATTTTGTGGTCTGGTTACAAGAACAAAGGGTTTGGTTCCAGATTTCTCTTCTACACCTCCAGACATTGTTTGGATTTGTGAAATTCCATTAGCAAGACACCTGATAGGATATAGTGAAGTATGACTGAGCCAAACTAAGTATTTGATGGAAACTACAAGTAAAACTGACCTCTACAGGGAGTGTTTTAAAATTATTGCCCAACTGAACAGCTCTTGCTCAATATTGTGAATGCTTTAAAAAGACACAGTATATTCACCTGAGAAGTGACCTGGGCCTGAAGACTCTCAATCTGAACTTGAAGTGCTTTATTCTCATTCATAAGATCCTGTCAATAAGACAAACATTCCATTATCAGCCACCACATAATGCATTTCCACTTCTCACTAGTGCACAAAAAGCCTTTATACTACCTGCACTTGGGCTTGCATGGAGTCATCAGGCTTCATACTTTTCTCCAGCAGTTCCATTACCTTCTGTTCCACCTGCTCCTTAGACACCATGGTATCTGTCAGACTGCTGTGAAGAGTCTGGATCTCTTTGTTCTTATTGCTCATCTCTGTCTCCACAGCCAGCAACTGATTCTGCAGCTCTGATGGAGGAAAAAAAGATATATATAAGGGTTTTTTTTTTTTTTTTTGGGGGGGGGGATGCTTGGAGAAAGACAGAAATCACATACCTTGTTTAGCAGTTTGCAGTTTCTCTATCTCAGTGTTGACACTGTGCAAATATTTCTGTAGATCCTCCCAACGACACTTAGCCTCCTGTAACTGTGCCTGAAGGACAACACACAGGCACCATTTTAGGCAACAGTACAACACAACAGGCTGTTTTGATGAAGAGTAATCTGTTGATTTGCACTCTGACATAAAGAAGCAGAGAAATACGAGACAGCATGCGTGCAGCAAGAGAAGCACGTCAACCTGATTGTAATTTACCTCCTTGCCCTTCCTTTGAATCTCCTCCTGATGGAGTTTTTTTTTTGTTTCAGTCAGTTCGGTCATCAGGCTTGAATACTCAGCATGCAGTTTGTTCAGTTCAGCTGACTGCCTGAAAAGCACAAGAAACAGAAAATAGTTCCAGTAAGATTTGAATGAGCATAATTTTGTGATGATATGTACTGGCCATTAATGGCCCATTACAACTGCTCCACTGAAATTATGATGTAACCGTTTATTGTATTTAAGTGAGACTCACTTGGTCTCCATCTGGCTGGTGGCAGAGCTGACAGCGTCTCTAAGGATGCCGTTCTCTTGCTGCAGTCTGGTAATCTGCCCCTCCAATTGTTCCCTTAACTTCTGGAAGTGTGAACAGGTGTTACAGGTAAAGCGCAAAGGCAAGCATATTTTTCATGAATGTGATGCATGCATAATAGTATTTGGCCTGATCTCACTGGGGAACTGAATATTCATCTGTATTCATGTCAATGACGCAATATGTCTTTTTTTTTTTTAGGAAACTGTAGTTTGGGGTGACAGAAAATTTGTTAAGTTTTGACTGGAAATGCATGATGCTCTTCCAGTACACAATGACAACCCAATCAAATCACTGCTGTTTTATTAAACACAAAACAAAGCACATTTTGTCTATAATTTCTGATGCAGTGTACCTCTTTCACCGTCTTCACCTCAAGGTCTGCTGCAGGAAAGATGTATCAGTCACTGTTTTTCTTACCTTCATCTGATGCTCCTGGAAGCTCTGTGTTTTGGCTTGCATGACGCTTATCTCTTTCTCCATAGCAACCCGCTGCTCCCGCATTACAGCCTCCGCACGGCCACTCTTCTGCTTCTCTGCCTGCAACTCCTACATCACCACACACAAAGCAAGATCCCATTCAGCAGGCAATATACCTACTGACAATGGCAGGTAGGACAGCATGATACATCACATTTTAATTACCACTGCAATACATGTTTCTGTGATAAAAACAAGGGAAATGGCTTTGATACACGGCAAAGTTTATAATAGCGTCACCTTAAACGGCATTGCCAGTGAAAAGAACCAAAGTGAAGTATCCCATTTAAGACTTGTGTGTACACGTTATGTAATAACAGGCAGATAGATACTATACACCATCCTTTGACTCCTTGTGTCTGAATAGAGTCAGCCAGAGTTCAAAACTCACACTGCTCTCTGTGGCAATTTCAGCTATTCAGAGTGCAACAGATTATTAAATGAATAATACTCTATCGGTGTGAACGGATTACAAGCATTATAAATGGTGGACGGTAAATTTATGAAATATATATTTAAAGAGAAGTTCATAGTATCCCTGGAGAAACTAAAAAAATATTTCTATCATGTCCTAATTACGATCACTTCACAGTATTAAGCCTAAAAGGGAAAATGTAATGCAATGTAATATTATAAAAAATAATGAGAAAGCCCCAGTTCCATAGAACTACTGCTTTTTAAATTCAAACAAAATTTTAGAAAACCTTCATGTTTTTGCTACCTGGCTAAGCTGTTTGACTTTGTCCTTGGCAATGGAGGCTTCTTCCTGCAAAGTGTTGAGAAGGCGCTCCTTCTCAGCCAGCTGCTGAGCCGAAGGTTCAAACTTAGCTGCAGACTGAGAGAGGATCAGAACAGCATTGAGAAAGTGAAGACATGAATGCCCAAATTTTCCTTAAAATGTCTGGATCATGCTTGAATGTGAGCTCCTCCCTCACCTTATACCAGCTGTCAAGGGCATTGGGACTCTTATCCCGGAGCAGGGAGACGACAGACACCACATCAGCATCAGACAACACCAGCCCACCCAGGCTGGCCATCAACTCCTTTAGCTTCACCCCTGAGTTCTCTGTACACAGAAACAACACTTGTCTATCAGTCTACTGCCAACTGTTTGATTTTTAAAATGTTATTTTCTGAATAAAAAAAAATGGGTAGGCTGCATAATCTTATTTTTACACATGTTTTAAATTAATTTTTTAATTTAAATTAACATTTTTTTAAATGGTTTTAAAAAAAATGCCAACCCACTCTTTATTACTCGGTGAAACAAAATAACAGCACTCAGGCACATTCTGTAAGGCTGAACATTAAGGTTGGACAATACTTGTTGAGGGATCTTGGAACATTTCATCCATGGCCAAGTTTTCACCTTCTGGCAGAGAGACAGATTTTGTGGTAAAATGTCTGGGCATTCAGTGGAATTCATTATGTCAGTTATTCCTGCAGGAGCTCCTGGACTACTAGAAGCAAAACGGCTCCAAAGCATCAATAACTTACCACTGTGGCTGACATGGGGTATAAGGTGGTTTGTCTCAGTCTTTTTTCTTTTGCCTGTTCATACTGATCACAATGTATATTTCTCATCTGACCACATGATTTGCAGTTCCAACCACATTTTGCAAAGTTTCGACCTTGCATTTTGAGGTTTCGTCTTGGGGAAATCTACTAATAAGCTTCAGTGATGGTGAGAAACCTAAAATTTAACAAAACTGCATAGATCTAAAACTGTGACATTTGGGTTCCAGCCTTACTTATAATACTCCTCATAGTAAGTGGTGGCAGAACGCTTTTCATACTTTTTACTCCTTGTTCTTTTCTGTAGACCTTTCCTCAAGTGGAATGGAAACGAACAGTGAATATAATCAAATACAATATTTTAATTCAAATTATATGTAATTTAGTTATTGACAAAAAATCTGAAAGGTCAAGGCTGAACTGAGGGACCTCCAAAATTGTATTTCAGGGCCTTTATGAATTTTAATATTAGATTAGGAACACTGTATGTGGTGTTTATTTCATATGATTGTTTTTGCCCAGTTCTAGATCTAATTAAGGCAGGCAGTGAGTCAAGCTGACCACCATAGCCTTTGTGTAGATAATCACCTTTGTCTGTTTCATTCTTCTGTTTCTTGCTGTGTTTGGTGGAGATGGGAGCTGGGGCTTCGTCATTATGGCTACTCTGGTGGTTGGCTGGAGAGGCAGAGTCCATCTGGCTCACAGGAGGAGAGGACTGTACCTGGACCTCATCAGCTGAGAACACACATATACAACTAATGCTTATTAAGCACTCTTGCACTTGAAGACAAAATCCAGTTTTGATATTTCGTACGAGACCGCACAGCCAGTCCAGACCAGTTCGAGGCCCATGCTGACCTTTGTTTACCGCTGAAAGTGCATACAGTGGGCTTGTGAGCATTAGAACTTGACCATGAAGCAATAGAACAAGGTGGCCTTGTCTGCTGAATAACTTTTTTTCATTACGTGAATGGCAGGGTGTGTGTGCGCCGCTTACATGCTACAGAGATGATACTAGAATGCAATAAGGACAGCAGACAAGCCAGTAGAGGCAGTGTGATACACTGGAGAATATTCTGCTAGGGAAACCTTGAGTTCTGGCATTCATGTAAATGTTACTGTGCCTGGCTATCTAAAGATTGTTGCAAATCAAGTACACCCTTTATGGCTACTACACTCCCTAATGGCAGTGGGCTCTTTCAGCAGGATAATTTACTCTGCCACACTGCAAAATTGTTCAGGAATGGTTTGAGGACCATGACAGAGATTTTGACTTTGCCTACAAAAATTCCCCAGATCTCAGTCCAATTGAACATCTGCAATATGTGCCAGAAAAGCTAGTCCCGTCCATGGTGGCCCCACCTCACTACTTAGAAGACTTAAAAGGATCTGCTGCCAACATCTTGGTGCCAAATAAAACGGGACTCTGTCAGAGGTTTTGTGGAGTTCATGCCACAACAGGTCAGAGTTGTTTTGGCAGTATAAGAGGACCTATATAATATTACATAGACGGTTTTAATGTGATGGCTGATCAGTGTACATCATGCAGAGGTATAAGATTTTTTTGCAGTTACGGAAATCAATTTTATAATCCTAAAACAATAAAACCAAATATTGGCTGAGATGGCTCTATATTATTTTGATGTTCATGCTTAGCAAACATGTCTCATCTTGTGTGGTCTACATTTGCTATATTTAGAATAGAATACCAGTGATGGCAGCCTCTGTCTTCTGCTTCTTGCTCTTTCTTCTGCCACTGCCAGTGGAGGCAGTAGTTGGAGGCAGAAGATTAGTAGGAGTAGCTCCATCCTGCAGTTTAGGCTCAGCCAAAGGCGGCTCCTCCTTCTTCACAACAGGAGACTGGTCAGGCTTCACCTCAGCTGGATGCTCTTCTGTAGGACATGATAGAACAAGACAAATGAAAGTTATTTTAAGGTCTACAATAAGCAAACAGTACCATAATCTCATACATACATTATCCATGCATTTATTTGCCCAGTCTAAAAAAATAGAAACATAGACTAATACAAGGATCTAAGCCATTATCAGGAGTAAAAATTATTTTTGTAAGGCATGTTTAATTCAAAAAGAAATTCAAGCCATGGAAATGAAGTGGGCTACTTCACCCTAACAGGGTCTTCCTCATAGTGTGGGCTATAAATAAGTGTTTAATCTGATTAAGGGGTGCAGGCAGAATGCTTGCACCATGGACACTAATGATAGAGATAGTGGGCAGTGTGACATGAAGACCCTCAGGGATAAGACCCCTCACACGTTGCTGAAACATGCACATAATCAGTACAGACAGAGAACAGACAGCTATTCGAGATTTGTGCAATTTCATCAGCTGGTTTGACTTGATTGTTGTTTAGGGTTTAGTCAGAAATAACTAAAGGAATGGCTGTGTGTCTGGTATAAACAGAAAAAAAGCTGAGCAATGAAATTATATTTAGAAGGGCCATGCACACATTGTATATGACACGCTTGAAAAGTGTGTTCAAAAGTGACCAGGAATGCTTGAGCAGATCATGTTAGGCGGCAGAGTCTGGAAGCACTCCAGTAAGCCTAAGAACAAAAATTCACACACACCCTTAAAGACACACCCAAACAAACTACTTCTTAATTTATTATCCACTACAAACACCTGAGCAACTAGGTCTACAGTGCAAGTAAAACACATGACAGTGTACTGTACTTTTAATGTAATGTACTTTTAGAAAAGAAAAAAATTACACTCATTAATACTCTTTCAGTAAACTTACCAGTTTCACTTTTCTGTTTCTTGGCTTTCTTTTTGCCAGTGATCTCAGCTGGAGTTGGGGCTGGGGTTGGAGTTGGGGTTGGAGTTGGGGCTGGGGCAAGTGGCTGTGGGGGGCTGAGCTGCTTGGTGAGAGGGAGGGGTTGCTCCTTACGGACAAAAGCAGGCTTTGAACCGTTGACCTCTGGCTCCTCAGAGGTGATAGGAGAAGGAGCAGCTGTTGCAGCAGCCTTAGCCTTTTTCTCTTTCTTCTTTCTCTCCCTCACTACAGCTGGAGGCTCTGCCTGGACAGGGGTGGGAACACGTGGGACCAAAGGCACCACCTCCGACTCTTCATCATTTGAGGCAGGAGTAGTGGCATCAGATATATCAAAATCTCGGAGGTCTTCCTCCGATTCACCTCCTCCACCCCCTCCGCTTCCACTGCTCTCTTTCTTCTTATTCTTCTTTTTCTCGCTCTTTTTGCGGGCATCTGTCTTAACTGGTGGTGGCTTCAGGTCTCGTTTCTGGCGGGCCAGGACTTCGTCGTAGGAGGTCTCCTTCATGAATAGCCAGAAGAAGAGGAACATGAGGGCTATAACCAGCGACGGGGCCAGGATGAGAAGGTATTGTGAGTCAGCCATGTCGATCGCCATTCTGGACAAAGGGAAAAAATTATAGATGTAAATTAATGATAAAACACAGCATGTTTATACCAACTGTGTCCACGCAAAGAACTGCCTGAGAGGGGACAGTCAGATATGGAACTTCACACTGAAGAGAAACTTAAAAAAATAATCATCATGTGGATTGTTAAAAGGTTTTATTTTACATTTTTCAACCAGTAAATGTTGGAATGAGCATAAACTTGAGTAGAACAACTCATTTTGTAATTTATGCTCTTCCCATCTTACCATGCCTCCTTCTGGCTCAGTCCCACTATCTCTATCTATTCTCTCATACCTTCCTTCAATCACACTCCACCCACCCTTTTGCTGCCTTCCCAGAGGGTCCCCTATCCTTCTCGTGCTTAGTGATGTGATCCAATTAGGCTGTGTGCTGAACACAATAATCTGGGTTTGTCTACTGAATCTGAGCTAAATACCTTTCCGGCTGAGGAGTTCACACTGGCCTGAGCTTGAAAACATGAATCTAGCAAAAAAGATAAGAGGATGAAAATGAAACTAAAGATAAACTGTCCATGCCTGTAAACCACATGATCTGACACTCTAACTTGACTGCAAAAATTTAAGGAACTTCAGCTATAACCTTAAAGCCCACAGCTAAGAAAATCCATTCCAAAGTCCAGAGCGATACCCGTAAGTAATGGCGAAGGGAAATTTAGCCTGGGTCAAAAATACCCTATACTGGAAATGACACCCGAGTGCCACAACAAACGCTGATGCCTTGTGGAAACAGCTATGAAAAGGGAAAGTGCTTTCTTCATCAACAGATCTAAGACAGATCCTTTAAAAGAACTAGCGTGTACTGTGTTCATGCCCAGTAACTGATTTCTACGACCATATCATACACACCATAAGGCCCCTCACATGGCTATAAATGCATTGGTCAATGTTCTACATGAAAAAGCCTCTGAACTACACTGTAATAATGCTGGACTAATCATCTGGCCATGTTAAATCAATAGGTGGTGACCTAGACTTGCATGACATCATGGGGCAGTTAATAAAAAACCTGCAGTGATTAAAAGACCATCACTGTTCAGTACAACATTAATGACCACTCCATAAGAAAAAGGTGTAAACAACGTTAACAGAGATTTGAGTGCTAACTGTATATTAATGAGTCACATGAGATACTGTGCACCATTTAGTTGGAACTTATCAGAATCAGAAAACTTCACTGATCCCGGAGGAAACTGCATCCATCAGCGCAGAGGAGGCAGAAGGGTCCATTCGCACTCTGGCTGACAGGAGGATATCCTGTTTAGCGTACCTCTCATATTCTATACCTGGATGTCTGGATTAGACGACTATCTTAATAATTAAGAATAACTAACCACAGCTCTGCTTCAGCAGAACCTCAAGCGTGGAAATGCATGGTTTTTGCTGGACTGTATGCTACAAGTTTTCCTGAGAATATTTTGAATATTGTAATTTTCTTGTAATATTCTAATATTGAAAAACCGCATGTTTTGGTGCAAACAGAGCAATGACTAATGTGATTTAGTGCAATACATTTTGTGAAAGATTACAATTATTGGCCTCAGCTTTTGACAGTATTATTTAAATGCGGCACCACTGAAAAAAATTTATCTATCGGGTCTTGTGAAAATTATTTTGCCCAGTCCTGCCCATTTTGTTCCACTCAAATCATCCTTCCTATAGCTAATGACATTTTTAACCCACACAGGGCCAAACTGCTTCAAGGAACCCCTCAGGTAAGAAAAGAACTAAACTATCGATGCTGAGGACCAGTACTGGATTGATTTTGCGCTTTTTGCAGTCTAACCAAAGGAGGGTCTCTTGTTTAAAACACAGATCAAAACAGGCTCAAAACAAAGCCACTGACAAAAGACACATTCAAGACACAAAACTGATCAGTTACTTATTCCTGACCGGTCGACTCAATGTCACTGAATGATATACACTGGACCAGCGAACAGGACCACAGTCTCAAACGGGACTGGATTTTCAGCTTCATTCAGTCCAAAGTACACTGGACAGGATAGGGATGGGTGTGGCAACTCAATCATATAATGCACGCTTGCTTTCTGAACTCTGATTCCTTATTTTTCTCTCGGCCCTGTGCAGAGGAAAGTGAACACAAAGGCACGGATCAAACCCAAGCGGCATGTTTGTTTGAACTCAGCCTCAGGGAGGATTCCCATGCACACGGCTGAATTCCTTCTGGCATGTGAAGTTCCAAAGAGCAGGTCGCACTGAAGCTGCAAGGGTGCCCTGTGGCAAGGAAATGAGGTGGGAAGACCAAGCTCTCGGGCGACTGACTGCTTGGAATCCAAAACCTTTGGTAGGGCCGCCTGCTTGTTCTGGCAAGACAGACGCATCTCTGAAAAACTTGCTCATGAGCACATGTGGGAAAAAAACACTAGTGGTGATCATCTCTAGTTTGTTAAACCGGTTACCAGCAGGCTTCCACTGCATTATGCATATTAAACTACAATTGAAATAACACCCACTCTCATCACACTTTGTAATAATAATAACAATAATAGTAATTACAGTATGGCTTCATCATGGGAGAACTAGAAAGAAGGCACACTCCAAGTGGACATTCCAAGAAAGAAGACACTCCAAGTGTTTATCTAATGCAGCCGTGAATGAACTTTGCTTTGAATGCTCTGAAGAAGTAAAAAATTACTTGCTCTCATTCATGTAAGCCAGTGAACTGTAGTGTATCTCACGTCATGTCTAACTCTGAAAGCTTAGGAGGTCTGAGGTCTATATGGAGAGCTGTATCTGGGCTAGGCTGAACAGACATCTGCCTGTGAGCACAGACATTCAGATAAAACGAGTCACACAGAGATCAAGGGTAGGTCAAGGTGCTATAAGCCACAGTATAACTTCCTGGGCAACAAAACACATATCAAATCCGTGAGATATCGAACACGTTATCTCCAGGAGGGGAGTTAGGCTGAATCTCTGCATTCACTTTACCACTCTTGATCAATCAGTTCTTGATTTAAAACACTGATCACACATACACATATTTGCCAGTTGTAAGATAATGTTAAGATTTTTAAAACGGACCTCTATGGCGAAAAAAGAGAAAATTATAAGAATATGGAGGGCACTCTGTTATAGCAGAAACATTCAGTGCTATTCAGTGGTCTGCTTCGCTCATTTTTCACTTAAACTTGGTGTAAGGGACAACACTGAAGGCATCCAATGTTGTCCCTTACGCCACTGGAAGAGAAGGGCAGCTTTTGTCAAAGCAAATCAACTCAGTATGAGAATGGATTGTGAACAGAACAGCATAGTGAAGGACGCCACTAGCTCCACCTACAACACCGCACGCTTATCAACAATTACATTTACAAGGTCTTTGGAGAGTGTGTTAGGAAAAGTTAATCTATTTATCTCAGTTAAACTTGCACGGCAGGCGTTTAAGGAATAACTATTTGTTTAGACTGTATTCCAGAATCACAACGTGGGAAGGTTTTAAAGCTTTTCCCTCAAGTTTGTACTTGTAGCTTGGACTGAAAAGCATGCCACATCAACGTGCAACTGTTAACCAGGTCATTAAAAGCCATATATCACCTCTTACTAATCTTTCTTCTTTAGAAATGCCACTGACTACTCAGTTTCGAAACGGTCCTCCAGTCTAAGGCCACGTAAGATCTAACTGAGGAGACATCTCCAGCTGACTTCGTGGAAAGCAGGCTACACTAGCTCTTCCCCTCCTTTGAGAGTCAACAGTTAAGCGCAGAGAATCTAAACATTTACACTGCTTGTGTGAGGATCTGTAACTGCAGGATTGAGGCCAGCAGTAAGGTATAAGACAACTTCATGACAAGACCAAAGTAAAAGTCTAAAAATGAAACGTTGTGCTCCTCGTTCAGATGGGTCCGGACATTTAAATCCGGACAGCTCAATCAGCAGTAGGTTTGTAATCTAACCCTGCGATTCGAGATAACACTAATGTGGGCGTAAAGCACAGTTAATCAGTAATGTTAAAAGGCTGAGACAACTCCCTCGACTTCGAAATCAAAAGAGCTACTTTACTAACGTCTCTGGCTAACTATCAGGCAGGCTAACTTTAGCTTTAAATGACAGCGTGGTTAAACCGATTAACAGGCCGGACACCACACCGAACCACGTTGCGTCGGAGTATAAGACTTGCTGCTCACATATGGCTTCAAAATATAAACTAAACATTCCCTAAACTCTAATAATGCCAATCTGAAAGCTCAGACCCTTCTTTCCCTTAAGACTCGGCTTGGAGAAGCTAACTAGGCCCTGTGTGGCTAAACGGGGCTGCTAGGCTAATGGGGTGCGTGGAAGCGGATAAACAAATTCAACAGAAAAGGAAAGACTAGTGTCTGGTAAAGGTTCAAATAATAAGTAACAGACGTACCTGTTATGATATATTTAACGAAGCTAGTAAGTATTGGAATGAAAGAGCTGTTCCCTTTATGGAGCGAGATGGACAGCAGCTCCGGCCCGGCGCTCCGCAGCGAGTCTCTCCCAGTTCAGAGTCGCACTCCCGAATCACAGAGCAGAGGCAGAACCGGGGGCGGGACTGGAGCTCCACACGGCAGACTCGAATCAGGAAGGAGTCGGTTGAGAACCGTTTTTGCATTTGCACCCCCTTTGCGTTCACGTCATGGAGTTCAGTACATACTGAAATGAAATAATTTAGCACAATTTAATATACATAAGATTAAAAGCAGCCTCTTTGAATCCACTTACATTTTCTCTAGCCAAACAGTAGTTAGGGTCAGTATATACTGAAATGAAATAATATACCACAACTTATTCTACACATCTACCCATCCTTTGAGTCCACGTCTTAGGGTTTAGTATATACTGAAATTAAATAATTTACCACAATTTAATCTTGTAAATTGAAACATGAAGTATAAATGAAATACATAACTGAACTGTAGTTAGGGTCAGTACATACTGAAATAATTTACCATAATTTATTTTAGTAAACTAAAATCGTGACTTATACACATATAAATATGCATTGAATTAAAAGCAATCTCTTTAAATCTGCTTACACTTTCTCTCGATAAACTGTAGTTAGGTTCAGTATATACTGAAATGAAAGAATCATTTTCCACAATTGATACTGCTGTCCAGATTTCGTCAGTGTAAAGGTAGAATTGAATCAGTGTATTGTTCAATTCAACCGTTCGGTTCACTTGAACGCACGGTTCGATATGAACTGAATCGTGGTGTTCATCACTACCGCGGTTCAGAGCCGAGCCCATTCAGCGTGGACGAATTACAGCTAAGCTCGCGGGGTACAGGGCGGGACCAGCCACGCTTCTCGCGAGGAGAGAGTTCAGCTCCACACTCAGCCAAGCTTTCCTTATTTGTCAAGATAGACTGGATTTAAATATAGGGTGAGTTGCCCTAATGAGGGACATTTTATGTAGTTTAATGTTGGCTTAACATTGTAATACACTGCAGAAGTCCAAACTACATAAAATGTCCCACATTAGGGCAACTCACCCTACTACCTCAAGAGTGAGAGGGCTGATCCAGGATCAGGCTTTGCGACTGTGTCCGTCATTACTGCAGATTGAATTTTCATGTGACTATAATACTCGGACTAACCTTGAGGTAGAAATGGCTGGAAGTGTCAGTATTGTACAGTAAATTGGCTCCTTATAGTCAAGCGTGAACAGCACAGCACAGCACAGCACAGTGTGAACAATGTGAAATTCTTTCTCTGCATTTTATCCATTCCCCAAGTGAAACAGGGGGCAGCCAGCGAGGAAGCAGTGTGTGGAGATGGCACCTTGCTCAAGGGTTCCTCAGTGGTGCCACTGGCAGTCTCAGGATTTGAACCTAAGGACTTCTCAATGCAGGAGCAACTCCCTAACCACCAGACCACCAGCTCTCATATATGTTTGTAGAGTTTATCAAGAATTCATACTGTTTTATGACACATTTAATGACATTACTACAACACTGAAACAGAACAAATACTATTCAAAAGGAAAATCTTTAAACAGATTTAACATTAACTGCATATATATGAAATATTAAATCCCTTTCTACCACCACCAGCGAACACTGCCCCCAAATTTACTAAACCATTGGCTTATTGTAATTAATTTAACATGAACAATTCCTTGTGCAGTCACTGGATGTCATATAGGATGTTTGTAAATATTTGGAACTTGGAGCGCTGTTGCTCCAATCTTGATATGCATTCTTTTTCCAGAGTCTGACATAAATCATGCTTCATTCTTCCATGTCCATAGATTCTAAGCTGTTTTTTAACTCAGCCTCATAGTGCCTCCTGAGACCCTTCAGGTAAAGGCGGAGGCTGTCAGGGTCCAGCCTAGAGTTTCTGGCTGTCTGCAACAATCTGGTGGCAAGACGATACACTGCCCTCTGTCGAACTGTGACTGGATCACTGTGATTCTTAGCCTAGGGGATAAAAGAAATGACATACAATGGTTTACATGCATTGTCTACAGTTTAAAGTGTAAACTGTATCTATACTCTATAGATGATTGTCTTTTTTTAAATCAAATTGATAAAAAAAAAATCATACCAAATCACCGTTACAGACTGTAGTCCATCTGTTTCTCTGTAGCCCCCTTTACTGACTGTACCAATGGTTATAACCCCTACAGGACCACCAGTGGGCAATTATTATTTGGGTGGTAGATCATTCTCAGCATAGCAGTGACACTGACTTGGTAGTTGCATGTTAGTGTATGTATATATGTATGTGTGTATGTGTGCTGTGCAGAGTGTCACACACAGCAGTGTTGCAGGATTTTATAAACACCAGAGTGTAATTGCTGGGAACAGCTGTGAGGTGAAAATAATCCAGCTACCAAAAACATCTAGCCAATGGTGTCCTATGATCAGAAACTGACCACTGATTAACTATCATCAATAACTATGTCTAAAAGGTGGACCAACAGTTAAAATGTGTCTAATAAAGTGGACAGTAAGTGTCCAGAGGTACTGCTGTGTCTGATATACCTGAGCCAGTGTTAACATGCAGAAACATACCACAACCGTATCAGTGTCACAGCTGTACTATACTAAGAATGATACAGCACCCAAGTAATACCCGCTCACTGGTTGCTGTGTGAGGGTCCTGACCTCTAGGTAAGAGGGCTTAACAAATAATGCAGAGAAATGGATGGACTACAGTCTGTCACTGTAAACTGCAAATTTCACCTGTATGAGGTGGAACTGATAAAAAGGAAAATGAGTACAGATACAAGTACAGATACATATACAGATGTATATTTAAAGGTATGAAAATATGTCCAGTCCAGAAATTTACCCATAACTTTTGACTGAGTTTGGCTGCAATAGACTTGGCCTCCTGGATTATGGCTGGTGGCACAGAGGTCATTTCTGCTGCTCTAATACCTTAAATAGGACAGCAAAAAATTAAATATACAGATAGTGACACATTTTAGTTACATTATCTTCCCAAATATACTTAATTTTTTAAAGTCATTCCATTCCACAATTGTTGGTCAAATATGGAATGATTTAAATTACCATAGTTGCATTCCTCAGAACACCCTCGAGTCAGCAAGTAGGTGTAGACCATGCTCTCTGTGCCACCTTCACTACCACAAATGTGCTGAACCTGCATGTGGTGGTTCTCCACATTGGGGTAGAGAGTTTCCAGTTGACACAGTTCCAGAAAGTGGGTGGCAAACAGAGTGAATGCCTAAAAAACCCACAGACAGCACACAGTGCATAACTAAGTTTGCTTTTCTGCTGATTATATTGGATGCATGAACTCCTACCATGTAAATAATTATTAGTATAGGTTAATTTATACACATTTCAAGACCTGAATGCTACTGTACCTTGAGATTGATCAGGAATTCACAAACTGCATGGCAAATTCCTATGCCCTCTTCAGCACTAGTACCACGTCCCAGCTCATCAATAATGATGAGTGACCTGTCACTTGCAGAGTGTATTATGTATGACACCTGACAGCACAATGAAGAAATGCATTTCATATACAACATGATCTATGTGTATATGAAAACTTTACACTCACCTCCTTCATTTCAACCATAAATGTTGAAGAGTTGGTCTCAAAATCATCATCTACTCCTATTCGGGTGAATATCTGATCAGCAACACGGAAAGAGGCATAGTCAGCAGGCACAAATGATCCTAAAGCCAAAATTAAAGCATGATTTCAGACAAGGACAGTTGCACTGTTGAGTTCTTGAATTCTGAAACTGTGTTATTAAATATCTAAATACAAATTTCTCCAAAAAAACAGGTAAAGAACAAATCTATTCTTTTCACATTATATGTACAACAGTGTGGACAAATACTGGCCAATTCAACAGAGCAAGTCTAGTTACCTATCTGAGCCATGATTTGGCAGAGGGCCACCTGTTTGAGGTAGGTAGATTTGCCGCTCATGTTAGGGCCTGTGATTATAACAAAGTTACTACCCTCAGAAATATAGCTGTTGTTGGAGACCGGCTGCTTGCCAACAACACGTTCCAGCATAGGATGGCGGCCTTGTTTTATCGCCAGCGTGTCAGTAAACTCAGGTCGCACTGATGGGAGCACAAACATTCAGTGAAGTGATGTGAAATGGTACTGGATACAGCTAAATTTGTTTGAAAACTTTAATGTAGGTAACTTTTAATTTGTAAGTATAATTTAAAGTATTTATTTATAAAAGTACAATTTAAGGTATTTAATGTGCATGAATCCTACCGTAGTCTGAGACAGTGCAAGCACTGGCCAAAGAGAGCAACATATCCAGCATAGACACAGCATCAGACAGCTTATACAAACAGTGGATCTGCTCATATACTCCACTGAGCAGGTGACATACCACCCTGCAGAAATAGGATGACAAGAAAAAGTGAAAGATTCAACAACCGCTTTCTTGAAATTCAGCTTAGCAGAACAGCACTGGAAGTTGTGGGCAATGAGAATTCATAAAGGAGATGGCAAAACAAACAAAAGTTAACAAATAAATGTAAATGTAAATTTTACTACATGTTAATCTGACACCACAGATGAAATCTGCACTTTTTCCACACACTCTCAATGTGCTGTGTTATGTATGACTAATGAGTTGCATGCTCACACATAAGACATGTGAAATATTTCCTTTAGAGCCTCATCACAGCGATCATTCATCTTCATCAGGTCTAAAGTGGTGAAGCTGTAGTTATTTTTCTGTCTGGTTACCTACAATGAGTCAGATCAGTAAGCACATATATACATACATACATAAACATACATATACGTGTGTGTGTGTGTGTATATACCCTTAACATTAAGGGCTGATGCCTTACTTTAATAAACTCTCTTGGGAGCTGTCCATCTGGCAAGACCACACCATCCAGCCTTAGCTGGATAAAGAAGCCACGAGCAGTACTGAAACTTGTACGGAGGGGCAGGCCATACTTATCTCCAAGCTGATCCACCAATCCTGAGAGAGAAATAGAGAGAATACAGTATGGATACTACTACCATGTATTGTGCCTTTGCTGGGATCAGCCAAACTACATGAAGTATTTTATAACCTCTACTACAAGTTAGTAGCTCACCTGCTATGTCATCCACTACCTCAGTGTAGGCTCGCCGTGCAATGTCTAGAAATTCATTGACGTTAGGGCGCACAGCATAGCATTTCTGAGTGCGCATGTTCAGGCTGCCCTTCAAGTAAGCCGTGTCATCATTGATCACTGTTTTGATCTGATCCAAGATGCTGTTAAACCTATGCCAAGTCAAAAGCTAAACAGTTTATGTTTTCCAAGTACTGTGAAACTACCCTCCTTTAAGTGTTCTGATTTTACTATCTCTGAACACAGAGATGTGATTATTCAGAAAATTCCCTCTGGGGATGTATTGGCAACATACTACTCCAGTCTAAGTGTTTGTGCAAAGCAAATGTACTTACAACACCCAACCAAATATTGCAGCATGCAGTGTGTTACCTGCTATCCTCTAATAAAGTGTAATATCCTTTCAGCAAGGCCGTTTTGACATCCTTCAACACCATCTGTCAGAGAGACCTTATCATAATCTGCAACAAAATGTACTGCGAGCCATACATATAACTGAGAGCCACGTGTCTTATCAAACCATGACAGGTTAGTCCCAGGCTATACATTTTTGTGAATGAATACTCCCATGCATGCCAATTATGTATTTGCCGTGTCAGAAGCCTTCTTCCCAGTTCTTACCTTCAGTGGTCCAATCAGTTCCAAAGTGTGTTTCAGCTGAATGACATGCATTATCTTTGCCTCAGCCACTGCCACCTATATAACAACCATGCAAGAAAAAATGACTTTCTTGCTGTCCTTTTTCATGAGACCATAGGTCTTCACGGAATGTCACACTGCTTTCTAGATATTTATAAATTAATTCTTCAGATGTCAGGGACTGTCAGATAACGTTCTAATACAGTCAAATAGATACCAAGGACATAGTGCTGTGCTAAAGTTATGACTGTGACACACCTCTGCGGGCAGTTGGACCTAAAACGCGTAAATATTACCTTGATGTTCACAACAATATTTACACTACACACAAAGCGATGAAAATAATTTGTTTAAGAATACCTGAGCTTGCCTACTGAGCTTTTTACTGATAAACTGATTCAAAAGCCTGACAAATGCAGTCACTATAATAGACTATAATGGAATATACACTGTTTTTGATAGAATATAGATTTTTAGGATATCATTGCCTCACCCACATGAGCCACAACTGTCAAACATGGAAGAACAGCATGTTGACTTGTCAACTTTTTGAAACATGTCAGTATAGGTCAAAACCTAAAACAATGTCTACAGTGCTGTGAAAAAGTGTGTGCCCGCCTTCTGATTCCTTTAGTGTGGAATATTTATCACATTAAATTCATTAAATGTTCTTTAGATCTTTGGACAAAATGAAATATTAAACAAAGTGTCCTTAGTAAACACAAAGGACATTTTAAAATTATTTCACTTATTTATGGAACAAAGTTATCTAACATAAGAATGGCATGTAAAAATACCCCTTTAGATACTCAACAATGATTTAATCACATTTTATCGATTACGAGATTCAGGCTTGAATGCAGACAGCCCTGTTGAACCTCCATTATAATGAATTTTACCATCAGAGTAATAGAGTCAGCACAAGGTTTTTAACAAGGATAATGCACCACGATTGAAAGAAAAACCATAACAGATGAGGAATACACTTCATGTATTAAATATTAGTCTGGAAAGTGTTCTAAAACAAAACTGAAGCATTACTGAACAACAGTGAGAAAATTATGTACATAGAAAATATACATAGGAAAATCGGTGAAATGACCCAGGAGTGACTGTCCTGCCAAAATGTTCTCAAATATATAACAGGAAGCCACCAAAGGTTAAAAAAGAAGTGCAGGTCTCTCTAGCCTTGGCTAAGATCAGTGTTCAGGACTCCACATTAAGTTGGTAAAAAAGGACTTGTGTAAAAAGGACTTGGGAGAGCAGCAATGCAGAAAAATACTTATAACCAAAAGAAACAAATGCTGATTTGACACAAAAAAATTATAAATATAACCTTCCGGACAGCAAAAGTGCTTAAATATATTTGGTCAAGATATTTGGCTTAAAGCTAATGCTGCATTTTACAGTAGGAACACCATAGCAACTTTCTCATATGGTGTGTGATGTAATGGGACAGTGTAGGAATATTTTGCTGCTAAAAGACCTGTCCAACTGGAACATCTGTTTATGGATCCATGAAAAACAGGTTATGCAGGAGATAATAACCCAAAACAGAAAAGCAAACAAGGTGAGTGGGTGGAAAAGAACCCAAAATAATGTTTTAGAGTGACCTGCTCAAAGTCCTGTCTTAAACCCAACAGAGATGCTCTGGCAGAGCCTCAAACAAGTAATTCACGATCAACAACATACCAATCAATCTGAATTAAAGCAGCTTTGCAAAGCAAAGCAGACTCAAATTGTTTTGCAACAGTATAAAGCCTGATATGAAATTATGGGGAATGTTTGATGCAGTTATTTCTGCTAAAGAACAGGTTAATTTAAAGGCTGCAATAACTTTTTTTAAATAGTGCTTTGCATGTTGGTTACTGTTGCTGCTTAAATAAAACATTTTTATGAAATAATGTTTTTGTTTGATCAGGTTCTCTCTGTCTAATAGTAGATGTTGTTTAAAGATTTAAAAAATAATTCACTGTGATAAATGAATAGAAAAAAAACACTTTCACAACACTATAATATTCTAATGTAAATTTAAATTAATATTGGCCATGTACTGTACCGTCTCTTGCTTGGGGAGCTGAACAAGAGAAGAAAGCAGATGATCTACGTCCAAGAAATGTGTAATTGCTGCAAATAAAATAACAACATCTAAAATAGTAATGTCTACTCCATTCACAACCTGGTACTTAGTTTCCTTGCACTAAATTGATAAATCATGTAGATTGATGCACTAACAAAAGCAGGAAGGTAAGAGCATTATCCAGGAAAACCATTACCACCTCACCATTCTTCAGACCAAAGAAGAGCTCCTCGTCTTGTAACAGTTCCTTCAAAGGTACAAACAGGATACTAGATGACAATCAAAATTATATTACATTTCATTCATTTGGGAGATGTTTTGATCCAAAGCAACTTACAATTGCTGTTGGTTAGCTATACACTTTGCATATAACTATGCATATATTTTACCTGAACAGAGTCCAAACGTGTGTTAATGGTGTCAACATCCAGCAGTGGCTCCAGGATGTTGGAGCGAAGTCTCCTCTCACCACCAGGGGTTTTGGTATAGTTCAAGACACCAAGCAGAGTGTGAGTGCTCCTGAACATCACAATAAATCAACATTAATGTAATTTCTGTCAAAGTAACTCAATGAGACTGAGTCAATATCAGTATTTGTTGAAATATGCATTACATTTTACTGTACATTCAGCTGTGTGTGTGTGTGTGCGTATATATATACATATATATATATATACATATATATATATATATATATATATATATATAAACACACACACACACACACACATACACAGTAAACCTCTGTGCTTATCGCGAGGGTTACATTCCAAGAGCGAATACTGAAAAACCGCTGTGATGTGGTAAAAAAAAAAAAGAAGCCTAAAAAATCTTTATAGTGTACACCATAAATTTGCCCCAAATATGCTCCCAAAACACTTTAATTTCCTTCTAAACTCAGCTTAATACATTCGTACTGTACGGTTTACACTGTCTCCCGCAGTGCTAAAATGTAAAATGCTGATGTTACCCCTGTACAGACTGTAATACGTGCACGCACATTTTCTTTGATATAAGCAGGTAAATACAGTAATAAATGAATTTAATTTACAGCAATAAAAATACAGGGCTTTGAGAAGAACAAAACAAAAAACAGACAACACTGGAGGGGCTCCACAGGGGAAATTCTGGACTGCAGGAGCCACACATGCGTCACAGGGCAGCAGCCAATCAGCAGCAAGGAGAAATAAATAATGTTTTCGGATTGGCTACTTTTAAACCTCCTGTCTCTGAGTACAGCGGCATTTCACCATTCAAAGATGCGCTTTCTTTGTGTTCTCTGGACAGTTACAAAATATTTAGTTATATTTTATAAGAAATGTAGCTGAAATTACATAAATATTTGTGACAAAATTAGTCAATTATATTTTTCTTAATAATTTAGCTCTAAAATGCATGAAAAATCATATATTGCCACGAAAAAAGCTGTGACATTCGGGCCTCTCCGCCAGGACCCCTCGGTTAGCAAAGCAATCACACACCTGAATGGAATGAGCCTCTGCTGCTCAGCATCTGATTGCCTTAATAAGGGCCGCGCCCAAACACAAACAGCCCAGCACGAGGACAAGGGGGTCACAAAAGTAAAAAAAAAATTGATTAAAAATGAAAAAAGCGGAGGATACCTGCAGTTTCCACACATGTGTGGGAGTTCCAAACAATTATTAGTTTGGCTTTCTGAAAAAAATCCAGAAAAGACTGCTGATCCACGTATAATTGGGGGTTTACTGTATATACATCCATACATACTAGGGCATTAACGACTCCAGATTTTTTCTAGTCGACTTATCCGTCAACATAGTCAAAGTTGAGTCGACTAGTCGCTTGATGACGTCATCACACACGCAGCGGAGGAACACGTGTCCAACATTAACAGACAACATGACAATTAAATGAAACAAAACAAAGGCAAATGTCTTGAATTTCTGGTAAATTTCAGAGTACAACAGAGAGTGGGAATAGCTTAAGCAGCCACTCAAGTGTCCTCTGGCCTGGACGACTCTATTTACTGTTAGCGTTAGCCATGTTAGATAGCGGTGCTTCAGATGCCGTGCAGAACGCCGGTACTGTTACTGTACTTTAACACCGACTTGCAGATTGTGCAGGTCACTGTGCT
>JBBPCX010000001.1:36429706-36439770 GCA_037974365.1 Hydrocynus forskahlii
CTTCAGATGCCGTGCAGAACGCCGGTACTGTTACTGTACTTTAACACCGACTTGCAGATTGTGCAGGTCACTGTGCTATTTGTGTGTCTAGAGTGAAGTGTCTCCACACATATGATGTGTGTTTGTCTCCTCTGCTGCCGTGTCTCTCATCTTGTTGTGGTCTTGTGTTTATATTCCACTCGCGCCAACGGTACCACCATTTTTATGAAAGGACTATTATAATTGGTTAAGTCAAGGAACGCTTGTCAGCGTCAGCCAATCGGAGGCAGAAAAAGCATTGTGTACATAAGCACGCGCACAGAGTGGAAAAAAACACACAACTAGTTGACTTCTCTCAGGGGGCGTCCAATAGTCTGAAGTCCACTAGTCGACTTTTGAGTTAATGCCCTAAGACATATACACATTTTAATAACATACAAATATAATAATAACATTGTGAATTAAACTTTGCAGAAATGTTATATTTAATTTGACTTGGGTTTCCCAAACCTTCACATATAAATGTAGGTATAATGAAAACCTTTTGCTTGTTTGCTTTTCCTAACCTTTGGTCCCTGTTGTTAATCACTAGCTCCAGGTTCCTGGCTGAAATAGAGTCAATCATGGCGGTCTGCTCACTGCCAGTGAAGCTCACTTTCAGAGATTTGGGAGCATAGACAGAGTTCTGAACGAACTCAAAGTATTTAAGAAGGGCAGCTGCAGATGCAAGGCAGTAGTACCTACAGAAATGTAGTGGAGTCATAAAAATGTAAATGTACCCTTTACACTCCCTAGTCAATACATGGAAACTAAGCTGCAAGAACAGTCTGATTTGATTGATAATCATAAAAATCAACGCATTTTAAAACAGCCACCCACTCAGTCTACAGCAGTTTAGCTTCTCCCAATTAACCTTAAAGTTATAAGAGGTGTCTAAAACCCTGTACTGTTTTAATTTTTGAGGCACAATACAGGGAAGCCAATTTACACATCAGTCTTACAGGTACAGTTTAAAAACTGCATGCTTTAATTCTAAGAAATAAAGAGAGTTTGGAAATGGCTAAAAGCAAACAACAGCTGTTTTTGTATTATAAGTAGAGGTCAGTGAATGAAGAGCTGCACAACATACTTGGTTTGTACTTCCATTAGAACGGTGCTGAACTCAGGGGCACAAAGCTGCTGGATGTATTCCAGTCCTTTCTTCTCATTAAAGTACTTCCTCTGAATGGCTGTGAAAGCCACCGACTGTGTAGGTGGTGCATCAGAAAAAATGCTGTTATAACTGACAAGTAGTGAAACAGAGGATGTCCCCTACACTGATATTTATCTATTCACTAGTAAATGAACATAAAAATTAATCATTTCACAAAACTCTTCCTGTCAGCGTCACTATGTTCATTACAATTCAACTCAGGATGTGCCATGCATACTTTTTGTTGAGTTGATATTTAGTCATGCGTTTAAAATGTAATATATTTGCTGCTGGTGTTCAGTGTGCGATAGGCCCAACCCCGATTTATAGATAAACTAGTTCCAGTAAACAAGCAAGCAAGTATCAGTACCGGGAAGTTTTCCATGATGAGGTTGTACAGCTTGGTTCCCTGGCCTTTCTCACTAGCGGTGTCTGGCATGAGAATCTCAAGTGGCATCAGGATATGGAGTTTGGTAATTACCTGTATACATTTTTTACATTTTTCCATTACAGTTTTTTGACATTGTAAAGACATCTGCTGTGTCAGAGCTATTCTTTTCATTATCTCTAAAACCAAAGTGTTCAAACAAACAATCTTATTTTTTTTAATTAACCTAAAATAATCAACACCTTATCACGGTCAATCTACCTTAAAAGCAAATTCTGTAAACCTTTTAAACACACAAGAAATTATATAATGGTTTAGAAACAGTTTTACTTCAGTCAAATAAGAGCCACAACTACCTTATGCTAAGTAACCAATCCAAAGCATTCATATATTCATATACTAGACAGAAATTGAAATTAGAGACTACTGCAGATATAGACTAAAGCCTATATAGATTTATATGGAGGTACATACCACTTCAATAAACGATCCTCTTTGAGTTAACAGATCAATAATTTACCTCCTGTAAGTTTACAGATATATCTTTATTTCATAGTTGTTTGAAGTTTGAGTTGACCTTCCATTTAGAAAAAAATCACCCAGAGATTTAAAAAATTATACGCTGCTCTTTCAAATTTTTATTACAAGAAATCACTGGAATAATTTAATCAAATGTGACTGTATTTTAAGTGTAATATAACAATATACAAAGTGCAGTTTAATAGATGTAAAAGCTTATTTACCATTTGCATCCAATAACCACCCCTAGCTTTTAACACATAAGCGCAGATTCACAGCATCCTTTCCAGCAATTTTTGGAAATAACTTGAGTCCAAACCCTCCCAGCACCTTTTCAACATTCCAACAGTTCTGTCTTATTTGCTGGACAATCGTTTCATTGTCAAAACATTTATTGTCATTATTGTCAAAACATTTAGCTTTCTTTGGACCGAATATCATTTTGCCACATTTTTTTTGCCTAGGATTGTTATCCTGTTAAAGAATGAAATTGTGTCCAATGATGCGTAAATCAGAAGAAATTGTGAGATTTTGAAGGACTAAGTGACACTTTTCTTCTTTCATGATCTAACACAAAGTGAATGTCAATGCACTAAAGACAGACCTACCACTTCTTCTTCAAAGTAGTAGTTTGAGCCTTTACGGCTAAACAATGTGTTACTATAGACCATAAAATAATGAAAACCAATCTGCTACACTTAAATATTTCTAATGTCTTCTCGCAATAACATTTTGAAAAAGCAGCATAACGCTTATTTTTATTTTTAAATCAGAGGGTGTGCCCACACTTCTGGCCTGTGTGTGTGTGTATTTATTTTTCAAAACTCAGCTCAACGTTCACCTTTGCATAAGTCCCAGTGTCTGCAAACTGGGAGAGAACCAGTTCCGGAGATTTCATATTGATGCTGGATAGGCCGATCTCCCCCCGGGCTAAACCTCTGCCCTCCACCAGTGCCACGATCACAGAGGCAGAATGAGACAAACTTGCAGAAGAAGAGGTTGTCACTATATGAAGAGTAAAGAAAACATGCATGTGTACTGCATGTGTACTCTGCAAGTGATCCCTTTGTTTGTTTTAGTTGTTTTTGTACATCGCTGTTGTCCAAAGAAAACCTGGTATCTCCATTTTTTTCATCTTTTTTAAAACCGTCTGCAATTAACACTGTGTGACATTTGCATGAAGAACTGACATAGAAACTGAAAAAGAAATTATCCAAGATGGCTCCTTTTTTGCTCCTACTTCTATAAAGTGAGCAAGGTTTTTCCCAAGAGGCTGCACTCACTGTTCAGCTCTCTCTGAGGTGTTCGTCCAGGCAGGTGGACACTGCGACAGGCCGAGCCGGGGGTCCTCCTGGACGGACTGCCTGAACTGTGGACGCTGTTGAGTGGCCATGGGGAGCCAGTGGAGCTCAATCTGTTTATACCTAAATACAGGGTATTCACAGTCTCAAATCACGTTAAAAATTGTGTTGGTTGGTTGTCTGTTGTAGCATATCAATACCATTTTAATCAATATATTTGGGGGTGCATTATTGAATATTGGGGAGGGGGATGAATCATGCAAAGCTAAAGACCACTACACCTGTCAAAAAGGTTCTTCAGAAAAGGTCTCAAATCATGTTAAATGTTAAATGCAAAAAGGTAACCAGACAAGCTAACCAAAAACAGTAATAATTCTGTTTAAAGACATCATACTGGGTTCCAGGTGGGTAGGGTTAAAAAACTGTATTGGTTGGTCGTCTGTTGTAGAATAACAATACCACTTTAATTAATAAATTTGGAGGGACATTTAGAGCATAGCTGAATATTGGGGAGAGGGGGGATAATGCAAAGCTAAAGACCACTGCACCTGTCAAAAAGGTTCTTCAAAAAATATCTCAAAACACGTTAAATGTTAAATGAAAGCAAAAAGCAAAACCAAAAACAATGATTTCGTTTAAATACTGGTTGCCAGGTGGGTAGGTGTGTTGGTTGGTCGTCTCTGATAGCATAACAATACCACGTTAATCAATATATTTTAAGGGGACCATGTTTGAATATTGTGGGGATGAAGCTGAAAGCTAAAAAACTGTCAAAAAAAAAAGTTTCAAACAACGTTAAAAATGAAAACATAAAGATGACTAGCTAAAGATGCCAGTTGGGTAGGCTTAAAAATGTGTGTTGGTTATTCATACCAGTACCATTTTAATCAATATATTTAGAGCATATTTTAATATTTAGAGCATATTTGAATATTTGGGGGATGAAGCTAAAAGCTAAAGACCACTACAACTGTCAGAAATGTTCTTTAAAAAGGTCTCAAATTACGTTAAAAGGTGACTAGAGAAACTAACCAAAAACCGTAATAATTTCGTTTAAAAACATCAGACTGGCTTGCCGGGTGGGTAGGGTGACGGGTTGCCAGGTGTCTAGCTAACATAACCAGATGTGCTTGACGTGAACGTTAGCTACCTGCTCCAGCCGGTGTCTGGTTTAGAACCGGTACCCGGTCGTCAGTAGTAGGAGCGGAGCCGGTACTGACCTCCTCCGAGCCGTATGAGGCTGAGAGGGGAGAGGGCGTCGGGCCAGAGTCCTGAACACGAACAGCTGGAGCTCGGCTGAGGCGAAGGACAGGAGGGGACAGGCTGTCTGAACTATAGCCGGCTGTTACCTCTTCAGTGCTGCTTCGGGTCACCTCTGCGTTCATAGTAGTTTGTTTTAGGGGAACGGTTTAGATGGAAAAACAAAAGATAACCGTTTGCGGAAAGAGCGCGAAAGTGAGGACCTTTACCCGTCAGCTCTCAGGCCTGTTGCTAAGCTACCTGAGATCTGTTTAGAGGCCCGCCACCTAGTGGTCGTCCAGGCTGAGGGGTGGCTGTGTGCGGCCACTTAGGAAGAAAAGCACTGTACCTGCGTCCCATACCACATTACTGAATGCGTTCATAAGGGACATGCAGTATTTTACAAACAATTTATTGTGGTAGTATGTACTTTGGGACTCACCCTGTTCCGTTAATGACCTCGTTTGTGTTACATCAGTGATCCCCACTTTTATAGCACCATTTTTATTACCTATAGGCCTATACAGTAAATGCAATTATGTGGATAAGATGTTTTTCTTTAGAGTTTTACTTTTTATTCAATACATGCCTTTTTTAAAAAATGTAAATGTTATGGGGGGTGGGGTCCAAAAAAAGCAAGATAAAGTGCATAATATATAATTTGATTACATGTATAATGTAATTGCAATTATGTCGAGTTAAATTTATTCTTTCTCTGTGGCCCAGTGGTTGGGGACCTTAAACACAGTCCTAGAGTCTTCTCAGTCTTTTTGCTGTCTCAGAACATTTGCTGAACTCATTTTTTGTTGGTAATGGTTAGGCTGATATTAACTGCCACTGTACCTTTATTAAGTAAATTTTTAATCAACTTTATTTAATCAACTTTTTATGCAGATAAACAGTTATTCTAGGAGCTTGAGAAGCATTTTCAGCTCACTGTGAATGAGAGGATGCAACTGTAGATCCTTCAAAGTTTATTAATGGTGTGAAACATAAAAGGCAATCATGAGTGGTAAGGTTTATAATAAACTGTATTCCTCCCAGCCCACCTGGTCGACAAATACCATCTCAGCCCCCAAACTCCCTCAACAAAAACAATCAGAAGTCTCCAAAGTGATCCATGAAAACAGGTCCACCACGAGACAGACCATTCAAAGTCATGAGGCGGAGCTTTTTAATGCACCACTCTTTATACAGTTCCACGTAAAGGTTTCCCTGGCTGAGCAGCAGTGCACACAGCCAAGAGCACTATGTGCAATACTAAGCGTTGACTGGAGTGATGCAAAACACAGGGTTCCTGGACTCTGCAGACATAAAATTTGTGTTGGCTGGTCATCTGCTGTAGCGTACCATTTTAGACAGTTTATTTGAGGGGACAGCTAGAGCATATTTGGATATTCAGGGGGATGAAACACAAAGCTAAAGATTAATAATACCCATCTCTAGTCATCGCTAGTGACAGTACGCACCTTACATTTAGGTATTTAAATTAATGCTGATCATTTCCTGGATAGATTTACAAGTAGGGGTGGCCGAACTGGCACATTCTGACAATACATCATGAGATTTAGTTTTTCAAAGTTAGACAAAATAATTTAAAAAAAAACAACAACAAAATAACCGAGAATCTCAGGGAATTTTTTCTGCACTATATATTAATGGTTTGCTCACAGTGACTATAAATATTATATTACATCCCTCTCTATTTACAGGCCTGTTGCCCTTGCCTTGCTAGTACATCTTCAAGCAATTATTTTGTAGCCCATTTCAATAATGATGTATCAAATGTAGTTGGTTGACATTAAATAGTTTATTTCCCTTTTTGACAATACATGCTCTCATATAAACTGCGAAAATTAACTTTACATTTATGTACAATGTTACCTACCATTTGAAAGAAACCACATACAACAAAAAAGTACTTGTGAGGGAGTTGAGTAGGTGCAAATCACTTTTTGCGAATGCCGCAAAGTAAAGTAAAGCAAATGCCGCGCACCTGTCAGCTTCCAAAATGCTTAATTTAGTAATGACTTACAGATCAATGAAAAAAAAAAAATCCAAGAGTGCACATGTATAATTCACTACTGCACAAACTGTACAAATATGTTCAAATGATTTCATGTTAAAGACATCTGGTATGCCTAAGAATGAGTAAGTTAAATGCATCTGCTTGTTTACAGTGATTACATTTGGTATGTGGATAAACATACAATGTCTGTCCTTGCCTCAAACTATTATTCCAGAAGTTGCTTTTTTTGTGATACAGCTTAGGGAATCACACGTGAGCAGACACATGTTAACCACCTCACCAAAAGCATATTCTAATGTCAAAGTAAAAAGTGCAAGTGACCATTTTAATTAAAAACTTCCCACTTCTATTTTTTAAAATAATGATGATAAAGAAAAATCTTTGTTACAAAGCCTGAACAGTTTTGGTAGTTTGATCGTATACAGTCCAGTGTGGCTCTAATAAAACAGATTTTAAATGACTGATCAGGGCATAAGAATAGAGATGCTACAGGGTGACTTTTCCAAATCATGTATTTTATCTATAAAAACAGAATCATCTGCTTATTATTCCCTTCTTCTCAGTAGACAATAGCATTTAACAAAGAGCAGTCACCCACTTAACAGGTTTGGGTCCAGTTTGCCAGAAGCATTGCAGTGTCAGGATCATCATTCCTACTACGAGAGTACTCAACCTTGTCCTACACCTCAGGACTAGGAACTTATTGTTAACTATGGGGATTTCAATAAAGTGGCACAGTGGTCTCATTTAAAGTGAGACACCTATTTGATGGAAAGTCTGGAGCACATGTTCATGATCACTTGATAATAATCCTATGAAGGCACTACAAGAATGTCTGTTGGCGGGGGTGAGAAAATCCAGTTTAAAGAAGTTTACTCATACCATTACTGACAGAGCAAAAGATTCAGATAAATCTGGTCATCTACTCCAGTACTGACAATAGTACTTGTGTCCAGTGCTGCAGATACAATATTAGGTGACTCCTGCTGTATTTCAAGGACAAGCCCAGGCAATAATAAAAGTATTAACTCCAGTGATGTTCTGCCTTTGAGAGCCAGTTTGAAGCTATGATGCTACGATGGAGTCTGCCAGAGAGAGATCACCTTGGCCCGAAAAAGACCATAAGCAGCACAATGGGAACACTGACTATGCAGCAGCTGTTGAGGACCATAAGTGACAACGTGACGATCATGTTGAGTCTGATCAGCAACTCAGCCCATCCATCATCAGCATCAGGCTGAGACAGGGACTAGAAGTCCCCTTGCTTATTCTTCTCCCAAACGCCATTTCTGTGACTCCTCCTGGCGAGCATCTGGATGAATCTGGTTCCTCATGCCCCCCAGCACGTTGGAGGTGGCTTCAGTGGCAACGATCAGAGGTTTAACAACAGCAGGAGGAAGCTGGCGTAAAACTCCTCCCACTGCGCCAGTCATGCCTCTCTGTTCATGCTCGCGAGTAGCTGTGTCGTAAATCGTCAAAGCTGTGTCTGTAATGCCCTACAGAAGCACCCACGAGGGGAAACAAACACAACACTGTTAGAGTAATGAATCAAACACTAAAACCATTATGTCCTGTAGGACTTTTTGTCATGGGTAAAAAGTGCTTGTGTTGAATAAAGTGGAACTTGGAAGATACCTCTTTTACTACACTGTAAGCTTTGGCCACACCTTCCCTGAGGTCCACAGGTTGATGGGCAAGTCGATAATGTGAATATCGTTTAATCTTTTTGCATTCTCTCTCATCTGGCACTGGAGACACCATATCATAGGCTGTTTCTGCAGCAGCCTACAAAACACAAACATAAAAACTATCCAACTTCTCTTTTGATTTGCTAATTTTCTCCAAACTGTGGGATTTTTGTAATAACATGTTTTTAAATGACAGAACTGGGTAACGCAGAGAGAGAGAGAAGGGGCGCTTACCTGGATAGTTCGCACCATGCGATTGGTGAGCTCAAGGGCTGCCATAGCAGTGGATGTCCCAAATGAGGCAGTGCCCCGCTGGAAGCCTCTCACAATCCGCCCATCCTTCCGATACTGCTCTATAGGCAGCCACACTAGGTCCCTAAAGCCCTGAACTGAACACAATAGCATAGCAAGGGAGTACAACAGAGTTATTAGGAAGTGAGTGAGGGGGAGAGAGATAGAGAGAGAGATAGAGAGAGGGGGAGAGAGAGAGAGAGAGAGAGAGAGAGAGAGAGAGAGAGAGAGAGAGAGAGAGAGAGAGAGAGAGAGAGAGAGGGGAGAGAGAGAGAGAGAGGAGAGAGAGAGAGAGGAGAGAGAAAGAGAGAGAGGAGAGGGAGAGAGAGAGAGAGAGAGGAGAGAGAGAGACACTAAGCGAGTGAGATGTGCTCACCAAGCTGCACCAAGGAGTGTATGGGCCCCACTCCACCAAGCAGCCCTGGCAACTGATTCTTCCTTATGTCATTAAGCCACTCATTAATGGCATAAGAAAAGAGCTTGTCCACCCCCAACAGTCTGCACAGATGGTATGCAGGACATTATTTAAAGGCAATTCAACTCAGGCATTTACAGGATTTGCAGTTATATTTTTTAGACAGCATATTCTGTTGACAGTAAGAAATGTATTGATACCACACCCTTGTCTGTAGCATAGTCGCCTCAGCTTAAGCTCAGAGCAGTTCAGCTGAGTCAGCCCAATTACAATCCCAGCAAAAGTACCCTGAAGGAAACAATTACCACATAAATTGTTTGCAGATATTATACAGCTCTTCATTTTGTTTTCTATCAAAAACACAATAAAATCACGGCATCAAGTCTAATTAAATGACTATTCTACAGTGAGTGTTGAGTGACCATAAAAACCATACCTGCTCCATAGCCATGTGTTTACCATGGTAATCCAGTCGGATTGGCACCTCAGAAGTGAATCTGAACTCTCTGAAAAGGACAGACATTAACTAACATGAGGAACTATATCCCAGACTAAGTGATAGTTGTTGAAGATAAAGAAGTATAAGACCAGGAACACACACCTGAAGAATATGGGCTGGTCAGTGAAGGACGTGGGGGCAGAATCAGACAAATGGTCATGGCCTGAGGCTCCAAGACCGTTCTGACTAGAGCGTGTTTGGGTGGGCACAGAGATGATTGGCGCTGGGTCCTGACTTGCTCCTCCGCTGTACTTGGAGAACGTACATGCGACTTCTGGCCCAGGAGGCTTTTTCACAGATACACAAAGCACTGTAGCACAGTCACAAAAGTATGTTAAACTCGTAAGTAGGACACACATATAGCATTTACAGAATAAGCAGAATATCATGGCAGGGGACAACAAAAATCCCAGATTACTATGAACTAGGGCTGGGAATTTAACGCGATAATTAGATTAATTAATCACAGAAAAAAATAACGCGTTAATATTTTTAACGCAATTAACGCTTAAAGACCTGCCACT
>JBBPCX010000001.1:36447120-36481618 GCA_037974365.1 Hydrocynus forskahlii
TATATATATATATATATATATATATATATATATATATACACACACACACACACACACACACACACACACACACACAACCAACTCAGCTACAGCATCTTGTGCGTCACTACACAAATAACTTCCTCATACACACCTTGACACTGCGTTCAGTATTGTGAGAGGAAATTTTGAGGGCAAGGGAAAGCATACTATGGGGCTCCACACTCAGACCTCCGGAGGGAGATGCTCTCTCAGCCGCAGACTCACAGGCGTAAACTGCCGGCTCTAGCCAATGAGGGCGCGTCCTGCACGGCAACTTCACATCCCATACAGGGACCTCTCCATCTACTGTGCCTGAGAAGAGAAGACGCACAAACACACTTGTACAATGCAGATGAATACTAAGCTCTATTGATCTATGGCTCGTGGGAACCACACATCACCCATATACACCCTAACATTAGATGTACGTCTCAGATTAAGACTTCTGGCTCTTCTCTCACACAAGATCCTTGCCCATGAGGAGCTGTATTAGGTTTAGCATCACTTCTTAATCATTTGTTTTGAGGTACATTTACCCTGAAATTCTTGTCAAAATGTTCTACATAAATGCAAAATACAAAACGTATACTGAAATGCCATTTGACAGCAATTAATAATATATAAAAATATTCACATCATACTGTAGTTAACAGCACATTTCACCCGTAAAGCATAGCCCTGTGAGGCAGAAGTTTATAGAAGGTATTGAAAAACATCTGCCTCAAAAGCACTATACAAGAAATCTCAAATACATGGAAAAATGGAAAAAACTGCAGACAAAAACTTTGACAAACATTATATATCATGGCTGGGTGGTCATAAATACAGCTTTTATTAGTCATGTAGATGCTAAGTGTGTAACTAATTAGAATGGCTGTCTTATTTATCGCAACCATTGTTTAAGCTTCATCTTAGGTTTAGGGTGATTTCTGATATCTCTGAGCAATTATTTTCAATGACATCATGAAAAGCAGTACAGTTTTATTTCACTCTGAGGTGAGATGGATGCCTAAATGAAACCAGCTATAAATTGTTTGCTAAACAATTTTTCAGTACTAACATTTATGGTCCTTTTGTAAATGCCTTTGGTGAGGAAACGTGCTGTGGGTGAGGCTACATTTTTATGGTTTGAAAAAGAGACCAAGCTTTCAAATCCTAAACGTAGAATTTAATACTAATGTAATAAACAACACATTTTTTAATTATTCAGGTCATCCCTACTGAATACAAATGAGTTTTTCTAGTGGATTTTTTAACTTAAGTGGCCAATATTATATACCAACTCTGATACAGTCCTTACAATATAACTAGAACAACAAGAATGTGTCAGTCTTAAGGATGTTTACCACAATGATAAAGGCAAACGCTGGATGTGTGGAAGCAGACATAATGCTGGTCCTTATAGCCCTCGTACTGTGTCACACCAAACACAACTCCATTCTTCATCTCCATCCAGAACTCCCCATGCTTATTCTCCAAAACACTTTTATCCTCTTGCTGGTCAAAACATTAAATAGAGCAGAGTGAGTCTTTACAGAGCACCAATAATTTTGTATATTAGTATTTTTTCATGTATAAGAAATTACAGTGGTTTACAGCCAGACTTCTTACCTTTGCCTCTGTATGCAAAGCAATCAGGCAGTGATTGACAGACAGAAGAACAGAGAACAAGCTCTGTGAGTTCTTATGTTGCATCTTACTTTTCCTCTTTCTCATGTTCCTATAGCCCAGCTCAGCAGGAGTGTAGTACTGCAGAGTTTCCTCTTCTGAACCACTCTCTTCTTCTATTTACACAAAGACAAGAGACACAGCACAATTCAGGCTGAAATACTCTTAGCACCAATGTCAGACAGTACTACTACTTAAATTGTACAATTTGTGAACATGTCATTACTGTCATGAAAGTGTCAATATAGGCCTTATCTGAGACAAAAAAATTCAGGTGTGCTCCAGCAGCACAGAGGCAGAGCTTACCCTCAGGGCCAGTGGATCTGAACTGGCTGAAGCTGTCTTTGCTGTAGGTGTTGATAAGCTGGCTGGCTACAGAGAGGCCCATCCCATATGGCATATTCTCCACTGTTTCCACCGGGGACGGAGCCGTGGGCTCCCAAAGAAGTAAATCGTTATTAATCCTATTAAACAAAAAGTGACACCAATTTCAATAAATGAGTAAATTCTACTGAGTTAAAATAACATGCAAAAGGAGTAGAAGATTCAAGTACCTGTTATGCAGTTTCTCATAGAAAGGTTTATTGGGTAGCGATAGTTGCACATTAGGGAAAAAAAGTTCTAGGATGTAACGGGAGTTGCTCATGGTTTTCTCCTGGAATTCGGTCATCTCCAGCACATCTCCTGGGATGACCATCTAAAAAGCACACGAAACTAAAGTCATATATGAACAGACAGGATAATGTAACAGAATATGTAGAAACAAATCCTGGGCAACGATTAACATTTTAATCACAAATAATCGCATACTTATTACATTTGGTTTGCAAACACTAAACAAATAAGGTGTTTTTTTAAACAGCAGTATTCACGCAGCTAAAATATTTCTTGTAAATCTCAACTGAAACATTAATGTAGTCGAATGAAAAATATAACACCAAAGCTATTTGCCACTACCAAGGCATTAACATTTCATCTAGTTTGTTTTAGAAAAACAAGTTACCCTCAGAGTCCAAAGTCACTATCATAACATTATAACAGGCACCTTCAGAGCAACAGCAAGTTAACATTTATAAATGTTTTCTTTTTTTCTGAACAGGTACCAGCAGAAACATTTTTTCTTTCATCAGGGAGCAGCATAAACAATATTCAGTAGCAAGTGTCACTTTTAGAGTGAAGAGGGCCAAGCACAAAAAAGC
Source organism: Hydrocynus forskahlii (assembly GCA_037974365.1). Classification (NCBI taxonomy): domain Eukaryota; kingdom Metazoa; phylum Chordata; class Actinopteri; order Characiformes; family Alestidae; genus Hydrocynus; species Hydrocynus forskahlii. The sequence continues at coordinate 36,450,009 of JBBPCX010000001.1, forward strand.
AACAAACTTTCAAAATAATAGTAATAGTGTTAATGTGCAATAAAATAATTGTCGGCATTAGGTAAATAATGCGTTAACATGATAACGCGTTAACTTGCCCAGCCCTAGTAGGAACATTTGTGTATATAATGTAATATTTGGCAAAAGAACTGAAATATTTGGCAAAAGAACTTGTAACATTTTTAATTTCTAAAAGTCTTTCACCTCTTCATTTTCATACATGACCCGTCGTGATGAGAAAGGGGATGGTTCAGGTTTGCCAAAATCACACACGTCCTTCAGAGAGTGGGCAGCCCCTTCCTCTTCCTCCTCTTCCTCCTGCAAATGTCCTTCAGCGCCTTCTTCCTCCTCTTCAGCTGTAATCCGTTCCAAGATAGAGTGCACAGCCATGGGATTTACTTTCAGCACCACCCTAAATAGCAACAACAGACAAAAGTGAAAAAATATAACAAAAGTCACAGCTAAGTGGTCACCTGGCTGAAATTTTACACAAGAATTTGCTTTCTGCATTTTGGAGACACTGGCATACCTGGGCCAATCAAATTTGCCGCTGTCAGAAGAGGTCATGTTCTCCTCCATTGTGTGTGACACACGTAGGAATCTGGCTGCGGAGTGGTCTTTGTCATTCTGGAATGAACCTGCCACAAAAGAAATGTAGTAAATCATGAAACAATGAAATAATCAACTCTCATGTAATTATTATCAGTGAACAGAAAAATAAAGATGAACTGAATATTTTTATTTTGAAATGTAGAAATAGTGCTACATAGGAGGGTATAATGGTATATGGGTAGATGATAGAAAAAAAACCTGAAGCCTGGGGCCTCATTTATCAAGCGTGTGTAGAAATTATCCTAAATTCTATTGTACGAGCGAAATCTAGAATGTGCGTAAGAACAGAAAAAGTGAGATTTATCAAACGTTCGCTGGGTGGTCCTACGCACACCAATAAGTAATCTGCAATGATAAATCCCACACCTTCTAAATTACCATGCTCGAGCATGCTCGGATGAATTTGCATACTGAAACGCCCCCAATTAACCATATATGGTGTTAACATTCCCTGTAGAAGAAGTTTCAAGTTTTATTGGCATATACAGATAACAATGTAGCGTCATATGTAGAAAAGTATACAGATAATTTTTTTTTAATTGAAGAGAATTTTTTTTTAACCTATTTTCTTTTTAATATATATATTTACACACACACACACACATATATATATATATACACACACACACATACATACATTTATATATATATATATATATAAATAAATTAAAAAGTAGTTAATAGGTACAATAACAAGAAAATAAATTTTTTAAAGAGTATTAAGTATTTACAAGTATTGAAAGAGTTTAATATTTACAAGTATTTACAAGTTTAATAAGAGTTTAATATTTACAAGTATCTACCAATAGCATGTCTAGTGCAAAATGATGCAGTGAGGAGACTGTGGAGTGCAAAACTGTGCAGCAGGGTTTAATGTCAGCAGTTCAGAATGTCAGCAGTTCAGAAGTACAATAACCAGGTGGATTTTGTAAACATTTCTTGCTGGAAAAATGGAGAAGCGCGTAAAGAAAAGAAACGTTTCCGAGACTGAGATTGAACTCTGTTACAGAAGTAGCAGCTGGGAATTAAACCCCTTCCTATTCACGTAATTATATTTGTTCTGGGATGGTGCCTTTATCAATATGTGGGTGCACTCTACGGCTTCTATAACAATATAACATTAGAAAATTCAGCGATGGCATGAAATCCCCGAAACTGATTATAGTTTGGGACCAGGGAGATTATTGCATCCAACACTGCTGGCAGAATCTTGCTCATAGATGGCTGAGAAATGCCGGATCCATCACCAACTTCCAGGGTGGACAGTAGGCTACCTGGATATGAACAGGTATGGCTTTTGTGCATTTTGCTTCGCGCTGTAGCATTGGTCCCAAATCATGACACAAATCGAACAATATTTGTCTCGGAAAGCGTTACCTACTCATAAGCCATTTTGTACTTTCGGCAAACAAATTAGCGTGCTCTCTGAATACTCGCTCTCTGAATACTCGCTCCCTGCGGTGTGCACGGTTTGCTAAATCTTCAAGCAGTGCAGGATGAGCCATGTTAATTTTTGGAACACATGTCCCATGTATGCTTTTATATGCGCATCACTTATGCCAATTTGGCTAATTAATACATTTAGTAATTATGAATCAAATGACATTCAAAATAGATGGTCACTTTTCTAAGCACAAGTACAAGTTCATAAATTCCAGACTTTGCGTAGAAACGATCGTACACATGCTTTATGCACAGATCTGTGCTTATGCACGCTTGATAAATGAGGCCCCTGGAATTTATTTGATTTAGTACGTTGTTCATAACTGTCACTGAAATCATGGAAACACACTCAGTGTCTGTGTTTATGCAACCATGTGTCTGTGCATGTTTTCATATCTCTGCAGTCATACCGCTAAGCTCCTTGAAGGTGAGCTCCATCTTGGTCTGCTCTGGAGAGCTGCCTCCAATAAATTCAGTCTTGAGCTCCAGGTCCTCCAGTTGCAGCCGCAGAACCTCTTTCTGCAGGGACTTCTTAAACCAGGGTCCCCTCTCTTGATCTGATCGCAAGTCTGGGATGGGGAAGCGCACTACCAGCACCACCTGTGGAGCATTTACAGACACTGACACTTGGCAGTGTGCTGGGGTTCTGCTGTCTTCCAGAAACACCTCCGCAAAGGCCTTGTGCTGGAGGGGAAACAAATGTGTATGAGCTAGCACATACAAAGCAGTTGTAACTGATACAGAATGTATTAGAGCAAAGAAAGTAATGATAAGGAAATGTCTTACTAGGCTGACATGCTTGTTGTAGGAGGTATACATGTGGGAGGACATGGGTTCAGTGGTGACCAGTTTCTGAGGTTGGAGAAGGGAATTGAGGCGGTCTACGATGCTGATGTCACACTCTGACTGAGCCTTACCCAGCTCCACCTGAAATTCTGCTTTGCGGGGCATAGCACTCAGACGCACCTGCCCACCCTGAAAGGAAGAGAAACAGAGGAGAAACTGAGTGTGTGTGTCTGTGTGTGTGTTGTGGAGCCATCCGTGTGAATCTAATGGCACTAGATTCAGATAAAACTTAGTCAGTTACTTTGAAAATGTATTTTTCCATCAGCCTTGTACATGAACTGCCAGTTACTCTGAAGTATTTTTTCCCCACGATGCTCACCTGCGGGCCTCTGCGTTCAGTTAGCTTGTAAAGTAGATGAAGACAAGTGTGGGTGGGAGACTCACTGTTGCTATCCACATCAAAAGTCAGGAGCTGGTGTTCAAAAGAGAGGAAAACGTTTATTCAGATACAGAATGGCAGCAACCATATTTTAGTAGCTGGCTAACTGATTCAGGATACACTGCAATTTAATTAAAGAACCTCTGTGTACTGTACTCCACTCTGCACGGCACTAGTGCCCGAGATTTCTGTAGGGTAAAGGCATTCCAGCAGTTCCATACAGGTCAGAGACAGATCCGTACTGAGTGTGCGCAGACTGGACCCCTGGCAGTGCTCATACGTCACCTTCAGCCCCTGACCTACAAACCTAGGGGGTTTAAAGACATAAGCATGACACGCATACTACGCAGTAAATGTTGGGCAGAAGAATGGATGACTGATATTCCAAAAATAAAGCATAACAATACCTGGCATTTTTCATGAAACAGTTGTATTTGTATTTAATACTTACTAAAATAAATAATTTAGAAAAAAAAAACAAGTGGAAAAATTATTATACACATTGATATATATGTATAAAGACAGAAGAATGGGCTGACAGCTCATAACACAGAGGGAGAAACAGCAGTACAGTTGAAACTGTTTAAGTGCCATATTTGTGATACTTTCTTTTAGTATGTAATGTTTCGATTACATACATAATTTGTATCTTAAAATACTTTTGTATCTGGGTATATGTAATTCATTTTATGATGTTGTTTTCAGCTTAGAAAGATCTCTGTGCCTACCTAACCTATTGATCTGTATACTTAAAAACTTACTGAAATACTATGTTTTTTGTAATCCAGACAAAGTCATCAGCAGATGACAGTTATACAGTTTTACTCATGGTAAACAATATTTCAGGAAGGATCCGGAAGAAATCAAGTTAACTCCCATGTTCATTTAATAGTTACAGGCAAACTGAGTAATTTAGATCTTCATTCAAATATAAGAAGCATTATTTCTTTAGGAAAATGATCCGTGTGTGTCTATGTATGCTTGTGCATACAGTTAGTTTGTGTAGTGCAATCCTGTAGTGCAAGAAATGAAAATTAAAGGTTCAGCAACTTTAGAAAAAAAAAGTGTTAAAACTGTCCCTGGGTTGGAGCTAATTTAACAAAAGGTCATGGTGTTTTCTTACATGTGCATACACAAATTGTGAAAAATATGGACTATGTACAATCTGTAATATTTATGACACATGTGGTATATAGTTAAGTTATAGAAGCATGGTCAGTAACTGGTAATCTGAACATTATAGGTAAAGTAAAAAAAATAAGGTAACAAAAGCTTACCTGAGGTGGTCATGTGGACATGCCTGATCAAAAACAGCTCGTGACTGGAGGAACCCTGTCTTGAGTTTCTCAACAGCCATAGTGCGGAAAAACTCAGAGGCCATTGGTGCAAGTGGGCTGAGGGTGGAGTCTGATGGTGGGAGAGGGTCGATGTGGAGCACTGACAGGCAGAGATTGCCCACAATCAACCTAAAAACCAGCTCAGGCCTAGACTCATCACAGTGACCCTTAGATGAATGAGCTAGAAACATGGGTGATAGACAGTTAGGATATGAAGTACATTAAGGTATGGCTATTAACTCTTTTTACAATTTCATTCTCAATGTAAGAAATAATTATTTACAATTCATGAAATTTGTGCCCATAACAGGTGAACAGTACTGTTTCAAAACATTCATTGTATTGTAGTAATGGATCAACTTTGAGGCACAAAAAAAAAATGAGGAACTGTTCAAGATACCACTTACATGTTTGTCTGAGAAGTTTATGTGGAAGCTGAGGATCTCTGGAGAACATGGGGATCTCCTGAGTCTGTTTCTCCTTCTGTTTCGGCATGTCCATATACTCATCCCACACAGTCTGAAAGACAGATTTCATAATATTCAAAATAACAAGCATATAATACTTATGATAAGACAGCAATTTTATGAAGGAATGTAAAATTCTACAGGGTGGGAAATATGATATCACAATACCTGAAGATGATTTTCAAAACAGATACTGTACATGTCAGCAATAGTGCCACATTTAAAAATTGTATTTTTTTCCAACAGTATCCAATCACACCCTTGGGAAACACAGAATCATCATATCTGAAATATGAGACCTCTGTCTACCATGCAGTTGGTTCTGCTTGATACTGATGGAACCCACAAAGTGCCATGTAAGACTTGCCATATGGCTCATCCCAGTTTGCCATGCTACTGAGCATGATGACTCACAGTTGCATTGCCAGAAGGTGATTCCCCCAGGGAAGCAGAGTAGTTACTGTTGAGAGACAGGTCCAGGTCAACAGTGGGTGGGTCTCCAAGAGGAGGCAACGATGACAGACTGTGTGACATGTCCATGTCAGCCATGGAAAAAAATACATCCTCTGTTTGAAAGACAAAGTAACAAAATAAATATCCTTACACAAACCAATGGATGTGTTGCTTTTTCAGGCTGATAAAGACAGATATTTAACCAAAGACAGATCTAACCTCTGCTAGACACTGTCCTAGTGGCCTGACTCTCGTATAAGTCCTGTTCTGTGCCAGCAGCCATTGTCTCCTTTTTTAAGCAGCGGTTAAGCTCCATGTGGAGACGATACTCATCCTCTTGCTGCATGGGTCGACTCTTTTTATCCTTAGCCAAGCCCGACCATTCTTGCCCTGCTACACAAACACACACAGGAAGTCATCCAACCAAGTAGATGTGATGTATGTAATTAATAGTGAAAATCACAGATCATGAGATCTGCATGTGTTTAACAAATTAGGTCTTTGGGTCTGTCACCTGAGCTAGAGAAAACTCCAAACATATCCAGCAGGAGGTGAACTTGCCGTGGTGAGAGCAGCATGATCAATGAATCAATCTGTCCATCAATGTCCAACTGTGAAAAATCCAAATACCAATTACCAACTAGTAGCTTATTAGTGGGCTTAAAAAACAGGCTCAATTTCTAATTCTACAAAAGCACAGGCCATAAAACTCTTTAGCAGACCTATCAAAAGACAAAATATGTATTATTCATTAAAGTGTGCAATGAAACTAAGTCTGATGCTTTTATGACTCAGTACCTTGGCTCCAGGCATGGATTCATTCTGCTTCAGCACCAGGGACAGCTCCAGTCTGCCACTGAGGGAGCCCACCTGCACAGGTTCAAACGCAGTGCTGGCACAAACAGGCTCTGTGAACTGAGGGTGAGGTTCACAGATAATTTTTGGATTCCAGCTTGGGGACAGTTTGGGCTCAGTTTCCTGCAAAGCCAATAAAGAGAACTTTATGTATGTAATTGGCATAAGTCGAATCTTTACTACAACATGTGGATTTTTTAATTTAGCCAGAACTCCGAATATCAGGCCTGTTCAATAAGGTAAGAGCTAAGGGGTGTTCCTATTTGACACTCCCCTCTCATTTATCCAGCCTACTGCTTTGTAAAATGTCTCCCAGGATCTACCAAGCTTTATCAATATTGGTTCTGACTAGGCCATACAAAACAAAGCAAATATAAAATACATACTGTACAAGTCCTGAGCTGCCCCTCATTTCCTCATATTTTAGTTCCAAACAGCCAGACGTTCTTGAATTTGTTTATAGTCTTGAGGAACAGTTTCAGAGGAATGTTTTTGTTTGCTAAGCTACACAGTGATCAATGCATTAATCACTCAAGCATCACAAAGTCCTGAACCAGTGAAGAAACAGATGATTCCAGATGATCAGGTGATGATCAGTATACTGGGGGTGCTGAATGCTGAGTGGTTTGAACACCTTTATCTAGGCACCTTGTATCTTTAGGCACTTTGTATCCTGTTACAGTAAAACATTTGTTCCTATTTATTTAATTGAATCTACTTAATATGCTGAATATAACACAGTTTGGCAGGCATGAAATAGCGTTTTGCCCCAGTAAGTTGATTCAAAGCAAAATATAAATAAACGAGGGGTGGCTCAAGACTTTTACACAGTAATGTACATCAATATGGAAATACCATTAGGTATTTGATTAACTGATATCTAATTGACCAGCTCCACATTAAGAAGCACTCAATTATATGCGCATGATCACTGCTCAGACAAACTCACTGACTGAGTGGGGGAAGATTTGAGACTGGCACGCATTGCATCTGAAAATTCATCCCAGAAAACACTGGCACCCTCCAGGATCAAATTCTTATGTGCAAATGTGGTGGGCTGGTGAATGTTCACACTGGAGCCTTCTTCAGCAGTCTCATCGCAGTAAACCATCCTAAGTACATAGAGTAAAACTTTTTTTAATAATTCACAGTAATGCAAGTATTTCATGAGCTACCCATCTATCCTTACTGCTTTAGGGACAAAATACTACAAAAAACAAAAACAATGACTTTAAAGAGAGTCATTACTTCCAGTATATGTTCTCATGCAAGTATTATTACTGCTGTGAATGATACTACTACTACTAATAATAATAACAATCATCTTAACAATGTACAGTAGAAAGTCTCTGAGCAAGCACTGTGATGCCAACTCACTCTGCCAGCTACGGCAGGCACAATGAGACAAATACAAGTAAAAAAAAACATTGGTCTGGCAAAAGCTACTGATCTGGCAGATTCATATACAGCCTTTAAGACACAGTCAGTTTTGAAAAGAAAGACACGTCACTATTTGCTGTTGTAACAAAATATTTAGCCTGTGAAAGCCTGTTTTAGTGATGATGCTGCTGCTGCTAATTAGCCAGCAAGCTGCAAGCCAGGTCAGTTAACCGGTTTGAGGCCATATCTTAACTTTTCTTGGTGAAAAATTCAGATTGAGCCAGAAGTGCAGAAGTGTGACAGTTTAAATTAGCCAGCAGGAACAGCATTTTTCTCTGATTCTCTGAGACACATGTCTCTGCCATGTGTGTTGCACACCCCCTTCACTTTTGTCGCCTGCGCATATCAGAAATGCGCTTCTGTGAACACTGGAGTGCAATCACACTTCACATTTTCTTGCAGAAATGCATTCTAGTTAATACCATCATGCATGAGATTTTATCATCATATAGAATTAGAAATGTTTACTGTGTCTGTCCATATCATGTCATAAACACCTTGAAAACCACATGAAAATCCTGGACTTGTTATTCTGGACAGTTACGTTAAAAAAATAAAATGCCACTTTTCTACAAATATTTAAAAAATAAACCATGATATAGTGCCTAACTAAGAACACTCCAGTCTGGTTTTGAAGACATGTTAATGAGCTGATTAGTTGGATCAATTGTGTTGGGAGCAAGGAAATCAGAAAAAGAGGCAGAGCAGCTGGCCCCCAGGACCCAGGCTGGGAACCACTGTTCTACAGCCCAAATTACAGAGAAAATACAAAGATTGACACACTGTGCACAGCTACTAAAACGTACTTATTGATTCGGATTTCTAGGGCGATACCCGTTTTCGAATTTTCTGGAACATGTTCAATCCTCAGGACTGTATCCAAAAATGTGACCTTGACTCTTCTTAGAACTAAACAACAGAGAGAACAGCAAGCAAATAAAGTTACTAAAACATCACCCATCACATTTTTCATTATTTATACAGACTCTGAAACAAGCCTGTGAAAAGAATTTCCTTTCTTCTGGAGTCAAAACCTGTATATTTTTGACGGACTTGACCTAAAACAGGTCATACAAGGGCAAACGTTTGAATTACATGCACACTTTTGGAACTCCGGTCTATATTATTCCATACCTGTCTCTATTGTCTCAGCAAACTTCTCGAGACCCTCTAGAGGCTGGAAGCTTTCTCCCAGGTCATCGGTGAGCCTCTGACTCAGACATTCCTTTGCCAACTGCATACTACTGGTCATGAAGCTAGACCAGTACATTGGCTCCGCGCCAGATGCTGACAGACAGAAAATAACATAAGATAAATGTCAAACTGATATTTTACAAAAGTGATATGGCCAGTAAATAATAACTACCAGAGCTGAACAAAATCTCTTACTCATACGAGGCCTTGGCCTGAAAATCATTTCCAAGCCTTTCACTTCCAGAGCACAATTGTCCTGAAGTAGTGAGGCCCATGGGACAGACAGGGAAATGGCCTGGATGAAGCCCTGAGTAACTTCAAAGGGAGCATCCACTGACTCCAGGATATCATTCAGTGACTGTAGGAACAGAAGGTCATCAGCCACATGGTCATTTCATGTGTGTATCAAACATATAAATAAAAATATACACACAGAGTTAAATTCCAAGAGCACCTGCGAATTGTGAAAAAACGCAAATTTATGATATGTTAAAAAAATGCCTAAAAATGCCTATTTTTACAGTGTAAAGCCTAAATATGCCCACAAATATGCTCCCAAAACACTTTAATTTCATTTTAAACTCAGCTTAATACACTACCCTTAAAAAATGTAAATGTAAACCCATATTTGTACTGAACAGTTTAAAATACCGATGTCCCCCCTATATATACACAGTACTATAATTCATGCAAGCGTGTTTTCTTTGGTATAAGCAGGGTAAATACAGTATTAAACTAATTTAATTTACAGTAATAAAAATACAAGGCTTTAAGAAGAACAAAACGAAAAACACGAGAACACTCAGCAAAACCCTTGAGATAGCTCCACGGGGGAAACTGTTCTGATGCGGAAATCCTGGACCGCAGCTGCCAGAGATGAGTTACAGGGCAGCAGCCAATCAGCAGCAAGGAGAAATGAAGAACGTTCTCAAATTGGCTACTATCAAACCTCCCGCCTCTGCGTACAGCAGCATTTCACTATCCCAATGCACGCTTTCTTTGTGTTCTCTTGACAGTACAAAAATTTTCTAGTTATATTTTATATGGAAATGCAGCTGAATTTACATTACATTTTCTTAATAATTTAGCGCTACAATGCATGAAAAATTATATATTGCCACGAAAAAAGCAAAACAAAGTGCAGAGGATATCTGCAGTTTCCGCGAATTTGCAGGGGTTTCCGCGAACAATTATTAGTTTGGTTCTAATAAAAATCTGCGAATGACTGAAGCCAAGAATTCTGATATATATATATAAATATTTATGTATAAATGTTTTTTTTTTAACACTTGTCATTTTCTTTTTTCTATTTTCAATTCATAGTTAAATGTAATGATTATTTCAGTCATTTTACATATGTTAGTGTTATTGCTAACAACAACAGCAATAACAATAATAGTACATATTGAAATTATTATTACTGTCATCCTACCTTATAATAATAATACTTCAGATAGTGACATTTATGACAGTTTGTCACTGTGTCACTGGTTCTTACCCATTTGTCCAGTGGCACTTGTGCAAGTGAACCTGTACCTTGGTAGAGGTCCAAACTAAGCTGGTCCAAACTTAGTTTTTCTTGCAGGAAATTGCCCAAATAACGATGCAGCAGGTACCTACAGGCCCGCTTCTTAATGGACTCTGAAAAGGGCCACGGCATTCTGTCTAGCTCTGGAATTCAGTTTGTAAACAACCAAATAAAATCTTAGGGGATGAGTGTTGTTCCATGGAGAAGACACACAGATATTCTGCTTGAGGCTGCCGCTGGCCTGATCATTCTGTTGTTTATAAGAAGACCAACAGCTTTAGCGGTGAAACACTGACGTCCTGATATAGTCTCTGCTCATCAAGTACCAAAAAGCCTATAAAAAAAGAGAACAAGGACAAAAAGGCATTTGTTATTCTAAAGGCCTCGTATGCAATTCAGTGACAAACGATTTCAAATCTTTCGAAGAAAAAAAGCCTATATGCATCTGTTACTGTCACATATACACTATATGAATAAACTTATTGGGATACCTGACTGTTACACCGACAAAGACTTAAATGACATTGCATTCAAATACAAAAACTGGTCTTTGGTCTCCGCAATAACAGCTACCACTCTTCTCAGAAGGTTTTCCCACAAGATTTGTGCCCATTCATTCTGTAAAGCATTTATGACGTCAGGCACTGATGTTGGACTAGAAGCCCTGGCTAACAATCTCCGTTCCAGTTCATCCCAAATGTGTTGGATGGGGTTGAGGTGAGGGCTCTGTGTGGGCCAGTCAAGTTCTTCCACGCCAAACTTATCCAACCATGTCTGTACGGACCTTGCTTTGTGCACTGAGGCAAAGTCATGCTGAAATAGAAAACGGCCTTCCCAAAGCTGCGTCCACAAAGTTGGAAGCATGGCATAGTCCAAAACGTCTGGGCAATAAGTTTGCCCTCCACTGGAAGTGAGGGGCCCAGTCCCCAAACCCTGAAAAACGGGTGTGACCCAATACTTTTGTCCATACAGTGTAGTTTCTTTACCACCTGAATCAGTGTGGCTATTGATTTATTTGTAATGTGTAGTTCACAGTGAGCTCTCAGTTAAATTGCAACAAGACCATGGCTTGGCATATGTGGGCTGCTACTTACTGAGCAATCCAAACAACATGTCAGCACACACAGAGACAGATGCTGCTTTCTGACAAGACAACATGCCAAGACTGACCGTTTACGCAATGGTGTCCAAACAGACAGCTGTCCTGCTAGCCAGCTCAGCTACGCTAAGCTAAGCTAACCTAAGCCAAGCCAAGCCTTTTAATTAAGCACAAGAAATACATTTGGCCACTATCTTACAGGTTAAGCCCGTCGGTATCAACAAAATAAAATATACTGTACCTGCACTGTCCTCCAGAAATGGCAGCCTGTTCTGTTATGACAACTCTGTCAGTTAGCTGGCTAGCTAACTGTAGCTACCTGGCTAGGTAGCGAGCTACAAAATAAAACCCTTCATGGAAAGCTCCAGCTGACGTTGCTATGGCTATCATTGTGTAGGGACATAGAAATTACGCCTGGGGGAAAAAGGACATAAAAATAAATACAAAATACATTAAAAACCTACATAAAGGTTGCCAAAGCAGCATCACTCACCCATCTTCCATGACTTCCCTTTGGATGTAGCTGAATGTGTTTACAAACACTTTCATGACTGTGCACTCTTCAGTGAACTGCCCCGCTGCTGCTGCTCAGCCCACACACACACAGGGCTATGGAAGTGCTCGGTAAAGCGACAGTGCTTGAATCTAAAAAATATCCCCCAGACCAAACTGCCTCACTATCAGTCCTGAGATAACAGCACTGGCTCTGGCAGGTGGGTAGTTTTCTGTATGAGGGTGAGAAGGTGTGTCCACCCCAGGTTTCTGTGCCAGACTGTGGCACTCTGAATGGCACCCTGCCCAACCCTGATGATTCAGGGAAATCTAACGCCGTGTTTATGCCAAAGCCAGGCTGCTATGCCCGACATAATGTTTACAGCGCTGAAGAAGTTTGGTAATACATGTGAAGAAAAATGTCTTTGAGGGATTCTGGAATTTTCAAAAGAATTCTGGTATTTTTAGATTTTTTAAAATCTTATTTTAACAAAAAATCATGGCTCAATATGCTGCAGTTTGGTAATGCCTGTAATCCAGAAGGACTGTTTGTCACCAGTCATGTCATGCAGGGTCACATTTGCAATTTTACAGTACTTTACTATACGCTGTGAGATCGGTATTACTATCTAAAAATGATGAGAGTGTTATGGCTGCACAGACTGAGCCCTCAACAGATCAGTGTTTTATGAGGCCTGTGCAAGACATAACGCCATAGAGTATGTTGCTGCACCAGTGAGTAGAAGTTCGTGGTTCATTATTGGCTGTCGGTGTGTTTGCTCAGTTGGTCCTCTTTGGTCATTTTTGCTGCACGGCAGCAAAACAGGGGATATTGTATTAAATATTGTAATCTTTGGAAATTATAAATAAAGCCCAATCCACCAGAACTGTAGACTGTAAATACTGTAAGTACTCGTAGGCAGGCTCACATCATTCAGTACCATTACTAATCTCCGTGGACAGGAAATGTACAGGGAAGGCCAAATTTATTTCTCTTTATTTTGTTCTGTCAACAAAATACATGCATGGCACAGAACATTTATGTACTTCAGAAGATACCTGCTGAACTGATCCAACTGTAAAAACAGGGCTTATCTTTATATATCTTTATATATAGTTCATGTATAGTTCATAGTTTCAATATCTGGTATTTCAGTGCATCGACGAATAAACTAGAAAACTGGCAAAACAATGGTAATGATGAAAAAGGGAAAAAAATACTGATACACTGCCATAAAGACCAATAGGTTTTATTTGATCAGTTTATCTGTTTGTTTAATTGTTTTATTTTATTCGAATTGCCGTTTTACTTATCATTTTTGTTTATTATTTTTATCACTTTTATTTAGTACTTACATCATGTTATGATGACTGGAGAAAGTGAACACACCCATATTAGCCGGCATGAGCCGGAAGTGTACAGCTGCAGTAGCCCGGGAGGAGGTTAGTATGTAACAAATTAATAACATGAAACACTTAACACACGGTCTAACTCGTGTTACATAGTATGCCGTCCGTTATTTTAAAAAAAATATTTTTAGCATCTTATTTGCCTGTTTTCATAAAGTTGACTGTTATAGCTACCGTTGTTTTGCTAGCTTGTTGCTAAGGAGCTGTTTTCAGTCGAGAGTGAGCTTCGCTTCATACTCGGATGTTTCCTTTCCACCTTAAATTCTGGAGCATTCAATGTGCAATGTAAACATCCGAGTGTGAAGCGAACCTCAGGTTAGTATTATTTGTATAAGAGTTTACAAGCCCTGTTTAGCACGAAAATCCTCATTCGAACTGTCTGTTCCACCTTAAATGCACCAACGTTGCCCCATTTAAGGTGGAACCACAAGTTTCTTCGTGTTTTGTATCTAGCAAGCCATCTCCTACTAAACAGATCAAGCTATTAATGATTATTAACTTGTCTTTTCCGTTATCCCTCAGTTACTTGTCCCCCAACCGTATTCTATTCAGTTTTGAGTACTGTTCAAGTTTTCTGCATTTGTTGAGGTTCGTCTCCTTAAGATAGCTTGTATATGTGATTGCGTCAGATTTGTCCCCATAAATCGAATAAGAATAACAGCTCAGCGTTTTGTGTTTTTGTGTTGAGGGGATGGAAGTGGACTGCCAGCCAGAGGACCTGTCCAAGTCCCTATACGAGGAACGCTGTGCTGATCTCGGAGGAGTCAAAGACATGAGGCTGGAGGCTGAAGCAGTGGTTAACGATGTGGTTTTTGCGGTCACAGACATGCATGTGTCCCAAACTCTCACCAACGCCTTAGACGTGGCTTATATCAACGTAGAAACGAGAGAAGGGAACAGATACTGCCTGGAGCTCACAGAGGCAGGGCTGAGAGTGAGTGAAAACGGAAGATTGTCTCATTTTTGGTAACACATATGCAGTGTGTTTTTACTCTGAATATATAGGGAGAAGAAAGGAAAGGAGAGGAATGGGGGTAAGTAGGACCAAGACAGAATACCTGCGCATGAATGAGAGGGAGGACAGTGGAATGGTGAGGATGCAGTGAGTAGAGCTGTTTAAGGTGAAGGAGTTCAAATAAATGGGCTCAACAGTAAGTGTAAAAGAGAGGTGAAGAATATAGTGCAGGCAGGGTGGAGTGGTAGGAGTGATTTGTGACAGGCAGGTACTATCAAGAGTGAAAGGGAATGTGTACAAGATGGTAGTGAGACCAGCTATGTTGTATGGTTTGGCTACTGTGGCACTGACAAAAAGACAGGTGGCAGAGCTGGAGGTGGCATAGTTGAAAATTTTAAGATTTGCCTTGGGAATGATGTGGATGGATTTGATCAAGAATGAGTTTATTAGAGGAACAGCTCAAGCTCAGAGAGGCGAGATTGAGCTGGTTTGGACATGTGCTGTAGAGAGTCTCCGACTATGTTGGGAGAAGGATGCTGAGGAGAGACTGTGAGTATGTTGGGAGAAGGATGCTGAGGATAACGCTGCAGGGAAGAGGAGAAGAGGAAGGTATGGAGGGGGGACATGCAGGTGAGAGAGAGGAAGCTGCGGAGGATAGAAGGGAATGGAGATGGTTGATCCGCTGTGGCGACCCCTAATCGGGAGCCACCAAAAGTAGAACAAGAAGAAAAAGATGTGTTTTTACTGAACAGTCCATCTCTCGTTTCAGGTGGTGGGCTATGCCTTCGATCAGGTCGATGAGGGGCTGGGCACCCAGTATCATGAGACTGTTTACTCGCTCCTGGACTCCCTCAGCCCTGGCTACAGAGAAGCATTTGGGAATGCCCTGTTACAGCGACTCGAGAGGCTCAAACAAAACGGACAGTGAAGAATCCAGCACCAGAACCATGTGTTTGGTCATTTGAGAACCTCTTTGCTCGCGAAACGTGATGCTGCAGTTTTCGTGCAACAGTCAGCTTAAAGCATCAATGGTACCCTTTCCCCATCAGTAACATCTATTGCCTGATTTTACTTATGCATTTTAACGATTTTTCCCAGTCAACTGCTAGATATCTATGTATACAGTTACTTGGCAAAGTTTTTATTGTGTTTTAGGACATGGTATAGAGAAAGTGCTGCAAGAGTTCAATACCTGGGTCTATGATGAAATAGTATCCTAAATTTTGAAAAGGAACAGGACTGAAAATAACTGCTCAAAAAAAAAATTTTGTTAATCACTTGGTCAGCTGACATTGTATCTAAAGGAAAAGGCCTAAAGGTTGTGTAACCGCTGGGAGGTTAATTGTTTTTGACTAAATTGGACCTGTAACAGCTGCTTATTTTTAATAACAGACTGGTTGTGTTGAGCAGTGGTTCTCAAACGGGTCCTCATTTTGTCCGCCACCTCTGTGGCAGTTACAAGATTGACTGGAGCGGAAGTGTGAACATCTGGAAGGCCCTGAGGACCAGTTTGAGCATCATAGTCTTAAAGTCTTTGCTGCAGTGTTCTTCCATTCCACACCTCGTTCGGCATATTTGTTAAACTCTGCTGGATACCAGCTCACCAGGGCCTGAACTAAAGAACTCTGCTTTACTATGATGACTAGCACTGTCTGTTTAACCTGTCTGCAACACAGAGGCCCCCTGAAATCCCCTTTCAGTGGATTTCTATTTGGGAAATTAGTGATTCAGTGGTTTATTGTTTGCAGAACCAATTCATACCACAAACATGCTGGTTTGCTGAATTGCTTTACCTATTCTAGTTTTATCAGAGACCTTATGTTTGACATTGCTTCCCATTAATAATCTCTTTAAACTGCAAAGAATCCCAACTATTTAGTGTTTTGGCTCCAAAATGGAAGCTTAATCATTTAACTGTAATCAACTTGAGATAAAATGTGTTTGCAATTATACACCACTTTATCATTTTTCATTTGCAGTTTGTTAGTTTCATTGCATCAGCCCCTTCAAATCAGATTTCAGCGTTTCCTTTGTTTACTCTTTTAAAATGTTTTAAATGGCAAACTGTCCTTTGCCCCAGAACATGTGTTTTCTATGTTGCACCCTATCACACTTAAGGAAAGAGAGTAGCCATTATCTTTGATGTTTGAAAGGGCTACTTAAACATAAAAGGTTACATTCCGTTAACTTTTGTTCATAGATGATGAATTTTAGATGAGAGAAATTAGACAATTTTTGATATGACTATATAAACATGAAAGGGTTTTCCTCATGTTTTTATGATCCTGTTGAAATTCAACCTACATTTATAATGGCTTTGTCTGAGTTAGGTCAATCATCAGGCTTGCACTCATCTCTGCAAATTTTCCTGAAACCAAAAAAATCCACCTTGAACATGCCTCTAATTATTGTAGGGAGTTTGTTCAGAAACACTAGACAAGAAGAATGAAAATGTGTGTAAGAGATGACTGGACTGAAGTTTTGCTGTCTCTTGAATGGTTGCTTACTTATGTTTCCATTTAATAAAAGCACACATAATTAACTGTTTTTGTTTTACTGTGGATTTTAATACCCAAGACGTGTCTAAAGCATTACATAATTCTGCAGGAACCAAGGAGGAATTATGACATGTGTGTATGCTACACAGCATGTGTCAGACACAGGTGTTGCTGGAGATTTTTAAACACTGCACTTACTGTCCACCTTATTACGGACATTTGTTTGTCTCTCTTACAGATATGACGGTACTGATGAACTGATCCTCTAGTCCTTAAACAGTTTTTGTTTTCCGGCCACAGGACACTGTTGGGTGCATATTAAGTGGTGTTTTCAGCCCCACAGAGACACTGTGGTGTTAAAAAAAACAAAAACAAGAAACACTGCTGTGTGTGAGATGATCTGTGCCACACACACACATTATTTATATATATATATATATATATAAATAAATATAACACATATACACAACTTCCATGTAAGTGTCACTATTATGCTGAAAATGATCCACCACCTAAATAATACCTGTTCACTGGTGGTCCTGATCACTGCAACACGATAAAGGATGTTAATAAAAGATGCAAAGACATGGGAATGGAAAACAGCCTGTAATTTTACATTTACAAATACACCTACATGGTAAATACAGCTGATGAAATGTGTGCCTGCCAATGATGAGTTAATTTAGGAGGTTACTACAAACTATTTGACATGCTTTGGACTTTTACCTTTACCAGAGCACAAGAGAAAACAAATATTAATTGAGAAAGAGCCACAGAATTAACTCCATTATGCTTACTTAAAAGTTCTTTATTATAGGAACATGAGCATTATTTTAGGATGCCAATTTAAGAATGAATTAAAATCTTAACTCAAATGAGTACATTAAGAAGGTAAACATGTACAGTTAGAAAGTTTAGATTACCACAGTTTAGCCACACAGCAGCCAAGAAATAGTGGAAAAAATGTTAAACACACAAAACATTAGCCCAGATGTTCATCAATACCCTTTTAATAGTCTGTTTAGAGTAAATTAAAGTAAATCAGAATTTAAAATGACTGAAAACAATTATAAAACATAACATCTAAAATGGTGAGTTCATAGAAAAACGCAGTAAGACTCATTGTAAGGATCAATAATCCCTTTTGAAGCAGCTCTGTTGGTCTCTTTGTCAGCTGAGTCAACCCTCAGCTTGTGATCTGAACTGGAAACTTGATGCAAAACAAATCTTTGTCAGAGTCGTCTCTCAGTTCCCATTCTACAACCAGTTTTATCTAAAAAAAAATAAAATATGAGGAAGTTACTGCACCATCATATGACTGTGGATGAGGTCAGTGACTATTGGACAAAAAAACAGTAGTGAAACGGAGGCTTTTTGTCTACCATTGCTAAAAATTACTTACTGATGGGTACTCAGACTTCACAGGCAGCTCGTTGAGGTAATTGTAGCTGCTTTGCCTCTGAATAGGGCACTTGATTCCAGACTTACAACCGTCCTCAACAGGGATAGGGTAAGGGACAGGGACTCCTGCAACCACTCCATGCACAATGGCTTTGCTGGTTTGACTTTCAACCTCTACAAACAAAACAGGCACATGATTATTTTGGTTGAGTTGATTAAATGTATGAACAAAGAACAAAGTGTTTGTTTAATATATAATTTGCACTAATTGTGAAAAGGGCAAGGCCTCTAGAGTAGCTGGAAGACTCAAATGAAATAAACCACACTGGAGTGGAGTGTGAAGTGTTGGAATATATTACCACTGGTAAATGTCACATTTACGGAGTAGCTCTGTCCCTTGTGAAGCTGGCATGGCTGACTTGGGCAGGGGTGAATATCAACCTGGACTACCTTTCCTGCTACTGAGCCTGTTGTGAGGAAAACAACAAGCATGAAAAGCTGCAAACAGCAAGACTCAAAGTCACAGTCCCACTGCAAATGCATCAGGGGTGTGGAAAGTGACCAATATAGAGCATTTAGATATTCATACTCAATTCCTTTATGAATGGACAACACAGCATTGCAGAAATTTAAAGGATTTAAATTTAAAGGAGAAATTTAAAATCATTAACCAACTTAAAAGAAAATGTACAGATTTGCCCTGACCCCAAACAGTAGATTAAGTAAAACATGTTTGAAATCTATGTTTGCCTCCAGTTTTGCACTTGAAAAAGACTTGGGATGACTTTGATTCCATTTTATATATACATTAACCTCATGACTGTACTGCAAAACAAAAAAGCAAACTTGACATGCCAAATGATTAAACCACCACACACCAACTACATTTGGGGTAAAACTAGCTTTTCTAACAAGCCATTTTCTCTGGGCCAAATAAATGTTGCTGATTCTAATGCCATTCCTTTAAGGTGTATGAGAGCTGTAGTGTGAACTGTTTTATTATAAAAACACTACACATTCTGAAACCCAAAACTAAGAAAGAAAACAAGACACACTGGGTTATTGGTTGACATCCCACAGATTAATCAAGGTCAATGACTTAATTCAAAGTAAAAGTTGTGAAACCTGTCTCCCTATTAAACGTCTTGAGCTGGAAAAGCCTGCCCTGTTATTGGAGGACCCTTGGTTGAACATTAAGATGAGCTCAGAGAAGAAGGTTCACTCACCACAGTCAACAAATTTCACCTGCTCGGCCTGAGTGAAGGCAAGCAGGAGAGGCAAGAGGACGCAGGTAAGGCGGAAATCCATCTCTCATGTGAGTCTTAATACCTGTTTAAAATAAAAACCAGACAGCAGGGGATTTTTACTTTCGAAACTAGCCTCATAAATAATCTCCAGTCAAGCAGTAAATCCTCAAAATCCACCGTATTGCAAACAACCGCCCAGACTGACTAACCCACTTTCTGAAGTTTGCTGAGTTTCACTCTCCTAATTTTCTCTTTTACGTTGAAAAAACGCAAGGGACAGAAAACTAACATCCAATTAAACGATAAAAGGGCTACGTTTAAAACTGTGTTTATAGTTGTGTGATTAATCTGATCTAGAATGTAAAAATCTTGGTAAACAAAACAATATAGGAATACGCACCGACTGCTACCTCCCAATCCTGCTCCTCGTTTCCTCATCACGAGACGGACCAGCCCAGCGTTCTACTTTTGACGACATCCACTCAGTCGCGTGACGCGTCCACGAGTGCCAGAACAATCTTAGCCAATAGCAGAGGACTTTATCAATCCCTCTGTCCAATAGAATCACTCTCCTTTGAAAACAAACCCATAACGCCCCATTTGAGTTGCCAGATATTGAAATAACGAATAAAAAAAAGATAGAACAAGGCTACCCTATATTTGAAGATGAACATGTGATATTGATGCCGATAAATTTGGGTTTTGACAGTATACATATTTTTAAAATAAAAATATATTTTTTTAATGTTATGTATTTGCTAACGCCTCTTTTGGGTTGCCAGGTGTGTCAAAGTTTATAATGAATGTAAAACAAATATGCTGCCCTATATTTGGAGGTGAAATGTGGCCGTTATGGTGTCAAATTTGGGTTTGCACAGTATCAATCTTTAAAAATACATTAAAAAGCCGTTGTTAGGCTTTGTGTTCGCTTCACACTTCAGGAATTGGGGAATATTGAGACTCCATAAATCGACCAACCTGGCAACCCGTCTTCAGTCTTGTGGAATATGTCACTCGGCAGAGCCATGATAAACGCGTCCAAAACAAAAACATGGGCACTTTTAAAGTAAGTATTTGCTTGAATGCCTTGCTGTTAATTGGCGTGAGATAGAGTACAGGTGTTCTGTGGACGCTCTGTGTTTTAAATAAACGTACAGAGTCATCCATTTTTGTCATTAGCTAGGTTAGCTTAGCAAAGCTATTAGCTAGCCGGTTATCACTTCCAGTACAGGAGTCAAGGGCAAGACTGTGACTGTGTCTGCAGCTGTAAACAGAAAACACCAGAGCTTTGACAGCAAATAAACACACTATATGACCATTTCAGATAAATAGTTGTGCAGAGGGAGAGTTTAGCTACACATCACAACACATTATCTGTTAAGAGGTTTAGTACACATCGCAACACATTATCTGTTAAGAGGTTACCCACGCAGGTTTCCAACTTGAGAGATATAATCTCAAAATCAACATTTATTTTTTATAACAAAATTAATGTATGGATTATGCAGATTCAGCTTGCTTCGCCACATGTTCATTAACTTGCAACCTGCAGGTGCCTCAGTGACGAGACATTGCATTGTTTTCAATTCCAGTGTATGTCTATGTAATATATTGATTAGTGTATTGTACATTTAAACAGTAGTGTTTACAATGCCCTTGTATGTCTCTGTAATGCATTGTTTAGTGTATTGTCCATTAAACAGCACAGTAGAATGCCAGTATATGTCTGTTTAATGTACTGCATCTTTCTGTTTAACCCATTCATGCCCATGCTTTTTTTTTTTCATTTCCTCTGCACCAATTGTATCTACGCTTTTCTGGACACAAACATGAATATATTTATTTTGAAACCTACGCTTAGATGCATTTATTTACTGTCATAGAGTTTCTGAGTTTTAATAAAATCATGGTAACTCAAAATTGGACTTTGACTCTTAGGTGTGAACATAAGTAGGTATTCTTTGAACTAAAGCAAGTTCTTTGGCATTTCCCTTATTATCAAATCCAGATGCCCCCTTTGCCATGACCTTTATTTTTTGTGCCAGCTGGTGGTCTGGTGGTTGGGGAGTTGCCCCTGCAATCAGAAGGTGGTGGGTTCAAATCCCAGGACTGCTAGTAGCATTACTGAGGTACCCTTGAGCAAGGTACCGTCCCTACACACTGCTTCCCGGGTGCTGTGTTCCTGGCTCCCCACTGCTTCACTTGGTGAATGGGTTAAATGTAGAGAAAATTTTGTGCTGTCCATACTGTGTGCTGTGCTGTAAGGGGCCATTCTTCTTTACTTTAAAACATTACTACTAGATAATCCTAGTTTTTGGATGTAAATGTGCTATTAATGTTCATTTGGATGCTTTTTAGATTGCATGTGGAACAGTTCGGTAAGAGCTTTTGTTTTTCTATTTAAGCATGTCCTCCACAATTCTCTCTGCATCCCGGCCTGTGAGGGTAATGGGGGTGTCTCAGATGTCCCCACACATGTGCGCAATGAGGTACAACCACGTCCCAGCTCAGGAGCAACAAACAGCAAGTCCAGCTGAAGATAAAGTTAATCTCACAGAGTCTTGTGTTAAGGTTGGGTTTGTATATATTTTTGAACCCAGTAATAGATCAACAATAACAAAGGCATCTTACACTCTCACCTATGATTTCTGTGCAGAGGCTCACTGAGATCATGGATAAGGGCGAGTATTTGAGGATACACGTGGAAGGTGGAGGCTGCTCTGGCTTCCAGTATAAATTCTCAGTGGACACAGTCAAAAATGAAGATGACAGGTACTGTAAACCACACACCTTCACCGACAAACACAATTTGGCTGTAAGCAATTTTTAGGATAATTCAGAGAGAACAGTTTTTTGACGCAGTAAGCATCTATTAAAAGAAAAGAAAAACAAAAGGCTACACTTGATAAATCAGTCAGTTTTCACTGTGAGCTATTATTGAACAAAACTTTGCTGTGTAGCTCAGCACTACAATCAGCCATTTTTTAAACAACAGGGTCTGTTTTCACAAACTGCCTCAGGAGTAGGAGTGCTCTTCTAGAATGGGTTTTTGTGGCAATGACCATTATAAAAACAAAGGAATCTCACTTTTTAAAGGGGCATTCCAGACTACTGTGTTATTTGTCATAATGCAGCATTCTGAAATACAATATTATATCATTCAAAATGGTCACTTTTATATAATTCACAATTGTATGTAATTTTCCTGTTTTGACTCCTGTATTCTCTCACTACAATAACCAGTATGCATTTTGCAAATACAAATTCTTTTGTTGGCAGCTATTCTTGCCTTTAGTGTAGCCTCTGAGCTATCGGCTAATACATATGACCAACCATGCTAACTTACTGTTTTTAAGACATGTTATAAAAATTGTACTGCTGCAATAATATGTTCAGACATAAATACATAGCTATCTGGCTCCCTTCTGTATTCACCAACTAATGAAAATAGATGTGCCCCAAAAATCCACCCCAAAGCAGAATTTTAATTCCACCTTCTATATGCATCATCAGAAGAGGGCTTTTCTAGACCTTAAACTGTAAAGTCACTTGTGACTACTACTACAACAGCTCTGTGTGATGCGAGTAAGCATGTTTACAACAGATGTCTAGAGTGTCCCTTTAATTAATGATTATACCAGTTGCACTTATCCTCTTTATCTGTCTACACTCTTGCAGGGTATTTGAACAGAATGGTGTTGGGGTAGTTGTGGACCAGGATAGTCTGGAGTTTGTTAAAGGAGCCACACTGGACTACAGTCAGGAGCTCATCCGCTCTTCTTTCCAGGTCCTCAGGAACCCCCAGGCAGAACATGGCTGCTCTTGTGGTAGCTCTTTTTCTATTAAAGTCTGAGAGTTGTCCTCTGCATAAAATACATTTAACAGTGGTTCTCAACCCCTGCCCCAGGGTGCACATGTGTTCCATGTTTTATCATTAAAGATCAGCTGATTAACTAATTTGAACTAGGTGCATTGACCGGGACTGAGAACCACTGATTTGAAATACCCTCACACAGTGTACTCTGAACCACAGACTGTGTGCTTATTCAAAATCAAGCTCAGTTTTCATCAGTAGTTCTGTGTTTAAGTAAAAAGTTGATATTCCATTTCGCACAGTTTGTCAGTAAGCATGCCTTATGATTATGGCATGTTTAATATTGGAGGAGCTTAAAAAAGTATCAACATGTATTGTAAAATGTACAGAAATAAATCTGTAAATAGTATATGTTTATAATAAAAGTAAAGTGCTAGCAGGGTATCTTATGACTCAGTGTTTCCCTGTATGTTGTGCCTATATATTCTACACATTTTAGACTGGTAACAGCAAAAGTATAATCACATTCCTTAATCAAATATGAAAGACCAAACTCACATTGCTGTGCTTACAAAAACTCTTATTGTACACTTTAATTTATACACTCTAAACAATGCCCTTCTTTGGGTGGGTGGACACTGTACAAATGGGTTAAACTATAGCGTGGGCGGCTTACGGTACTTCAGACCCTGACACTATTAATGATGTAACCCTGGTTTAACTGGGCTGCTTGTGCAGTTGATAGTTCTCACTCTCACCTCATGCAACAACAAGGAAAAATCCAGGCACAAAACAGCCACAGAGCTGTTGAATCCTTACTGCTGTGGTCAGCAGTTAAAGAGTTGATTTCTTCATCACTATTTAAACTGTTGAACGTCTTCAGATCACTGAGTAATACAATCAAGCACCGGAGGAATTTGCTGTGTCATCAGAGCTTCTCTGCTTTCACTGGAGTAGTTTGAGAGTAAAACATTGCATTGTTTGGTTTGTTTTGACTTATCAGGGAACTGACAAGTTCCTGATTACATCTTATCTAATAACGGTACATAAGGGTTAGCAGCTGCTTTTCCCCCTCTGATCTGATGAAAATGTGTCTGTACCTAATTTATTAACATGGGATTTCTGATTACTTTTATCATCCTTTTCTCACTTTTTCAATCAGTAATCTAATGTTCCCTGAAATGTATAATGCTGATTATCTGATTTGTATAAAGACTAACCAACCCCTTATTTACCTACATTGTATCTATATGCATTGTCCTTTTTATCAGTTCCACTTTAAAAACTTTAGTCTGCCCATGTTTCTGCATCATTTGTTGACCCTGACTTGCGGTGGATCATTCTCAGCTAAACAGAGACTGACATGTTAGTGGAATATTTGTATGTGTGCATGTGTGTACACTGCTGGAGGTATGAAATACCTCAGTGTCACTGCTGGGCTGAGAATTGTCCAACTACCAGAAATATCCAACAGTGTCCTGTGGCCAAAAACTGACAGCTGCCGCAGGACTAGAGGATGACTAACCAAAACAGAGCTGCAGCACGTTAACAACAGTAACCCCTGTTGAGGTCCTGACCATTGATGAATGTAGTAAAGGATCTAACAAATGACGCAGAAAAACAAATGGTGATTGTAAACTACAAACTACAAAGCGCTTCTGTATTGTAAATAGTGTTGATAAGATGAGTGTAGATTCAAGGTAGGTTTACCTAATGAAGTGTAAATTTATCTGTACTATGTTAAATGACGACATCAGTCTGGACAACGTCAGTTATACACACATTTTTTTAATCAAAGTTGGCCCATAAGAAAACATTTCACAAAAATATACAAAAGAATGTCTTTACATTTGGTATTTACAATGATATCAGAAAATTAAAATATGCACGGAACACATCCCACATTATTGATTAGTATAACAATAAATAAAATAGAAAACATGTTGCATGTTATATTCTCCAGGTACTTTTATACTTCTATTGGGCTGGAACATTCCAGTTTAAATAACATTACATCTGTTCGTGGAAGGAAAAATTCCTAACTATGATATGACTTTAAAAAAGGCTTTAGCAGCAAAACAAATAGATTTTAAATGATGCAACAGTGCATCACCGCACATATTTTCCCCACTTTCATGTTGTAAGAAACTGAATAAAATGGTTTTCTCAGACACTGATACAGGACATACATTTCTTACCCATCCCCCCACACACACACACACACACACACACAGACACACACACACAGTTGCACACAGAACGCACGGTTACTGCTCAAGCTAAAGACGCTACATATGAGGTTAGGAGTGCCACCTACTTTTGTCACGGGGGTTAGAGGTTTGATGAGTGAATACCATGTTCAGGGCTGACATTAGAGACCACTGGAGAACCACAGTGAGCAGGTCAAGTATACAGTGCATAGAATGCTTTGGCATGCTGACATCCAAGAATATAACGCAATGTTACATTCAGGGAGAAGGCCACAGGAGTTCTGATCTTCAGTGAAAACAATCAACAAACCACACGAGAAATACATGAAAACATGGTCAACATAACATAAAAAACAAGGACGTGAACATATAAAAAGGGAATTTCAAACTGAGAGGTCTGACCTACCTCAGTGAAGAACACTCGATGGGTGGTTTAAGGCTAATCGTATTTCGCTTGCTACACCTTTGTTAGTCTTTTGATTGGAAGAGCTTACATACCTCAAGGAACACTGACACAGATGTATTTTCACTAAAAAGACATTCCTTCTTCAAACTTAGGACCACTGTAAAAGTAGGGAGATCGGGTATACATATATTTAAAACGTCACCTCTGAGTCTGTGGGTAAAACCCTTCCCTTCTCTGAACATGATTTCACAGCATCACTGACAGTGAGAAAAGACAGTACGGAAGGTTTTAGGCATAGGAAATGATGGGCCTGGAGACTCGTTCAGATGCATGCACCTGGTGGTGGAAAAGTCAGGGGTTAACCCCAGTTAGGAGCACCAGCTGCTTGCTTTTCTTGTCTTCATGCAGTAGAGCTGTGCTGGGTTCTTCACTCTGGTCATGCTGGGAACTGGTGTGAAAAGCCCAGGTGGTCTGCACTCCTTTGGGCCCTGTAGTGGCACTGAGGCACGGGCTGAGACCTGGTCTTCTTCAGTGAGGAGCATGGACACACTTCCATACAAACAGACTGTTTTGGAAAAAAGAATTGATTACTGACAATAAAACACCCCGTTGTCATGGTATTTTAGCATCACAAGACAACATGTCCCAATACCAAACTAATGCAGGTTTAAATGTCCTAGTGGTTGATATATTGATGAGTCAGTATAAATAACCCACGACTTCTTTCTGCTTTCACCTCCCTCTACAACAAAGAGAGACTCCGCATGTCTTGTTTTAGTTCAAACTGTCCTAAGACTAATCTCATAGGGTCAAACATGGAGAAGTGCAACCAGCTCTTGGGTAAAGAGGAATAGGTAAAAGTGAAGTAAAGCCTAATCTAATAAAATGAATAGCATAATATTGCTGTGATGTAATAAAGTCCTGACATGCCAGTATTCTAATTATGATTTACAAATGATATTTGCTTAGCCCTAGTACCTTCTATCATCACCTCCAGCACTGACGACAAAGCGGTCCCCATTGGTGAAGCGTATGTTGGTCACATGAGCTGAGTGGCCAAGAAAACGCTTGTGTTTGGCCTGAGGAAAAACATGCAAGCTGTTCAGAAGAATCCAGTTCACATCCGTGTACAACATGTGGCTATAAAGGCTGGTGCATGTGAAACATTCTGCTTGTCAATAACAAATAAATTGTTTACAGCATCAGTAATGTTGGTTGGAATTGAAACTATTTTTGAAGGTTTGGTACAGATAGGAAGTATTTCAAGAATCAGATGTTGAGTAATTCATGTCATATCTATTAATATACTTCCATATTCCTGTGTTTTTTATTTCTATTTCCCTAGACAATGGTTTTGTGTATTTTACATTACATCAGACAGTACTTTGCAATAGCTGCAACAACAATAAACATTAAATCAGACAGAGGTTAATAGTATTTTCTCACTGTTTGGTTTTACGAGCAACCTCTAGATATTTATGGGTAACATTTCTATATTATGGTACAGTAACATATCTGTATATCTATGCTGGTGCATAATAATGTCATACCTGTCTTGCCTCCTCTACCCTTGATGGGATGTTTGTTATGATGTTTTACCAGCTGTCATTACTGCATTACTGTTATGCCATGATGCCATGTCTACTCAACCGTGTTACTAAGCTTTAAAGCTTTGTTATAATTGCATATTACTGTTACCAAATGCGTCAATGTTGAGATTCTATCTAAACACGGAATTACAAGGTTGTATAATATTTCTTGTTGAATTCAATAAATAAAATGTCTCATTTATACATACATGTTTAACATGCAATTTCACACATCGAGCAAAAACCTAATATACTTACAAACTTCTCTGGACATGGAAAGTCGAACAGCTTTACCATTCCAAAGTCATCACCCGTGACGATATTGAGGCCAGAGTGGGAGACGCAGGCACACGTTACGTCAGCTTTGTCGGTGTTGCGGGACCAGATTCCCACAACCTCGTCCCCCAGTACACTGCATGGATACAAACACATAGCAATAAACAGCAGTTACCACTGCAGAGACATAGCCATTATCTATCCTTATCATTGGTGGTGGCTTCACACATACAAACTGAACACATACATGAACTGAAACTCTGTTTACAACAATGTTGCCACAGTTGTAGACATCTGATGTAACCTCTGCAAATAGTACTCTGACTTAAAATATTATAAATGTCTCTGCTAAATTAAAAAGAAAGATTAAATGAATTGCAAGACCAAGCTTTCTAAGAGATTAGAGAGGGGCCAGATGAGACATGATGCAATTCTGTGTCTACTTTGTTCAACCAGCATGCAGTTTTCTGATCAACACTGTGAGTAGCCTGAATACTGTCTGAATACTGAACAATGCATGAGTCATTTAAATACTTAAAGATTTTGGGTGAGTGCAGTGAATGCTTTTGACTGAAATTACCTTGTCCAGGAGGCCCAAGTGATTCTGTCAATCACTGCTTGTTCTGTGACTTGCTTTCCAGAAGGCACCTCATAAACTAGCCGTTTGTAAGCACCAGTGGACAACTAAAAAAGATCAGTGTGGAAAGATATATATATATATATAATGAAATATTTGTGGAATAATTAATTATGAGGTAGACAGATGCTGCATACATACTAGACAATGTGGTATAAATATCAATGCACTACATCCTAAGTGAGAAGATGGGAAATGGTCTAATTAAAAAGGCAAAACAAGCCATCTGCTGGACACATTCAAAACAGCCCTTTACTACAGAGAAGGAAAACATAGTATGGTCATTTACAAACCTGTATATAGCAGCTGTCAGCAGAAAAGTCCATCTGAATGACAAAACTGGGAATATCTCTGCAGCAGTTAATGCGGTTCAGTTGCGGCCCCAGTGTCAAGTCATAAAAATCAACAGCATTCTCACTTGAGCCCACAGCAAGGTAACGTGAATCTGGACTGAACCTGTTGAAGAATGGGGGCATTAAGGACAACTTGATATTTAATTTCAGAAATAATGATAGCAATTATGAGTAAGGGTGGGTGTATATCAACTGATAATTGCATTGATGCCATAGACAGAACAGAATTTACATAATTATAATTTGATCCCTAGAGATATGAGAAAAGTCCATGAGAGGGGTGTTACAGTGCATACAGTGAAGGCAAATATGTATTCAAAAACATTTGTTGTTGTTATTTAATACAATTCCAGTGCATATATCCATGTTTATATTTACACAAATAATGTATTTTGAAACGGTACTTATAAATTTGAACAAGAAAGTTGGATCATAAACCATATACAACTTTAAAAAGTTAAAAGAAGTAAATAATAAGAAAACAGTATATAGATTTTTGTTATGTTAAATTACTATTATTGCATAAATTAAACATATTTTATAATGTCACCAGGCACAGTTTGCATGAGACACTTTTTCAGCATTAATCTCTAGAATATGGTTTATATTTATGTAACCATGACTTTGTATGTATGTCATATGTATAATATGGCATCTGAAAATGATCTATAAGGATGTTTGCACTGAAGTATATTAAATAACAACAAACGACCTGGATACCTATTTTCCCTCACTGTATGTTTCAGACCTCTATTCAATGCCTATCCATAGCTACCACTCTATTAAAACAGCTAGTTAGAACCTGATATCCTGAATGGCAGAGCGACGATCTCTCTTCTTGCCCCAGATCTTGAGTGAGGTGACGAGGAGAATGATGAACTCTCCGTTCTTCATGCCGATGGCCACCATGTCACCTTCAGGACTGTAGCTGACAGTGCGTGCAGGATGTCCCAGGTTCACCTTATTCAGCATTTTCTGTTTTGGGCATATTAGAGAGCAACACTGTCCATTTCACATACATCATACACCCTTAAAAAACATTCTTTGATTTTGCTTAGTTCTCCTCAGTACCAGAATGAAATACTTTCACATAAAAAATGAAACAATTACAGTATTATAATACTTTTACATGACATCACATATTACTACGACATCAAATATTATATTTAGTTTTAATGTGTGTGTGTGTGTGTTTGTGTGTGTGTGTGTGCATTGTTCTCACCCTCTCTGGAATGTCCCAGAGCCGCACCGTGCCATCCTCTGCAGCAGACAGGAAGACGTCTCGCGTAGGGTGAGCACCAAGACCCCAGATGGGGCCATCCATGTGCCCATTTACCAAGATGTTACATGCTGCATTCTTCTCTCCCACCTCAATAATCTCAGCATTCCGTGTGCCCACCAGAATCTTCCCCTGTACAAGACAACAGAACAGCAAGTGACAACCTTTAGCTTGATAAGAAAATCTGAAAAAATATTTGTTTCTTTAACCAAAAGCAAAAAGAATGACAAAATGTGCTTCAAAACACAATCTTTCATTTTAGAACTAAGCTTGGAACTTTGTTGTATTAAACCCCTTCTTTTTATCAAGACTTGCCAGTGCACCCAAGTTTCCGTTTCTCACTCTCGTAACTGCGTACTATGTATTGTATCTTATGCAGTTACTACATAAAACAGTAATTACAACATAACAAACAAAATCTGAACATCTGTAGAAAATCTTCAGGAGGCTATTGTGTATAATTGAAATAAAGTGAGACCACTGTTTGTGTTATTGTTTTGTGCTCTTTAGCCTTCCTGACCTACTTGTTTTAGATGTATGTGCAGGTCTACTTCTGTACTGGATCATGTAGTGCAGGCTTTGTACCTTGCCTCTGCAGACAGAGCGCACACAGTCTATGATCTGGCCCGTCTCCAGCCTGAAAGCCCTGCAGCGCTTCAGCTCCTGATCCCACAGCTTTAGAGCACCACCCTCCTTAGACCTGCAGGGTGCAGCACACATAAAGAGGAGCTAACACACTACAGTACTCTTCACATTTATAGTGCACCACAGATCCAGCAGCATAGCACTACACACTAACAGTTAGCACTAGTGTTAGCTCTACAAATCGTTCCAGTGTAAGACTACCTATGTCTGGCCCAGCTGAACCTGAACAAAATAAATAGTTGGTCCGGACATCACAGTTTTTAAGGAAATTTTCTTTATATTGGTCATTTCTTGCATAAAATCATTCTGCATACGTTGGTTTACATTTCTTAAAGGTCCCATGACATGCTGTTTTTTTAGGCTTTTATATAGGTCTTAGTGGTCCCCTAACACTGTATCTGAAGACTCTTTCCGAAATTCAGCCCTGGTGCAGAATTACAGCCACTTCGAGCCAGTCCCACAATGAGATTTCCCCAGGACGCGCCGTTTCTGCTTCTGTAGCTTTAAATGATAAGGAGGAGGAGAGAGGCGGAGCGAGGAGGAGAGAGTCGGGGCAAAGTGGAAAGTGGGGGAGGGGCAAAGTGGAAAGTGGGGGAGGGGCCAGCTTGCGGTACCATGCGCTAATGTTTACAGTGTACAGCAATGGCTTGTAGACTAACAGCAGCACAGTTGTCCAAAAAACAAAGAAGTACAATACTCGAGTTAATGTGTGTATTCACACACCATTCACACACATACCTGATGC
>JBBPCX010000001.1:36489942-36511261 GCA_037974365.1 Hydrocynus forskahlii
TGTGTGTGTGTGTGTGTGTGTGTGTGCGTGTGTATATAATTATTTATTCACAGAATAAAACCAGTTCAGTTGTTTGTTATCATATTAAGTATTTACTCCCTTTTTATAGTGTGGACCATATGAGATCCTTGGATATAGCAGTTTAGCAGTGTTTGGCATTGCATTATGGAGTACAAGTGAAAGGTGCTTCTCCTAACATACCTTTCATCTACGGACGGCTCTTTCTGTTGTAAGTGGGGCTTGACCCCTGTCATGGTTCGCATGTTGGTAGATAAGGCCTTGATTACATAGTTGATCTCATTCTCACGAGTCACATCGCTGTCATAACCTGCAAGGAGCAGAGGATGACACTTCAAATCCGATGAACACCTCATTTCAGCACGCACAAATTTTCAATGTTTTGAGTGGCCAAATATTAAAATATTTTAGGGCAGAAAAATGTAATGTTATCCTCACCAAAAGAGGAAGGATAGCATTACACTTCATACAGTAAAGGTCATATCTGGACACGCACTGCATTTTACTTTGTTCCTCTTACCTCCATCATCTTCACTCTGGATGTCGGACTCCTCGCTGTCGCACTGATGTGCCTCCCGGCAGCCCTCAGCTTCATGGCTCCAGATCATCAGAGAGGTGTCGGCTCCACCCATTGATACCAGCAAAGAGTCATCGTGCGTCCAGCACACGTTGGTCACATGGGTACTGTGGGCCACGTATCGCTTGAACTTAGCATACTTTCCCTGACCAAAGAAACAGAATGTAAAAGTGAAATCAACACAATAATATGATCATTAAGGCAAATATTGGTCATTCCTGGGAGACAATTTGCAGAAGCAAGGGTTTCTAAACAAATGCCCACATTTGAAATGACATCTTCATAAAAGTTATAAAAGTTATAAATATTAAGCAGAAAAAAAACATTAGCATAGCCAGAAACGGGTTAAATTTAGATTTGCTTAGCACACAGACAAAACTGCAGTGGAATACTAATGAACTCTATTCTTACCTTAACAGGATACCTAAAGAGCTTGACATATCCAAGATCATCACCTGTGGCCAGCACTTTCCTGTCGTTGCTAAGACACGCAGCTGTTACCTCAGTAACCTCACTGACCACTGGCCAGATGCCCTCACAGGAGCTTCCCAGAACACACGTCCACGTGCTCCACTCAATCTTCTCTACCTAGACACAGACATATTACACAAATGAAAAATGATGGGTTTCATTTTAGCTCCAACACAAACTAAAAATATTAAGGTAAGTGCCTCTGATTGTGTACCAGTGGCCCAATTCCATGCCTCCAAATTTAGACCCACGCAAATGAAAAGTGGGCCATGTTCTTGCCCTCATGAGTGCCCTTCCTCCCATTAGACCCAGCAACAGTAATCACATAAACACCCAGAGAGCCCTTACCTCTGTGGTAGGAATGACTTGCTTCTTCCCACGAGGAGCCTCAAAAAACAGTTGCTCCTTAGCCGCAGTGTTGACCTGCAAAAGCTTCCCTGATGACAGAAGGTACTTCTATGACAATACTAAAACAATTCAGCACAGGAACAGACTGCACTTTGCATCAGTGTAAATTGTTCTAAACAGTACAGCAACAGTATATCAAGGTTTTTTTAAGGATTACTGAATAACCGATAAAGAACACCAGATAATTTATTTCGTTTATTCTATTTAGAATTATAAGAGTTTATTTTACATGGATTAGACTGCCAGTTGTGTTTTTACATCTTAAAGATCTGTCTTACCTCTTTTGTCCCAATCCAGATGAGTGATGTAATTCATGGAGCCTTTGCACACGCCCACCCTCTTGCTGCTCATCACATTGTATATATCCACAAAGCTGTCACCCGATGCCACTGCCAAATACTTGCCAGCACCTGTGACAAGCAGACCCATTTACCAGCTCTTTAAACTGCACACAAAAGTTATTCTCATTAATATGATAATTTATTCCTGCATGCTAACTACATTAGCATACAAAATGCAAAAGCCCCAAAATACCTAACGCTATCTCATTGAATATGTTTACACTAATTAATTAATGTCACATGTTCTTAATCTTAAACGCTATTTATTATGAAAAAGCATGTTCATGTTCCATAAGACTTTTGACATACTCTATTTGTGGCTCATCTTAAAATAGATATAGTCCCTATTTGATATGTCTAGCTTGTGTGCAGGCATTAGGGTGCTAACTAACCTGGAGAGAAACGGATATCAGAGATGATGTCTTTGCGGTGGTGGAATGACACCAGGTCCTCCAGAGTGTCTGCGTTAACAATAAGGAAGCTGCCATCATTCAGTCCCACTGCCAGAGCTTTGCCATCCGGAGAGAAACAGCAGCAGCGGCCACCTGTGATTACACAATCACATGGCTGCATTCATGTGCCTGCATACTTACCAACACTTTCCGCAGCTATACCAATTAATAACAAAACCAATGTAGGCCATCATGGCAAGGTTTTAAAACATAAACAACTTGTGAAAGCACCAGGCATTGACTTGGTTTTGAGCAACCCGTTATTGGTAATTAACCCAGAAAGGACACAAAGAAGGCAGAATAGCTTTTAGCAGCATTGTTTGAATTAATCTCAGCTTAATCTAACTCAAGAGAGCTACCTGTCCAATGTAAGAAGTTGATCTCCTTACAATAATTTGATTAAACCGCTTTGGGTGATATTACTTGAGAGGCTATAGGGCAGCATAGAGTTGATTGCCAGGGATTCAGGAACTTTTTATTGCTACAATTTTCTTAAGTGCCTCTGCCTGAAGACAGTTAATATGCTCTCAGAATTAATTTGCATTCAGAGTGGGATTCACTCAACTGATTTTTTCAGTTAAAAAGGGTTCTCAGAATTGTATGAAACAGCGTGCTCTCTGTGAATGCGAAATATTGGGAGCGTACAGCTGCAGAAAGCATCCATAATTAGGTAGCGGGGTAATCAGACTATAGACCCACTGCGTCCTAACTGTTTTCCATTGCACTAATCAGTAAAATTTTACACTGAATTACTGAACCTTTAAAGCTTGAAAGGTGCTAGCAGTGATCACTGTGGCTAAAAGTGTAATAACAGCTTACATATAGTACTTACTAAGACTTTGTTTTCCTAAGTCAACTATCAAGTCAGATGATCAAGATTTGTGCAATTTGTGTAACTGTCAAACAGGGACATGACATTATGAAATATATAAGACACTATAAAATATAGATCTCCGTCTCATCATGCAAATTAACAAATATTTACTGGTTCTTCCTCAAGAAGGCACATTTTATTTTATTTTTGAATCATTTAGGCAGACCTAGGGTCAGTAAGAGAATGCTTGCCTACCTTTCTTGAGTTTGCGCACGGCGAGCATACAGTGACTGGGAGACAGATCCCATATGCGCAAGGTCTTGTCATCACTCACAGTGGCACACAGTGGCAAATGAGGGTGGGTGGCCAAACCCCACACTTCACCCTCCATATGACCCTAGACACCCAAAACAGAACACATACATTCTGATTAATGGCCTTAAGGTGCACCTGGGGACTACAGTGAGGTCTGCTTTTCCAAAAAACAGGGGGTCATCCTTACATACAGCAGCGAGTGTTGTTAAGGTTCTCTGCTGCGCAACAGTATTTTGGGGATCCAGGTAAACAGCAGCAGTTTGGACAGTACTTCGTATGATTCATGACAAAGTTTGGACAGACAGCCAAGACTCTTGAAACGTATTCAACAATGCACTTGACAGGACTGACTTTCCTTTTGGATTCTTCAGAGTGGTGAGTAACACAGCAGTCAAATGAAAATACTTTGAAAAGGAGCTACCTAAAGAGCTGTGATTGATTTGTTCACTAAAATAAATGACTCATGAACACCCACTGTAAAAATTCTATTAGCCTTATACATAACAATAGCAACTTCAAAAGCACAGCCCGCCTGAGGTCTGAGCAACCAAATCATCATTGAGAGTTGGCTCAACCATGCCAAATTAATAATAAAATGCATGCCCACATAACACCTGCATTTTGCAATTTCATTTTTAAAAATCAGAACTGGAACACTCTGTTAATTTCATGACTGGCCAGCCATCTGCAGTGCTTAAACTATGATCTGCCTTACTTAGATAGCTCTATCACAGAAAACCTCTAATACTAACTAACTTATCACAACCTCACTTGCTTACTCTCAAGTGCATAAGAAATAGGAGCCAAAACTCATAAAGTACTTAAATCAATGACAGCTGGTCTGTTCAATTCGAAATGTGAATCTTTTCAAGTCATTCACTGTGTCTAGGAATTACACCGTAATCCAAATTAAGATCACTCATTACATTGAAACAAAACTGTTAATTAGAATGGGGACAGGTCTTTCAGTCTATTATGTTTTTGGCAACAGAGCTGAAATGTACATACTCTATCCTACTACAGCAATAATTCTGCTTGTGGATTAATATAAGGAGTACATAAAAAGGGTCAAGTGTTGGGGTGCCCAACAACAGTCTTGGCAGCTGATGTCTAGCACAGATTTCCCTACTCAAACACACCTGTTTGATCTCACCTGTTAATTGTTAGGTTTAGAGAATATGTTTTAGGATGCTGGAACAGACTCTCTAGGACAGGAGGTACCTAGTAGTCTAGTATAATGCAGTGAGGATGGGTTATAGTAAAAGAGTGCTAAGAAAAGCACTTTATTTTTATGTATACATTAACTACTCTCTGTATGAAAACTCTATATTGCTTGAATTACAACTCCTGACAAACCTTCTTATTTAACTTTGCTTGACTGACCACACATGATTTTGAACTGTAGACACCGTGTGTGCTCCGATCATTTCATGTTGGCTAAAAAGTAAATATGGTTAGAAAGTAAGACAGCTGATCAGCCACTAATTTGGCTATTTTGGGCTTGTTATGTAAATACTGCATAAAACGAACACCGATGAGCCACCAACACCACTGACAGGTAAAGTAAATAACTCTGGTAAACACATTTTTTAAAAAAAATTGAAAATGGAATCTTGTGGCAAGAGGGGTTAGCAAAGTGTGTCAGGAGTTCTGACTGTTGTAGGAGAGAAGTCATTTCTGAATCACCTGGTTTTGGTTAAAAAGAACTTGTAGCACCTTCCAGAGGGGAGAACCTGGAGAAGGTGGTGGGATGGGAGGGATGTTTAATTTATTTGTCTGGTTGATGGTGTGCTGTATCTACAGTGAGCCAATTATGGTGGAGGCTTTGGCAACCATCCAGTTTCCTTTTGGTGTGAGTGTCTGAGCTCCAAAAACCAGACAGTAAGAGATGATGTAAAGATGCTCTACATGATGGCTGAGAGTTTTTTGACACAGTACTTTTTTAGATGCCTGAAGAATCTTTAAGAATCTTTAATGGGCCTTTTTGATGATGTGGTTGGTACTGATATTCTATTTTATAGTGTTACTGGTGTAGGATAATGGGCTGGTCAGAGACATGAACTTTGGCTGAACAATAACTTTTTTTCCCTCAAAGGTCTACAGCCTTTTTTATTCCATTCCATAGTGAAAAAGGGTTATTCCTGAACCAATGTACAGCCAAATTCACCTCTTGGCAGTCCCGAATCACGTCATTGTTAAATTGTTAAGTGGTGTTGTCTGTAGACTTGAATATTTAAAATGTCTTGTGGTGAGATGGAACGTGGGGCAGATGAAGAAAAGGAGAGGGGAAAAAAGCCTTGTGCTGTGCACCAGTGCTGAGGGTCAGAGGGGACGATATAGGGTTATTAACCTTGACAGATTGAATTCTGTTTCTAAGATAGTCCAGTATCCAATGACACAGGGCTGTCTTGAAGCCTGGTGAACCCAGTGAGAGGATTAAAGGTGTTGAAAGCTAAGCTAAAATCTTTAAACAGGATGCATGTGTAGGTTGATTCCAGGTGTGAAGAGCCTTTACAGCACTCTGTAAGTTTATAGTACCCTAAGTGGATCTGTTAGCCTGATAAGCAAACTGATGTGGGTCCCTCAGTGGGGACATGGCTGACTGAGGAACCGAGATAAGATTATATTTCGGAAAACACTGTGGGGCTGCACACTGTGTTAAAAATGTCTGTGAATACTGGGGCCGGTTGATCCACACAGTGGAACACCAGTGAGCTGATCTGGCCCTACTGCTTTCCTTTTATTTTGCTTTTTGTCTTTTTAATTGGAAAATGCATAAGAAGAGCATTGACTACTTATAAATGATTTAAAGAACTTGAACTACAAGGGTACACTCCACTGTGTAACCCATCTTAAGTTTAAGAGAAGATCTAAACAGACTCACCTGAAATGCCCTCCTCTCCACTACTCCTGATAAATATGAACCACGAGCAAAAGGCCTAACCAAAAGCTTTTACCCCAAGCATCCTTGACAATTCTTGACTTTTTATTTATGAAATTTGTTAGCAGTGAGAAACATTACAGCACAACCCCTTACCTGGACTAGTAGAGTGATGGGTCCACTTTTGTCCACTTCCAAAATCTCTCCATTCTTCGTTCCAACAAGTATGTGTCCATGACCCAGAGATATGGCACGAATGGAGGGATTGTCCTCCAATAATAATCCTACACAAGAAATGTAATATATCCTGATGTCTGATTGACCTTGACTTTTATAAAAAGCATTACATTGGAATATTAAGGAAAATGTTCATAGGACATATAGAAATTACAGTTAAGAAGAGCTCTAGGAAATGCGACAGTTCAGTGTCACAGTAGCAAAATGTATAAAGCTCTATATCCAGGTATATGCTCTGGAACATGAACATAAAAGATGGGAAGCCTACCTTTGGATCCTGGGGCAAGCACAGATCTCTTGATAGCATATGTCTTGAGGCACCTTTCAAATGTGTCATCCCACAAAGCAACTATACCATCTTTTCCACCAGTCACAAAACCCTAAAGGCAAGACAGAATGACACAGTATTTGTCAAAGAAGCTAGAATAAACTGACAGCATTTGATTGCTGTTTTTGATAAAGCTTTGCTATTAACTACCTATAGCTGACCATCTGAGAGTTTAATTGTAAATATTCAAGTTTCCATTTCTCTCTCTACCTAGTACCTTTTCCAGGGCATGCATACTGAAGACTGGGCCATCATGGGCTTTGACTGTCTTCATTAGGAACATGTCCCTCCAGATGCAGATATCTCCAGTGCATGTTCCAGAGAACACCATCTCCTCTGTCCAGCCATAAACTGCACACATCATGGTCTCAGTCTTTCCCATGCTGCCCTTCTTTCCTATCAGCCCTCCCCCTAGTTGAGCACAGAAGAGACACAATCATTTATAATGATTCAATAACTGAGTAACCTAGCTATTATTATGTTTAGTAAAGTAAAAATAAAACAGCGTAACAATGAAAATAAACTTAACTGAACAACAAGAAATCACATACAGCCTTTCATTTGGACTCCAAATAGATGGCAAGAGAAAGATACCAAAAACACACTATGACCTCAGTTACAAAAACAAAATCCTTGAGAAGGTAAATACATTTTTTAACATGAAGTTCGGTCGGTTTTCATTGTTTATTAAGTAACCATGACAGCCTTTATCATTTACATTAAATCCCCACTTTAACGCAGATCTACAGTCACGGTTTCAGTCCATCGTGGATTTTTTCTGAGAACCGAACTAATAATTGTTAGCTGAAACCCCCACACTAACACGGAAACTCCTCCGCATTTTTTGTTTGCTTTTGTGACGTCCGGGCCTCATCCGCCATGCCCACTCGTCCTAGTACTAAGCACCGCACCCAAACATAAACAACCAGCACGAGGACAAGGGGGCGTGTCGGACGAGGCCCAACTCACAGCTTTTTTCATGGCAACATATAATTTTTCATGCATTTTCATGCTAAATCATTAAGAAAAATATAATGCACTAATTTTGTAACATAAATATTAATATAAATTCAGCTACATTTCCCTTTTAAATATAACTATACATTTTTGGTACTGTCCAGAGAACACAAAGAAAGTGCGTCTTGGACGCTGCACTCAGAGGAGGGAGGTTTGAAAGTAGCCAATCCGAGAACACTATTTATTTCTGCTTGCTGCTGATTGGTTGCTGCCCTTCAACGCAGCTGCAGTCCAGAATTTCCCCCGTGGAGCGTCTCAAGCGTTCTCATGTTTTTTGTTTTGTTCTTTTGTTTTGTTTTGCCCATTATTTTTATTACAGTAAATGAATTTATCACTGTATTTACCCTGTTTATACCAAAGAAAACGACAAATAGCAAAGAAAACACGCATGCATGAATTACAGTACAGTCTATACAGGGTTAACATCAATATTTACATTCTAGCACTGCAAGACAGCAGTTCAGTGTGTAAACTGTTCAATACAAATACGGGTTTAAATGGACCTTTTCTTCAAGGATAATGTATTATGTTAAAAATTAAATTAAAGTGTTTCGGGGGCATATTTGGGTATTTGGGGGCATATTTAGGGCTTGCACTTTAAATGTTTTTTTAACAACATCACTTTTTTCACTATATGCAAGTGCTCTTGGAACAAAGTTTACTGTATATTTACTGTATTTTACTGTACATTTACTGTATATGTATTTCTTAATGTGAATTGTTCATGAACTTACCCGCTTTATGCCAAAACTTTATATGCTTCACACCAGCAGTGATGAGCTTGTCAGGCATATATGGATTGATTTTAACAACAAATATCTTATCCTTGCTCCCACTGACAAAAAAAATGGAAAAATAAGTCATGTCCAAAAATGGCAGAAACATAAATAAATATTAATAAATATTAATAACATTAGGCATGTATGCACATATACACTTGTCAGCTCCAAAAAAGCCATGGATTAAAGCTGCGCTCTGTCATAACAGAACAGTTTAAAAGTTCACAGGAGCCACTGTGCAGCTGTAATTGAGCTGTCTGCTGTACCATTTTTATTTAAGTTGCATTGGCCTAGGCAGATGCAAAGAACAGAGAGAGAGCTGGCATCACTGTCTCCTGCTCTGCATTAGGCTTTGTTGTGGAGCAGGCAGAGCAGTGAGCAGTGGATGCACTGTCAGGCCCTATTTACTTCCACCCGCCTCCCTACCCTCGCTGCCTGCCAGGGTCCTGTGGCGCAGCTCACTGCTGCTCTCCTCTGTTTCTGAGCTCAGGAACTAACAAACTTACATTGGCAAAAAGAGGAGAAGTAAGGATACATACTGTGTATTAATAATCACTATCCTTAGCACTTAATTTTGCTTGGTTGTCAGTACATAAACATTTTCACAGGCATAAGCTGTTCCCTAGATTAACACAAATGTTGACAAACTGCAACATAACTGAATGTTTTAAATTAGTTTAGGGTAAACTTTCTTCTGAAATACACACGTTTACTTTAAGTTAAAAGTGACTTTGAAGTAAATCTCTAGAACCAGGGACACCAGGCTCAGCTCAGTCAAGCTCTCCACTGCTTCTTAGCTCAGATACTCACAAGACTTACAGTACATTGGCAAAAACAAGGGAAGTACATTTGGTACTCTTTTAATGCATTCACAAATTCCAATAGCATTTTTCTGTTAATAAACATTGGACATGAAAACATGTTTCTGCACTAAACTGTAAATGTGTTATTATCTAATTAGCTAATACAGAGGAAAATTACCTTTATATAGAATTCTAATGATACATTTACTAATTACACCATTCTATGCAAAACATTACTGTTAACAATACCACACAAGTATATACAGTACACTAATTGCAGACTTTCCTGACTCACGTTTGACCGATCTATAATTACTGTGTAAAAAATAAGCTGTTGAGAGTATTTTGACAGAAGAATTAAGGGGTCGTTTCCCGGGATAATGGCTCATGAATAATCTGCACTCATCCGTCATGTGAGAGAGAGCGAGTGAGATAGAGCGGCTTGTTAAGACTGCTGCGTTAACGGCCGTGCACGAACAAGACGGGCCTGAATAGACGTGGCACTAAGGAAAGTAGGTTGAGTCTGTTTCTTAGAAAAGATGCAGGGTAGGAGAGCATGTATTGTAAGAGACATATATCAGTAGCAAGATGAATAGAATAGCAATTTGAACAACAGCAATATTCTATTATACTGTTAATAACATAATTTCTGAGTGCTGTTTACATTTGTTATGTCAAGAAAATGATGAAATAAAGCTGAACATGTTCGTTTTGTGTCACAACTACCATTTTAAACAAAGAAACATATGGATAGAACTGTAATTCTGATTAAACAAATCGATATGCCTTTTGCACTATGACCTTTCTGAACGTGTGCGCACCCTTATTAATAAACCATTACAGATTTGCACACAGAAAGAACCAAATCCACAGTCTGATTTTACTATGCTCAGTGTAGACATATTTATATTTTATGCTTGGGGACAGATTTTAATGGATTAAAGTGGACAGTGCCAAAGTCTGTGAACATATAATCAGCGAGACATTAGATAAGACAGGGTTAATGAAAGATAACTAACCGGTAGGCTGAGAGCTTTTCTCCCTTCCTCCAGTCCCAGAGAACGATGGTGTGATTGTCATCCAAACCCACAGATGCCAGACGCTTTCCGTCCGCTGAAGAAAGGCACAAAGAAGTGTATACTGCTAATGGACACCATAGCCATGTAATGCATTATTCAATCTCTGCCTTATTAGCCAGTGATCACTGTAACAATTAAATTAGACATTAATAGGAATGCATTATGAAAGTAATGATACTAAAGCATGAAAGAATCTCTATCACTCAGTGTTTAAACATGTGCACAAATGATATACACCATGTTGCACATTAGAGCATAATCTCTGAAATGCAGTAAGCTTAGTTTAACACATGGATTGCAGGTTACGCCCAGAACAGGTACAACAAGCAGACAGACAAGCAGCAGACGAGAGCTCACACAGTAACAGCATTGCTGAGGGTGTCAATATTAAATTGGCTCTGCTATCCACCGTTAAGAATCCCATTTCAGAGCTGTAGTAGCTCACTGAAGATGCATTTTATCCCCTTAAGATAGACTCAGAAAGTGACTGACTAGTCTGTAAAAATACCCCGAATGAAATCTACAAGATATAAATGTAAAAATTACAAATGAACATCTAAAATAATTTAAAAGGTATAGATTCATATCTAAAAATTATAAATGTAATTCTGGAATAGAAAAAAGTATAGGTTTAAATCTAAAAATTTAAAAGCTTGCACAATGTAGTAAATCACTATCATAGAAAGATACGAACTGGAGAATGTTCATTATCATATTACCTGAGAAGTCAAGCGCACATACTCCAAACTGGTGGAATCCCTTCAGAACCGAAAGAGGCTTCAAAAATTCTGTTTCCCAGATGTGTACAGAGGAGTCTCTTCCCACCTGTCCAGAAAAATAAGAATATATGAATGAATCTCCAAA
Organism: Hydrocynus forskahlii; assembly: GCA_037974365.1. Taxonomy (NCBI): domain Eukaryota; kingdom Metazoa; phylum Chordata; class Actinopteri; order Characiformes; family Alestidae; genus Hydrocynus; species Hydrocynus forskahlii. The sequence goes on from JBBPCX010000001.1 coordinate 36,501,327, forward strand.
CCTGTTGACATTCATGTGAACTGAAAATAACTGGAAAGACCTCTTGCTAGACAGAACAATAAAGCATGCACAAATGGCTTTCTTGGAGAATAATTGGCTGTGACACAAGGCAATAGTAACCAGACTGCTTATGGCTACATGGTGTAAGGGTTTAACCAAGACATTTGAAAGGAGTGAAAGTGTGAGTGTACTTGGCCTGTAGCTACGTAGTCCTTCAGGGGGTGGATAGCCAAACAGAGGATGTCGTCATCATGGCCCAGGTAGAAACGTTGTGTGTTCTGCTGTCTGTTATATACGACCCCCACTGCAGCCACATGGTACACAATCTCCCCGGTCTGAGTGTAGAACAGGTTACTCCTGCAGTCATAGCCTCTGTAACTGAAACGCACCTCGCTACATTAGCAGCAGACACAGTTTCAACTAAATGAACGTAGCGGATAAACAATGGAGGGGAATCACACAATAATTAGCTTTTATTATTGCTGGTTCAATTGGCTGTATTGACTATCTTAGCATAAATGACATGGGATGGGAATGGCTAATCAGTTTATGCATTGCCTTCACTCTAAAACATGCCAAAATATTTAACTATTTACTTTAGTTTACCCTTGCCATCTTCTTTGCTATTTTAGGTGAATGCATAAATATCATTAGCACTGTCTGTATAGTCATACACCTGAGGTGTGAGAGAACTTCTTACAGTGCCTCCAAACCCCTTTTCCACACAAGAGAAGTATTTTCAAAAACAGAATAAGACCTGGGTTTATTTTTACGGTTCATTCACAGTGGGTAAAACAAACTTTCCTGATGTGGAAGCAGAGAGCCCATTAAATGACTGATATGGTAGATTTGTAAGGGACTAAAATTATTGAGAAACGTCTCTAAAAATTACAGTACCAAATAGTGTTTACATATCCAAATTATGCTTTCATTAAAATAGCAACTAAAAAAAAGTAGATGAGATGGAGCTTACCCATGGATAAAGTGCAATCTCACTCCACTGGCTGGAGCTGTCTCCCTCTTCTTCATAGCTGCAGCTCTATGCTTTTCCTTGTACTGCTCTTTAAGCTGAGGTAGATCTTCTTTGTAAACCTAGAAAAAAATCATGACAGGTTTTCCACCACATAAGTAAAGGATGTTTTGGCAAGAGGACAGTGCTGTAATGGTATTTGTTCAGCTCTGCTATCATGCAGATATTTCATATACAACAATGGCCTCACAGACCTGTCGCCGGTATGTAAGCTGTGTTTCCTGCTCAATCTCTGAGTCCATCTCAGGCACATCTGACTGGTCAGAATCAGACTCCTCGCTGTTTGAATCAAGCAACATTTCTGTAAGATTAACAGAGGAAATAAAAAAATTAACTGGACCTGAAAGATAAAATATTATAAAAGCCATCTAAATCAACAAACTGGCAACAACAAAATTTCCTGTTACACAAGACATCCAGAACAATTTATATATCTTAACTGCATACTGCCCAACTCCTCAGCAGTGCCATTAGTCAGAATTAAACAGAAAAATGCTGATGCTGGTAAATAGCCATGCCAAATGGGTTGAGAAAGAACCATTAGGAAAATGAACTGCTGTGTGATATACTCCACTATAAAACGTGAAACTCTTCCACTCTGTGTGGAGATTTTTTCAGTTACTGCAGCCTAACAGGTGATTACAAGTTAATAAAATATTCATTTAGTAGTAGTGAAAAGAAAATGACTTTACAGTTCCATAATACTATAAATGCAAAATTGTTGAACTGTACCTTGTGGGGCTATATGCAGAGTTTCTTTTGACTTCCTTTCAGGTACAAATTTCCACTGAAACACTGAATGGTCAGCTCCACCAATACTTATCACCCACTGATAATCATGTGACCATCTAACATTGGTTATGTGTGCGGAGTGCCCTAAGTACTTTTTGAATTTTGCACCTGAGGCAAAGGGAAAAAAATTAAAAAATAAAACACATTCATGTACAATAAAAAAAAAAACAGAACACCAACAAGAAAGTCACCAAAGTTACAAAGCAAATTTAAAACATACCAACCTTTCCTTATGCATGGATAGCGTAATAATTTAACTAGTCCATAATCATCAGCTGTTACTAAAACTTGATTACTGAAGTTGGCATCTACGGAGTTGATATCATTGATGTCAGAGTATTTAGGCCAGATTCCATTCACTTCTGGACCAAGAACACAAGTCCATGAGGACCACTGTACTAGCTTCAGCTCTTCTCTATTAGTCACCTCCTTTCCACCTGCATATAGAAACACCAACAAAACCACAAAGACATTGGGAGCTGGGAATCTTAGGTATATGTTAATTTGTATTTAGAGGGAAGAAAAGAATGCGATGCATTTACTAGGCGTTCTGTAGAAGAGCCTCTTGCCACTGCCATCATTAGTCTGCAGGTATTTGCTGTCGGTGGACCAGTCCATGTGCGTGATAAAACTGAGGGAGCCCACACACTCTCCCACCTTTTTATAACGCTGCACCACGCTGTAGATGTCCACTGAGTTATCGTTGGACCCCACAGCTAGGTGAGCCCCATCAGGAGAGTACTTCAGCTCGTGGATGGCCTCCTTACGGTCCTTAATGTGCACCACCTCCGTCATGTCCCTGTGGACAGGGCCTTATTTTAGTACTGCTCACATGCTCCTTGACTACACAGGGCTGTGACTACAAAGTTGAAGTGTAATTTCCACTGGAACATTTAGTGTGAATATTTATGTGTGTGAAGAACATCTCATTCTGGTTTCTCTGTGTCAGGCTCATGCGTGTAACTGACCTCACTCTCAGCACAGTGAAAGAACCATCTTTCATGCCCAAAGCCAGGTGGATGCCATCAGTGCTCACTGCTGCACAGCGAATGGGTTCCTCCATGTTACAGCGTGCTATCAGCGCATGATCTATAAGGCTCCAAATCCTACATAACACAAAGAAACAGGAGAGAATGTAATGATTAAAAAGCATGTATGTACTTTTCTTTAGAGGTCATTTAGATGTATATTGTTGTGCCTAGTCTGATCAGTATAATGTTTGGGCAATAAATCCAAGTGGAAACAAATCCTAAGTGGAATCAGTGGAATCCTAGTCAATAAAGCATTAATGACAATAACTTTTAATACATGACAAACAAATATGACACTATTTTGAACAACCAAACATTAATTTATTCAGTACAGCCCAAGGACTGTCCTTTCATTCATTTTGTATTCAGTAAAAACTGATATTAAGCACACATTGCTCATTTTTATGATAGTAGTCTCTGTAGTAGTCTCTGAATTTTGAACCATACTACATTATTTAAAAGTTTGTGATGTTTATTTGAGTTTAATGATTTGGACAGTTGAGAACTAACAATCTTATTTGACAAATGACAACCAGTCAACAGAGTAGTAACTAAAACTGTTATTTTGATCATATAAACTTGTCCCAATATATGTATTATCGGTACCGGACAGATCGGTCATCACTGCCAGTCATGGCTAGGGGTTTGGTGGGATGGACGGCCAGGGCCCACAGCTCGCCCTCACAGTGGCCCTGCATGATGAGGAAAGGCTTTGTGCGGTCGTGCACTACCACCTCAAAGATCTCGCTGTCCTGAGTGCCCACTAGGATGTGATCCCCTCTCCAACACACACTGCGCACTGACAGTCCTAAAACAGCCCCAAATCGAAAAACATGATGAAAAATTAGTTGATTTTTCTTTTTTCATTTTCTAGGTAGACTGATGATCCGGGGAAGACACTGAAGATGGAACCAGGGAAATTTGGAAAAGGCAGGATTACACGACTCAACCAAAATGCTGAAATGAAATTGGGGGAGCAGATATTGAGGATCTTGGGTGTTTGTGGACATCTAGACATCTGCAGGGACTATGGTGTGGGGCATGAAGTACAGTAGGACTCTTTATATGGTAACCTCATCAATGTAACCCACCTCTGGAATTTTCACCTCTAGCTACTGTTGAATCAAACCAAAGTGCGTAAAAGAGCAAAAGAAGAAACATAAAGCACCAATTAGCACAAGGAACAGTGAATAATGACAGTTTCAGCTAATGTATTCAAGTGTTTTTGAAAGAATTAAAGTATAATATTTGAAGTTTCATATAATATAACCCCAGTGTAGAAGCTGGAGCATGCAGCAAGCAGCCAGAAAGGGCTGCTAGACTGTGAATTACCTTTATATCCCTGGTCTGTTTCCCTGAGGTCAATGACAGTGATGGGTTTGAAGCTCAGGTCCCACAGTCGAATGCAGCCATCCCTGCCACCAGTGGCAAAGCCCTCTTCACATGCATTCATGCTGAAAATCCCTGACTGCAAAATAAAGACAGACAGACGCAGACTCTGAGTACTGACGAACTGGACACCAAACTTAAAATCCGCATTTCCATACCAATTATTTTAACCAACTGCAGCACAGCTTGAGAGATGAAGAATGATTACACTATTACACTGCAATGTTTCCTACATATATACAGTTTTTTATTCTGAGGTCACAATATTTTATGTGCTAACATGCCTCACTTTTACAGAACTCTGATACTAGCGTACAGAATCACAAATTATATGATTTATAAGCACCATAAAATGGTGAACAAAGAATGGAAACAAGAGGGTTGATCTGCGATGCCATTTTCAATGTACTCTTGCATCAAACGTTCATATTTTTGGTTTCTTTATACTGTACTGAAAGGGTTGCATCCTTAATTTATGTGTTACATTTGTCATACTATACTATATGGCAATGGAACGTACAGACCATGTGGGGGAGTTTTTGTATCAGCTGTCAGGACCACTATAATACCGGCGCACCAAAAAACATTCACTATTATGCATCAGTTACTATTAAGTGAACTGCCATGTCACTAAAGGAAGCCTTTGCTATTTTGCACAGCAAAGACAGTGTATGTGAGCAAATGTCTTGCAATACTGTGTATATGTGTGTGCTGATACTGGATGTGACTCTGTGGAATTCACTCAGAGATGAGAGGCAGCATTTGTCATCATCTGATCCACTGGGAGCTGGACGTGCCAACCAATATGACAGCAGTACAAGAACACCAGGAGACAACTATTCCCCTTGGGAAACCTTCCTAATAACTTCTTTTTTCCCTCTCACTTCTCAGCTTCTTTCTTTACCTTTCTCATGTAAGCACTGGCTTTTGTTTTCAAATAAAATTTTGAGGTGGGCCTAACAGTACAGCTTCATAGAACAAGGCAATGCCAAACATGAAATGCAGCAATTCCTAATAGCCATGTCATTCCAGAAGACATTTCAGAATCCACTTCCCGAATAAGCTGACCCAACACTTACCAAGCAGCTCTCAGAGGTAATAATCAAGGCTATAAAAAGCAATATTTTATCACCTCTGTAACCCATCTGTCTCAGTCATGCAGGTTTAAAAAGATGATCTGCCCAGAAAACATTACATACAATTTTCGTCTTGCCACATATAAACAGATCAGCTAAGACAAGTTTGGTGGGTGTAATTTTGCTGCTGTAGTTTTGCCCAGCATCTATGAGCCTAATGTTACACAAAGTCATATACACAAAATTAACATTGTGCAAACCGTATGACTAAATGCATGCCATTGTATGTTGAATGCCCAAATTATCACACTTGTTCTTTACCACATCTAGGTTATCTCTTAAATTATCACTTAAGTAATCTCATGTAGACTTGCCTATTTAGCCTATACAAACTAAAAGTGGTAGTAGCAACCATCCTGAAGCCTGAATTTCATCTGTATGTTTGTCAATTTTAACAAATAATAGAACATCATAAAGTGCCAGAAAAGACATAATCAAGTTGAGATGACTTTACAACTCAGCACAGTAAACATGTACAAAGATTTGGGCATGAAGTTTGCATAAAGCTAAAGCTTCCATCACTTGTGATCTACATTAGCTTCAGACAACAAACATGTCTTGACTGACTGACTTTGTGGTAAGATTTTCTTTTTGCAGTGAAATTGTGTAAATGTGAAATTCGACTGCTTACCCCGTGTGCCCCCTGAATTGTCCGTATCAAGTTGACTCCCTTCCAGACGTAAATATCCCCATTCAAGGCACCTGAGTACGTGATCTCGTCTCTGGCACAGGCCACGCAGAGGATGGTTTGCAGCTCACCTGTTCTCCCAAACACACCACGTTTAGGAGTCAAAGCGTTACCGCAGAGGCTCCAGAACTGAAGAGGACAGAGGAAAAAAAGTGATTATGGACTTGAGTTGAAATGTTTTAATTGTAATAGTGATGCTACTGTTAACAAGGGTGACATGCTACCTGAATATGAATTTCCAAAAATCTGCTAATCTGAGGCATAGCAAAACCGGTCCTACAAGGTTATAACAAGGCCTAGGAGAATGAAAGTGTGATTCATTCTGACAGTGCAAGCACCCAGCTGTGCATCATCATAACTAATTCTACTCATGAAGAAAATGAATATGTGCGCAACAGCTGGTATAGGACACGTGCAGACATGCACTTAGCTAATGTACACACACACACACACACACTTGCGCTTTGTGCTATCATTAATAAAACAGCTCTTTAAGGTGCACAGTCACGATCAGCGTTCTGAGCCAACACTGATAACACACATGAGGACACTGTGGGCATAACAAATGGCTCATGGGATAGGACTAAGGTTTGCATGTGTGTGTATCATTTTTCCAGGTCACACACATCTATGAGAGAACGTCATGATTTATGTGTGTGTGTTCATGTGTGCAAATGGGAGATAGACATAGCCGAGCTCAATTTTTCCAGGTCACACACACCTGTCTGAGAGCACACCATGAGACTGACAAGGTCACCGGTGTGTGTGACCTCATCCTGCCAAGTGCTAAATTCACCGTGACAGAGCTAAACTAGGAGAGGAATAAATATTCATCCTCTCATTTAGGGATGGCTTTTAGCCATTTAGCTACCCCTCCCTCCGTCAATTAAGCCAAATCTTAGACTAAACTGAAATACAAACTGTGCTTCACCAAAAAATCGACTTTTAGTCTCAGTTAAGGCTCCTTCATACTATGTACTCATGTGTACAAATATGCTGAACTTTATTATGGACTAAAATATGAATGCTGTAAAATAAAGGGCTGCTCCAAATATATTCCACCATGGGAAAACTTAAGAAACACTGAGAGTCGGGTTAGGTTTGGAACCAAATATCTATTCCAAAATTTTCCACTCTGAAACTGGACAGTCAAGACTAAGTAATGATAATCAATTAGTATTGAGAGTGCTGAAGTAAGGCTAGAAAATTTGCTTAATAGATGAAAAGGAGGGAAATTGAGGGCTTGGCTCAGAGATGAGTGTGTCACAGCAGGGCGGACACTGCTCCAGCCAGACTGACTACATTACGTTAGGAAAGCAGTGAGCCTCATTGAATCACATGCCTTGGGTTTGCAGGTCTGCTCTTTGGAAAAGCTTTTAATGTAATCAAAATGAGTCACCGCTATTTATCTGCCAAGCCCCTCTACACACAAACTCTCTCTCTCACACACACACACACACACACACAACACCATCGCCCGTCCTCTCAGACTCCCCATCTTGCTGCACTGTGCACACAGAAGATTATTTTTCTTCATTTTCCTAGAATGGACCAATAGAAAAGGTTGACAATTTCTTGGAGTAAAATCTTACCATTTCACAGGTTTTGTTATGGAAGTGAAGATAATATATTCTATTAGGCTCTGTATTGGCAAGAATCTTATGAATAGATATGTATAATGATGGGGGGTAATATATTGCATATTTGTTTAAATTATTTTTTGGAAAACAGTCTCTATAACATCCAACATCATAGCACCACTTTGTGCACAATCTGAGCAAAGGAATGAATATTTTACTATATCACAAAAAAATAAATAAATACAAAAATGGTTTTAAGTTAAAGTAAAACCTTAACAGAAAGGGTTAACTGAATATTATGTTATACTAATTCCTTGCACAACAACCGAAAGGGATGTCAGTGATGTGTTGTTGGGAATAATGAGACTCCTCTGCATTCATTCTCCACAACACTGAGAGGGTGCATGTCTTTGAAAATAAATGAAATAAAATGAAATAACATTCACTTAGATGTAAATTACAGAGAGTTGAGAGGGATTCACCCATATAACAGTTTTGCTGTTCTCTTCATCAGAATGGTTCCTGAGATTTGTTCAGAGTATTTGATTTTGGCATTGCATATTTTGCAAATGGCATGGCTCATGTCAATCTCCTTAGTGCCTTATTAGGCAAGCCAAAATGAGCCCACACTTCAGCTCTGTACACTTATGAAAAGGAATTGTAAAATGATTGTAGATGTGTCTTGGCACCACCAACAAAGTTTCAATATCTATGTTTTATATTCTGTATACATTTTTTATCATACATTCATTAATTTTCTGTGACCACTTATTCCTCACTAGGGTACACAGAGCCTATCCTGAGGTCAATGGGTGCGAGGCAGGGACTTGGGTTGGGTGACAGCCTACCACAGGGTGCACACACCATTGTAAAATATATAAATATATAGACCCTTTGAAAATATTGTATTAGCCCGCCAGCATCACTTGTGTGCACAGGTACCACATTGTATGAATTGATTTAGAATCGTTCAACAGAGAGTCATGGCGTATCTAAGAATCATTTCTGTAAACCAGTTCACAATTAAATCACATAACTAAATGTAATACATGTTTGCATTTGCAGACATTACAAAATTTTAAAAATGTGGCGAAGATGTGGCTGAGCTGTGTGAGCAGAGGAGCGGTCATGATGTGTTTCATAATGTGGCAAAGCATATTAAGAAAGCACAAAAAGACTCTTTAAGCATGTCTCGGTTTGCTGCAATATACAGGTGAAGTTTCTTCTCAGAAAAGCTTAATGGACCACTGCACTGAGACTAGACAGTGACTGTGTAGACATGTATGTGTGTTTAAAAAGATCACATGGGAGGGTTCCAGAGCTTGAGCACACACATATACACACACACGTAAACACACATGTTAATCCCTTTAGTGGCATGCCAATTAACAAGTGATGGGAAGTTCAGATCTTTTTACTGACTTGGAATTTTGAATGTTACTTACTGCACCCATGATGCTCAGAGATCATTAAATAAATCAAATCCAACTTTTGACAAAATATTTATGTCTCCTCCTCCCAAGGTTGTAACTGCAATATGAGTGAGTGAGAAAAAGAACGCTTCTCTAACACTAAGTCTAACATAGACTAGTGCATTATTCTGTTGAAATGACTGATTACTTCAGTTGACTGTATGAAAGAGCTGCGTCTATTATTCTACTCATTTAATGATAGCTATTCACTTTGGCCTACCTGGTCGTTTAAGACCTTTAGTGTATGAACAAGATTAAACATTCTTTCAATAGTTACATTCCGCACAGCTAGCTAGTTCTGCTTGACCCATGATAACACCATTGGTCCTGTTATTCCTGTAACCACGTGAATAAGAAAGAGATTGAGACTCAAAGACCTGTATTATGAATCATGTGTTTCTTCACTGAGAATATGCAGTGGTCAGTAATTCCTACATAGTCTTAAGACAAGTGAACAAAAGAAAGACCCATTCGTGAACGAGCATGTAGCTAAGCAGTCACAATTCAGCCAAGTGGCTCACATGCTCAATGTAAAATGAACAAATTGCACACTAAAAAAATTCTGAATCATTCACAAACAACACATTACTATTAACTATCTCTGTTGCCACTAAAACTCAACTCAACCATATCCATCTTCTAAAACTAAATTAACCAGGCGCAATCCTCAGTTTCTCTTGTTGTAATTATAGTACGTGGTGAATGCTGTCACACTCTGTATTTCCCTATGGCTGCCTCTCAGAAAGAAAGAGAGAGAGAGAGAGAGAGAGAGAGAGAGAGAGAGAGAGAGAGAGAGAGAGAGAGAGAGAGAGAGAGA
>JBBPCX010000001.1:36522344-36539103 GCA_037974365.1 Hydrocynus forskahlii
TAATGTGTGACTGAGAAAGAAAAAACACAGAGAGGGTATTATTGGAAGAATAAGGGGATTTGTATAGCTGTTTTAGTGTGTGGTTAAATAGTGCCTCTTGACCAAGAAACAGTGGGATGAACAGGAGAGAAGTAAAAAGCAGGTCATTATAACAATAAACATGCCACTGGTCTGGCTTGTTCATTCAGGCTTGCATCCAGAGGCATGGGGGAAATCATTTGAAGAGCACTTGGAAAAACCCCAAAACAATCCAAATGTTGCGTGACATCATCCTTCCCTAGCATGCTCTCCAAAACAACCCTAAACCAGATTCTCTTCAAATAAACAGCATGAGGGAAAATCCAAAGAACAACTGCTTGATTTATTCACTGTTGGAAGAAAACCTTTCATTTTGTGTTTTGTCTTTCTTAATTTTAACAAACTTTGAAAATACCAGCAGCACTTCACACTGTGTGATTCCATGATGACTGGACCAACAGAAATGGCCCACATTGCTTGGGAAAAAAATGTTTTTACACAAGCTTCTAAGTTGTGAAAGTTTTTCCATCTACTGTGGAGAAGATATGGTTTCTTCTGAAAGAGCAATATTGTTCTGAAATCAACAATTCAGTCTGAGTATACATAGACATACATGGTTCATCAAAAGTTTGTGGAAACCTTTCCTTGGATTGAAATGTGTATTGTTTTATTTCCAGTGTTAGGTTTCAATTAATATGGCAAAAGGTTTTGTTAGCATGAGAGGTATTTACTAAAACTACCAATATTTTGCAATACTCATGTTAAACGAAATGTCTTTCTTGGTTTGATGAGTAGATTTAGCCTTAGTAATAATTTTATAGTTTTGTTTTCCATCCCCTATAGTGATTGCTGACAACACAAGTAAGAGAATGTATGCATAATCATCATGGTAAGTGACATCTAATCACTGTTAATTAAAAAATAAGGTATATTTTAGTCATTTGTTAGTTGTTGTCATAAGGTCTTGCTAAAAGAAAATGAAAAACATGATTTTAGGTTCACATATTTGGATTTATTGTACATTGTTATAGGCAGACCTCCACAGGTAAATTGCACACTAGTAATACTGTTTTATTCTCAGTGAAGTAGTCACAAATACTATCACAAATATTTACAATTATGGTATTGTTTTAAAGAAGTCTTAATTATATTTTATAAATTATTATTTCATCCCCTGCTGAGTTTGTAAGTTTGCTGACTTGCTAAAAAATGAACAGTCTCTAATTTATGAAGTAGTTTCATTTTTATGGAGAGAGACAAAATATCGACCAAAAATCAAGAAAAAACACATTACATAAAAGTTATAAATTAATTTGCATTTCACTGAGTGAAATACGTTTTTGATACTCAAGCAAAACACGACTTAGTACTGGGTGGAGAAACCCTTGTTGGAAAGCACCGCAGTGACGTTGCTTGTAGTCGGTCACCAGGTTTGCACATATCTCAGGAGGGATTTTGGCTCACTCCTCTATACAGAAAATCTCTAGATCCTTTAGGTTTCTTGGCTGCTGCTTGGCAACTCGAAGCTTCAGCTCCTCCACAGATTTTTTATAGGATTGAGGTCTGGAGACTGTCTAGGCCACTCCAGGACCTTAATGTGCTTCTTCTTTAGCCACACCCTTGCCACCTTGGCAGTGTGTTTTGGGTCATTGTCATGCTGGAAGACCCACAACCCATCTTCAGTGTTCTGGCTGAGGGAAGGACGTTCTCATCCAAGATTTTAGGGTACATGGCCCCATCAATTGGCCCCTCAATGCAGTGAAGTCATCCTTTACCCTTAGAAGAAAAACATCCCAAAGCATAATGTTTCCACCTCCGTGCTTGACTGTGGGGATGGTGTTCTTCGGGTCATACTCACCATTTCTCTTCCTCCTTACACGGCGGGTCGAGTTGATGCCAAAGGGCTCGATTTTGGTCTCACCTGACCACAGCACTCTCCCCCAAGCCTCTCTGAATCATTTAGATATTCACTAGCTGTAGATTGGCTGTAAATGTGCCTTCTTGAGCAGGGGGACCTTGTGGACACTGCAAGATTTCAGTCAATTTTAATGTAGTGTGTTACCAATGGTGTTCTTACTGACTGTGGTCCCAACTGCCTTCAGATCATTAACAAGCTCCTCCCGTGTAGTTCTGGGCTGATCCCTCACCTTTCTCACAATCGTCCTCACCCCATGAGGCAAGATACTGCATGGAGCTCCAGCATGAGGGCAACTGATGGTCATTTGATGGTCACCATATTTCTTCCATTTCTGAATAATCACACCAACAGTCGTCACCTTCTCACCAAGCTTCTTGCTGATGGTCTTGTAACCCATTCCAGCCTTGTGCAGGTCTACAGTCTTGTCCCTAATATCCTTTGACAGCTCTTTGGTCTTGCCCATGGTGGTGGAAAGGTTGGAATAAAAGAAACTGATTCTGTGAACAGGTGTGGTTTATACACATAATGAGTTAAGATCAGGAGTATCTGTAATTGATTGATTGTAATCTGTGTGCAACATGTGCACACAGCCAACTCAATGAGAGCCAGAAGTCTGGCTGGGTTGTATGGGACTAAATACTTATTTCACTCAATGACATGCAAATCAATTTATAACTTTTATGTAACATGGTTTTTCGTGATTTTTGGTTGATATTCTGTCTGTCTCCATAAAAATAAAACTACCTCATAAATTAGAGACTTCATTTCTTGTACGTCAGCAAACTTACAAATTCAGCAGGGGTCAAATAATTATTTCCCCCCATTGTAAATAAGAAACAGAGGCATAAAAACATCTTAAGCTGTTTGTAGAACTCCACTGCACTCCCACAGAACAGATAAAATGGTTTTAGTGACCGTAGCCATTAGAGGTCGACTGATACATTGGTCAGCCGATATATCGGGCCGATATTTAGTATTTTTTACGATATTGGCATCAGACGATATCTGAGTTTAGTACGCCGATATTTAGTTATCTCTGTGGACAGACGAGTTTTGCTGCGGTACACGTGATCCGTGCTGCCGCTTCTGCAGGACCCCAGCCAGAAGTTTTGTGAGTTGTAAAAAAATTCTGATATTTCAAAGACATTTCGCTGTGTGTGCAGGGCAGAACGGGCAGCAACACTGCACCATGTCAGCACCATGCTCGGAGACTCACAGCTTGAGTGCTCGGAGACACACAGTCGCTCTCAACATTAAACAAATAAATGTTGGAAAGCGTGGTTCTTTCTATGCTGACAAAGGTACTTCTATGCAGCTTGTTTGCGTTTGAGAGCGGAGATTCGAACAGTTTGTCAGACGTCTACATGAAAACGATGCTGAAGTTAGCTCCTTATTCGAAATTTTCGTTCCACCTTAAATACTGCTCTCCAGGCTGCAATAACTTTCGCCTGTAGGAGGGAAACTTTACTGAGGTTTACATTCAGAATTATGTTGACTTTTTAAATGGACTCTTTCAGAAATGCAAGTAGAGGAATAAAAACATTTTTAATCTTTACATGGCAATGATCTCTTTCCACTCAAAACCTTAAACTATTCTGCAACTTTAAATCCTGGGAACCTGTCTCATAAAGACATGAATAGCAATTTCCAAGCAGGAAAATGCCTTAAATGCTTTGGTCCACTGAAAACTCACTTGTTCAGGTCAAAATAGGATGTGTAGGACTAGTGTCACTTGTTACTTGTTTGGACCAAAACATTCTTTACAGTTAAATTCACATGGGAACTTTGCCTATATGCACATTGGCTTATAATATATGGCAAAGTCCTGGCAGAAAAGAAATGGGTTAAATGCTTTGGTCCACTGAAAAATCAGAGATTAAAACTAAAGATTATTTGCACTCTCCTTTTTGCATTGTTGTTTACAATTTTATCTTCACTCAGGAATAGTTTGTAACTTTTGTTATTATTAGTCAAGTTCAAATGTTATATATTTATTTATTGTTTAGACATTTACAGTTTTATGTTATTTATGTTTATATTTATATTCAGTGTTAAATAAATGTTGAGTTGAGAAATTTCGTGTATTCTTTGTTATTATTATTGTGATATTTTACTACACAAACAGAGGGGAAATGTCTAATTATTGGACAAAAAAATATCGGCAGCATATATCGGCCATCGGCTGACCCTGACTTCTAAAAATTGGCATTGGCATCGGATTTAGAAAAACCCATATCGGTCGACCTCTAGTCCATTACATGGGGGATTGTTCAACTTTGAAAAGATTGTAAAAACACTCATGCACTGCAGAAACCTGAAGCACTCCATTTGCGGGGCTCTATTGTACTTGTTCCACTCAATTTCCATGCAGTCTTAGTGTGTGTTCCTGAGAGTGCTTCTGCTTCCACAGTCTGAGCTTATACGCAAGCCTTTCTGAGCCTGCCAGGCTAATTCTTTTCAGCAGCGAGAAAGAGTAGGACTGTTTGAAATCACTGGCTGAGCCAGGCCATTCTGGGGCATCACTGCGCTTCTGCCTTATCACTCTCCCTCTCTGCTTTACCTTCAGTGAGAGGTTTAATACCATTATTGCACAAATTATGTATTATCTTCATTGATTACATCATTTAGATGCCTCATCTTCCATATGCAACCATTTTAACTTCAATTTGAGCTAAATGTGGCTGTTTCTGCCTATTATTCGTTTATGGCCTATCAGTTAAAAAATGGTAGCATCTCTATAGTAGTATTTTCAGTGTTCAATTTTTTTTTTTTTTTTAGAAAAATGATTGCTGCTTTAAAACAACCCTTGTATAATGGATATCTTTGTCTGCTTCATTTTACAAAATTCTATTTTTTTGAGTGAGCAGGTAAAAAAAAAAGAACCTGAACCAAGACTTGTGTAATGACCTGCCCTGTGGATCACTGCAGAGAAAACACCTCTAAGGCAATCACTAGTCTTCATTCCACCCTCAACGAAATACATAATCTGTAACTAAAAATAGAGCAAAGGCATTGTGCTTTCTGGGCGTGGGGTAGGCACAATTTTCAACCATCTGTATCTTTATCCTTTTTCATTATCTGTTGTGACAGAAATAATAAGTTAAGGAGCAGAAACACAAGAAAAGAGCTATGTCATTCCATTTTCCAGCTTCCTTTTTACATCAATTGTAAAGACACAAACTGCTGTGGTGTACAAGAATACCAACCACAGCAAAGATGTTCAGGAATAAAAAGGACTCAAGGCACATCAGTAAGACGATAAACTTTAGAGTAGGCTATAATTTGCCTGGTGCTGACTTTCAGGATTTAAAAAAAAAAAAAGACATAACAATAAAACTTCACTTAAGAAACAAATTATTTCAAAATACTTCATCATAAAATATATAAAAACATCTTGTGGCAAAATGAATAATAATGAAAACATCCGTTAGGTTCTGTTTCTTATTGTAAGCAGTAGGGGAATTTCAGCTTTTTCTTTTTTTTTTCATCAGGAAAACTGCCAGCTAATCACTGCCAGTTCATCAAAAACGTCATTTTTAATTTATTTGAGTTATTGTGACAACCATAGTTTTGAAGAGTAGGTTTGAACTCCTTTAAAGCCAATTGATACATTTGTTTTAAAAAAATGAAAATATATGTTTCATGCTTCTGGCTGCACATTTTTGGATCTCCAGTACATTGTTTGAAGCAGAGCTGCACAGTCTCAGAGTCTTGTCTCAGGGCACTTAGAGCTTGAACTAGCTTCACCCTAACATCCCCCTGCATGGTGGAGATTATAGCAATCAGGATACTTTCTGCAGCCTTAAGGGTGCCTGGTGCCAAGTGCAGAGGGACACAAGGAAGATGGAGGATTAACCCCAAACCCCTCAATCGGCCCACCCACAGAGACAGATGGAGAAAATCTAAGAGTCCCCATCCCATACACACCCCCACATACTGACACACTTATAAAAACTCATATACACAAATCATAACAGAGTCTGACATCTGCTTTATTTGGAAACAGCTGGGTTGTTTAAATGAACGTTTGGAAAATCTTTGTCTTTAAGGCAACAAATGAATAAGAGACACTTTTCAACCACTAAAGATTTATGTGTAATACAGATATCCAAAAAGGACAATGAATATGTAATTCCCTTCTAACTCACTAAAGAACCAATATGGCTTTTAGTACAATTTTGAAATGAAAGAGCCGGTGTGTGCGTTTTTGTTGGACCTGTGGTAGTGCTGTTTAGTACTGTCTGAATCTCAGTGCTGCAGGTTTATGGCTTATTCTCTCTGGTCAAACAGATCAAGCCCACGCGGTATGTAGGAGCAGCCTCATTCTTTGCTGCATTTGATCAGTAGACAGCCTTTGAGCTTCTAGTCAAATAGTTCCCCTAGATGCATCTACGGAAACATTTAACGTTAAAGCACTAGATCTGACATAAATAAAGCTATGAGTTTAACAACTATTAAAGGGGGTACCTAAGACAAAGACTATAGCTTAGTAAGAACTTAGTAAGAACCTAAGAAACATTTAAACTAGCATCTAACATTAAAAGCATTGTACTTAAATGCTAAATTAGGTTAATGTAACAATATTTTAAGTTTTTTGACCATTAAAATGTTCACACAATAAGGACATCTCTTTTTCTCCGACTTTTTCACTCTGCTTTCCCTAGGCTTCTTCTCTGACTTCTACTTCTATTAGCTAATGAGGTGTGGACACGATGTAGTAAATGGAGCAGCTGGCCACAGCACCAGGCTGTGTGATGTACAATGTGCTGCTGCTGCCCCTTTACTCTATTAGCTAATGGAATTGAGGGAAGCCTTAGTGGGTGGATGGGCCAGCAGGGCTGCAGTGCTAAAGACAACAAAATGCTGCAGGCTGAAAAAGGACCCAGTCTACACAAAACTA
Source organism: Hydrocynus forskahlii (assembly GCA_037974365.1). Lineage (NCBI taxonomy): Eukaryota > Metazoa > Chordata > Actinopteri > Characiformes > Alestidae > Hydrocynus > Hydrocynus forskahlii. The sequence goes on from JBBPCX010000001.1 coordinate 36,529,181, forward strand.
ACATGAGAGCTATGTTATATGTTCTCTTTCTCTACTTGGCAAGCCAGCTGCCTTGTTAACCAGCAGGTTGGCTGGCTGGTGATGGATGGATTGGTGGATAGATGGAGGGATGCTGAAGTGGGTGGAAGTGTTTTTGCTATATGAGTTGAGGGTGGGAGGCAGTAGAAAAACACACCAGTTCAAGCTGGAGAGGTTTAGCATGAATAAAGCAGCTTGTCATGGTAACAGAAGAATGAGTAGGAGTGGAAAAAGCAAGACAGCCATACACAGCCAATAGGCATGCCTGAACCAGCCTTGATTTCCAGGCTAACACCTGAATTCACCACACCACCAAATGGGTATATCGCACTCAGTTAGGTGGAGGTGAAAGAATAAGCTGGGTAAATGTACTAGAGCCAGCAGCATTCAAAGAATGCCCCTTTGTTCGAGTCATCACTCCACACTGACAGACAGACATCAGAATTTATAATAAATAAGGGCACTTGGTGTAGTAATGAAAAAGTTGTCTTTACTAAAATTAACAACTTAACTTTAACTTTGAACACTCTTAACGGTAACAATCTATAATCTGAAAGACTACACACTAGTGAAAGTCAAGAGTCACAAAGACTCAACACTGAACTTGTGGAATGTGCTAAAATATATAAAATATAGAATTGATCGCAGGGGCAACTCCCTAACCAATAAGCGCCCCAAAGCCATGCCAGAAGTGGAATTTGAACCTATGCCTAAACTTACTTCAGAGGAAGGCGTCAAAGCTAAGTCTGCCACCTTAGACTGCTCAGCCAAATAAGGCAAATTTTTGACATTTGTTCAATTTTCCACCCCATGTCTTCTTTAATGTGTGTTGAATGCTAACAACCAGGCTTGGTTCAACTCCAAAATTAATACAGGTTGATGCCCGGCATCGAGCATCATTACTATTGATCTCTCTGGTTTCACTGTTGAGTATGACAGAACATACTTTAATATATAACACAGTAACTTGGTTGTAGGTTGCACAATTTGTCCTTGTTCTAAAATGAAAGTCTCAAATAAAAGTGAATATAACAAATATAATGTGACACACACACACGCACACACACACTGGCTGATGTCCAAGTTAGATCAGAGGCAATGCTAAAGCAGCAGTCACCTTGCTTGCTCTTGCTGTGGATTATGAACAAAGAGAGGATTAGAACATTTCTAAAAGTCACTATTGCTTGCCTTGGCTTCTATAGACCACTGTTAATCCCAACAACCAATAAAACTCCATGTTTTACATCTGTCAGTAAACAAGAAGAAAGATGTGCCAAATATCAGCATATATCAGTGAAATATCTACTGTAGGCAATAGCTTCTCATTAAAGTGCTTCTAGATAAGTCACAGCTGTCCATCTGTATAGTATCTTTGTGCCTATTCAGTAATGAAAGATGGAGCAGGTCCATAGCCACACTCAGGCATGGAGAAACCTACATCAAATGTGCACATTTTCACTGCACAGGACTGGCACTATTTCTGCCCCAATAACAAGACAGGGTAATACAGGGAATGTACAAAACAGCCAACAATGTATTGATATCAAGTACCTAATAAAGAGTAGGACCACAATTTGTTTACAATTCTTCTCTGAATTGTATAATACAGTTCTAATGTCTTTCTCAAGGGAGAGTTATATATGTCTGAACTTACATTCTTCAAAACAAAAATAAATCTTCTCATGGATGAATTCAAGATTTTAGCACTTAGTACTCCCCTCTGGTTCTCACACCAGAGTTTTCTCAAATTGTAAGTCACTTGGATAAAAGCATCTGCCAAATCAATGTAATGCAATGTAATGTAATAAAGGATATTCAGATCTTAATCTTTATGACGGTGTTCATGAAACTATCTGGCCATTATATGACCAAAAAGAACAGTCACTGAACTGACAACTAGGGGTAGAAGTCACTGTCTGGTTTTCTACAAATGTGAACATGTCTGAATACAGGGGTAAAAGGTGAAAGATAACTCATCATATTATTTTCTTTAGTTCAGTAGTTAAGGATTGGTGTTTGTTATGGATCCACCTTGCAATTAAAAAAAAATACACTATTTGGTTTCTGAAGCTATTTGCTGTTTTCTTATGACATTGTTTGGTAAAAACAACCAAAATGTTCATGACATTTTTCAGGAGATTTATAATAACTATAGATTGATAATGCTATACATTATTTTACTATTGAGATTTGTACTACTAAAGCTAGCAATTCACTGTTAGGCAGACAATATATTAAATAATCATAGCTAGGATATTAACTATTGCCCTGTACTCCAATCTTCTGAGATTTCATAATGCCATTTGGCCCAGAGAAAAAACAAATCCAGCATCAAAATGGACTACACTGACATTGGAAATTTGAAATGTAATCCAATGGAAACTGATTAAATCTGAAGGCCCAGTATCCAACGTGTTCTATACTATCATTTCTGTCTGTTTCATCAAAGAAATCTTCTGAAAAAATGCTTTCTTACTTTTTATGTTAATCCAAAATTTTCCTTACAGTGTTTTTTAAATGTATCATTTAAATTCTATTGTTGTCATTTTTATTTATAACAATAAAACAATGTGCATTACATCTGTGTCAACGCTCCTAGTGTAAAATATTTTTAATGGTGTAAACCAAGTTAACAGGGTGACAAGGTAACACAATTTTTAATTGCTATCAGTAACTGCACTGACAGAATATTTGAAAGTGAGAGCTGAATGAATCTGTAGAGCTTCTGCTAAGTTTAGGCGCTGTGCTGGGCAGGGAAGTTGGATAACAGCACTCTTTTTCACTGTATCAGACGCTAATCTCCCCAGGCAGGGATGCTCTTCATTCTACACAAACACGGGCACTGCTTACGTGGCACGACCATTTCCACTGTATCACAGGCCAGGCACATAGTGCCCGAGTGGACAGTTACACACTTAGAAAGTGTATTAGTAAATGTTGCTGTCATCTGAATATAACAATGGCGCTTGTGTGTAGCCTGTGTGTGTGCACATGCATGTGCGTGTTTGTGTGTGCACGCGTGCGTGCGTGCGCGTGTGTGTGATGTGTGATATGTGTGTGTATTAGTAGAGCTGGGGGAGGTAGGGGCTTTGCCCTGCCAGGATCAGATAAGCAGCTTTGAGATGAGATGAGAATAAATGAATGGTTGATTGTAGACCATGTACTGGGACTACAGCAGCCAACCAGTGCAGGAAGAGAGAGATGAACAGAGTTGGGGAAATAGAGAGAATAAGAGAGAAAGAGAGAGAGAGAGAAAGAGATGAACAGAGTTGGAGAAATAGAGAGAATAAGAGAGAAAAGAAAGAGAGAGAGAGAGAGAGAGAGAGAGAGAGAGAGAGAGAGAGAGGATTCCCTTCTGCAGGGATAGACTAGGGCAGTAATGGGGAAAGCCTGGATGATCACTGGTGAACAAGCAGGCGCGAGAGACATGTCTCCTACCATTAACATCACGGTAATGGGCTCACACATGCATCACTGCACCCTGTCAACACACATGCGCCCTACTCACTGGGCCTGGCCACTGTGCTCATATATTCACACACTCTCAGGAATATACACATGCACATTTACCCACTCATAAAGTCAACAAGCAGGCTACATGGCTGCAAGTTATATGCAAATACGCACAATCACACAGGTAGTTACAATAAATAATGCATTTAAACACCCATCGGTGTCCACCAACAAACTCAAGTATATGTACAAATGTACAAAAATGTACAGGGTCAGCTATGTCTGCTTAATTTTAGTGTCTGAACAAATTTCTACACCATAGCTCCATCCTGCAAAAATATAATATAATGACGTACAAAGACATTTTACAAGTCACAATATGTATCACAGCATTTTTCTATCATTTAACTGCCACAAGACCCAGATATACAGGACCAGTTACAATCATTTCATCAAATGACCCTGAATTTTAGAAAGAAAAAAAAAAATATTGCACACAATGGAAGTCAATGGACAATCTCTTGGACCTCGCACTGCTAGGACTCAAACTTGCAATCTGACAATAACAGGGTGAAACTTTAGACAGCTATGACACTTAGTTGGCCCATTAAAAGCCCATTATGTCCTAAGGCATATCACACAGTAATTGCATAGACAACGATGCAAACAGAGTTACTCTCAAGTTGTAGGAATGATACCTGTAAACTGGGTTTTAAAGTAGTTAAAATCACTTTGCATTAAGTATTTTTTCAATCTAACTTTTATCTGTCACATTTTTAGCATAGTGGACCATCTGCACTAATGTATAAAAGTAGCCTCTGTGTTTCAGTGTAGCTTTGTCTGGTTTTAGGTTGTTTATCCCATGTTACCTTTGTGAGTATTTGCTTCAGTGTTTTGTTTTCCTTTAATAAAACTGTTAAAACTGGCACATGCAACCTGCCTTGATCGCCTCGACTTTGTGATATATAGAGTCGAGTATCCCAGAATATAATTTCATCAAATTATCCTGAATTTTAGAAGAAAAAAAAATACTGCATACAATGGAAGTCAATGGGCAGGGCTGAGGCTCACAAAAGCTCTGAAATGTTTACTGTGACATAATTTATAGTGAAAATGTCATGTAATCATATCCAAGCTGGGTTTAGGATAAATCTGGTGAGCAAAATATTTTAGCAGCTGGACTGTGACATAATTCACCTCACAGTACAGATATTTTAATGTGACTACACACATATACACACACATTCAAGAGTATATACAACACCCTCACCCACACAGTTTCACACTTGAATAGTACACCATTTCACCAGTGCTAAAACTGATAGCATGCTTTCCCCTTTGACTGCACACCCCCACACACATTACCAAACACACCAGCACTCATTGATACTATTAGTGCACGAGCAGCAGGAGGCAGCACAGATTAAGGATTACGTTACCACAGGCAAATGCACATGGCTTACAGGAGGGCACAACCACCACACGAGAGACATGAGGGGGGAACGGAGAGACAGAGTGACAGAGAGACAGTGAGAGGTAGAGAGAGCTTGAGTTTGATCGTGTGGTTTCAACAAAACACACATCACCCCTCCCCCTGCCTGAGCGCGCGCGCGCACACACAGGCTACATGTGTACATATCCACTTCACATAAAAGCTCAATGGTGACCTGTTAGCTGTGGCTCTGATTAAGGCTTTGAGCCTGACTTGTTCCTGTACCAATCAATGGCTTTATCACCAGTAGACAGTACGGTGCTCCTACCTTTTGCAGATGAGATTTCTGAAGTCAAGTTGGAAGTTTCTTGAAGACACGTGACACTGGGCAATTGTGTCACAGTGGCCTGATATTTTAGAAAGGCTTTTCTCTTAATATCCAGTAAAACAATATCACTACATTAAACAAAATGAGCTTCGAGAACGGTCCAAAATAGTAAGGGTGTAATATTTTAAACATAGTATTGGGGGAAAAAAGTTCGAAAGACAGAAGTGGAATTTGAAACAGTAACAATAGGGCTACCGTTTTAACCTGTACAATCGATAACTGAACAGAAAAATAATCCATTAAGATTTGTGTTTTTGATGTTTTAGTGATTACTGTGCAATAAAGTAATTATAAAATCATGTCCAGCTGTAGGTTAAACCTTCAAATACACACACACACACACACACACACACACATACACACACATATATATATATATACACTCTCAGAATAACCAAAGTAAAGGAACAGTTGGAAGGATATTGTAATATTGCAGATTACTGCACTTGAGGGGTGGGAGGGTAAAAATAAATTAAATAAAAGTAGCAGTCACGGTGGTTGTGATTTAATTATTCCACTTGAAGGGGGGAGAATATATAATAATAGTAACCCTCACAGTAGTTAAGATGGAACAGTGTCTGTGTCATTATACACAGACCAGCACGTACAAGTATAATGTGTGTAGTGAGACTGAGGTCCAGAACATTATAATGGAGTGACCATATTTCAGAATGTATACATGTGTAATTTTTGTAGTGTGGCTGAGAACCAGTACAGTTCCCGTGTTCTGCAGCCTGTTCATGCAGGACTACAGGACTTTGTAGTGCTTGCCAGATGGCAAAAGGGTAAAGATGGTGCGTTTGGGGTTTTTTTAGGCCTGGACGCCCAGGCCTAAATATGCAACTTGATCCAACCCCCAAAACCACTTTTCACTTCATCATCTTCACACAGTCTTCTGAAACAGTATTTTTGAATCCAAAAATGAACAAACTAACCTTAGTTATAGTTGGTCTGTATCTTTTGTTGCATGTTGTGCAGTAGTCAGGTGACATTTGCTGATTACACTCGTGAGTTATAAAATGATTACACAATAAGGAGAAGGTCCATACTTTTAGAAGCCATGTCTTCTAATACCATGTGCAATTGTTAGAAGGCCCTTCTCACAATAGCAAAACAAACCGGTACATGAGGCGCAGAGCGAGAGGAGATTGTCCACTAGTCAATCGATTTTCAATAACAAAAACAGCCTGTGTAGAGGAAGAAGGAAGGTTAACTGTCATCCAAATATGAGTTACAACTGTTTTTTTTTGTAAATAACCTAGAATATAGGCATTTTCTAATACAATTGCTGTCCATACACTTCACTGCAGTCCACAAACAATGTAACCATAGTGGTTAGTGGTTTTTCCTCCCCACACATTTCCCAAACTGACCCCACAAGATCTGAATGGGTTTTGAAGTGTGTCTGAATTTCACTTAATGAACTGTTTGGCATGTTGCATTGTCTTTTTGGAATATGTAATTTCTTTGTGATGTGCCTCCTTTAAGTGAATAAACACATCAAGGACAGTTGCTAAACATCAGTGTAGAACAACAATTATTTTTTGTCTGCCACAGTACCATACTGCAATTACAATTCTATATATTGTAACTATGATACTAAAAACATGCTAGTGAAGAGTTGATGTTGACACTGACATGGTAAAGACTGGGTCCCGAGCGGCCCAACTGTCTAAATGTTAGCCTAATCGCTGGGAGACAGCGAGTTTGATCCTCTGTGACAAGAGAATTTGTAAACGCATTAAGTCGTCTAGTGACAATACATTAACAGCTGTTCAAAAAGGTGGTGCCAGCCTTCACCCTCCCAGATTGGAATTAACAGTGAATTCCAGTGAAATTGGGGAGAAAATAAATTGGTGAGAAATTCATGAAAAAAAGAGTAACCTTTTTATGATCCGGTGAATGTCTGATTCTTACAGCCTCATCTGTATATGCTAGACTTCTGTGACATCAGTGCTGTGATACCGCGATAATGTTTAACAGGTACTGTGCAGCCCTCATTCAAACAGAGCAGGTCAGCAAATAATTTAATTCAGTCTACTTCCTTCTTCTTTCATCCTTGTTTCCACATCCCCATCCGTTCCCTTTTTACACAATGAGCATCTTAAAAAACAGACATCTAACCCGGAGGGCAACACAACAACAGGCATGCATGCAGTGGGGAGCAATTAACCAGCAAATCATGTAGACATAGGAAAGGCTTTCAGGACACAGAACAGAGCTTTTGAATCTGGATATTTTAAACTCACTTTTAAATACTCCAAGATCTTGAGCAATTTCAATTATTCTGTAAGTTTAAATCAGCTGTTAAAAAATTATTCTCAAGACATAAATATGGATAATAAGTTGGAAAAAGCAAGTTTGCTTTTAATTCAGCTTACATATGCATCTAAGCGTTTTACATTTCACCACTGACTGTTAACTGCAGTCTACGTCATTTAAAAAAAAAGCAGTCAGACAGACAGACATATAGTGATCTTCATGATGATCTCTGCCTGGCTCCTTTACACAGATACCAACTGTGCAGTACCTAAACAGAAACACATACTTGCACATTGAAATACCTTTGTTTCTGTTTGAGCAGCTGCTTGTCTTCCACACTGTCATCTCAGCATCAACCTAAGCCAAATACTACAAACCTGTGAATCAAGTAAGTACTGTGTTTGAGATAAGGACAATCACCCAACCATTTCCCTTTATTAATTAGCCTCACATAATTTGGCAAGCACTTAATGTAATTTCAAGCATTCATTTCAATCTTAGATGCAATTAAATCATTTTAGTGCAGAGCTTAACAGTCTTCAATACAGTATCATTCAAAGGATTTGAGACACTTGTTTTCTTGTTTATGAGTGACCTCAAAACTATGATATCCCTGTTTCCAAAAAAACAGGATGCTGTATAACATGTAAATAAAAACAGAATGTGAAAACAGCAGGACAACATATCAAATGCTGAAGGTGGCTAATTTTATTGTTTCATGAAAAATATATACTAATTTTGAATTTGATGCCAGTAACATGTTTCAAAATGTTGAAACAGGAGTACAGAAGACCGTAAAAGGGTTATTCTAAAAACACCTGGCTGAACATCTCATTGTCCCAGGTCAATAACATGACCAGGTATAAAAGCATCCCAGAGAGGTTGAGACTCTTAGAGGTAAAGACATGGAGGAATTCACCACAGTGTGGAAGACTGTGCAGTTAAACAATGCAACAATTTAAGAATAAGATTCTTCTCAACTTAGAACTGAACATTTTCTTTTCAACTTAGAACTGGCCTTTCTTATTTCAGTATGATAATGCTAAACCACATTCTGCACGTATAAAACATCATGAAGCAAAAATCAGACAAAGGAGACACGGACTTTTCCTTTATTAGGCAAGAACGGGACAACACTTCACTTTGAAAACTCTAGCAATTAGTCTCCTCACTCCCTACACATTTATAGAGGGTTGTTTAAAAAACAATACGCGATGCAACACAGTGGTAAAAATGACCCGTCCCAACTTTTTGCTGGCATCAAATCCAAAATGAACATTTATTTTTCCAAAACCCAATTTCTTGGATTTAACATTTTCAATTAAATGTTTTCACATTTTTATATGATTTGCAAATAATTGCCTTCTGTTTTTATTTACATTTTACATGCCATCCCAACATTTTTGGAAAAAAAAGTGTTGAGTGCTTTTATTAATAACTTAATTTAAATGCTGTTTATGAAACTGTTCCACAGATTGACTAAAAATGTGCAATAACATGTCAAGGCCACATTTGGTATAATATTACATTCAGAATTATTCAGACAGAGCTTCTGAGTACGGAACATCCTCTCATTGAACTTGATTTCTGTCTTCCTGTTTCCAGCGACAAGCAAAGCCATGCAGCGGTTAAATATTTGATTTGTGCTTGTCTGAGTGTAAGAGGAGTGTTTTTCAGCCATTTGGCATCACACGCACTCTGAGAGACCTGCTCCTCATTTAAAGCTGACAAGAAAAGCAGCTTGTCTGTTGTCTAAGAAAGAACTCGTTTATTTTTTCTCTTTCCATTCCACATGAGCTGTTGCAAAATGAGTTCTCTTCAACATCTGCAACTCAGCCCTGGACCCACCTTCCACTGCCCACTGAGAATTCTACTCCAGGGCAACCACCGCTGCCATGTGAACAAATACGGTCATAAAAGCCCAGCCACATACACAGATTTTATTTTATTTGTTACAAATGAATATTGCATCCTGCATGTTTGATCAATCAGAATCTGAAAATCAGACTCAGAAAATGTTATTGATCTTGGAGATAATTCCTCAGGCAAACACTGTCCTAATGACATTTATACTGAAATCCATAATCCATTATTGAAAGCAGGGTTGATTTCAATTGAAAAGCCAACACTGAGCATCTAAGAACATTTTTTCAAATATTCCAGAATGTCCTTGGATTTTAGATTAAACCACATTTTGAATACTGCACCAGTCACACCTGATCACAGTCCCATTTTACCTGCTGTAAAATAAGTCCTATTAATACACATCTTATTTTATTACATATATGAATACATAAATAAATAAATAAATATATATATATATATATATATATATATAGATATATACATATATATATATATTTATATGTA
>JBBPCX010000001.1:36559309-36589770 GCA_037974365.1 Hydrocynus forskahlii
AGAGAGAGAGAGAGAGAGAGAGAGAGAGAGAGAGAGAGAGAGAGAGAGAGAGAGAGAGAGAGAGAGAGAGAGTGTGACACTGCATTCATGGTCACTCCACCATGGCCAGCATGCCAACTTCACATGTCAGCAGAGATTAGAAACCTTTTCACACAGAAGGCCTCAGGAAAGAAGTAGGGTTTAAACACAAGCCCAGCAGAGACCACTTTCAGCATTCAGCATTTTCACTTCAAAGAATAAACTGCCATTTGCTTCAGATGAACTTTAAGATGCTTTTGAGATAATAATATCTCTAAAATGGAAAAAATGTGAATAGACTGCACTGTACATCAGGCTTGGCTACTGCAGTCTCAATTAAGTTTTACAGTTTGTGCCACATGGTGATACGGCAAAAATATATTAACAAATCATTACCATTTTCACGACAAGTTGGAATGGACATAGAACAGTCTAGTGGTGCTATTGGTGCAACAATGTTTCTTCATACACTGGATGTTTTTGTGACATACTGAGATGTAATTTATCACAAAGACATCATCAGATTTTATGTTCTGAAAAACTGCTCTGAGAATTTAAATTATTGTGTAAAATAACAGGCAATGTTAAATAACACAGTACATACTAAAAACATTGTTCGGGACGCGACATGTTTTTATCATCGGCAGTTAAAAAAAAAAAAAAAAGTTAAACCAAACACACAATAGTGAGAGCATTTTTTTCCCCTTGAAGAACAACAGTGGATGCACTCGTATTACTGAATGCAAGGCTAAATTACAAAAAGGACTCAAGTTCACATTATTCGTTCTGGCTCCTGCAGCCTTACGCCAGTGCTGCTCAAACCGGTGATCAGGGCTCCCCAGACAGTCCACAATTCTCTCTTATCTCTATGTGGTGCGAAAATATGGACCTTCTAGGAAGCCCTGAGGACTGGTTTGAGAACCACTGCCTCACACACACACATCCTGATTGCCCCGTTTGGTCGGAGAGGTCACGAGGAGATTACTATTAATCCACAAAACATTTTTAATCTGTGGTAGAAAACTCACAGCACTCTGCAAGTCACCAGCCATCATAGAGAAGCTGATAGTACAGCAACACCCATGCAGACTTCAGAGAGTTTAAAACAGCAGTTAGTAATAATTTAGTTCCCTTACAGTTTATAAAGCAATTTCCTCCAGGATCAATAAAGCTTTCTGATTCTGATTCGCAGCAGACAGTTAGCCTGACTACTGAGTAAAGCCTTTAAAGCTGATCTCCGTTTTCAGAGCCTTTCTGCTTTCAAGGAATATTTTGAATGTATACATTATTATACATAGTAAACATGTACCAAAATAATAATGCTACAATAATAATAACATTAATACATATAGACACCGGTGAACTAATATAATACTGCGCCAAAAAATACTGCAATACTACACTATATCAATATTTTTTCCCACCTCTACCATCTTTAAATCAAGTCCATTTATATGATTTACACTTTATTGACTTTAAACTTTCTGTCACAGCAAAAATCACCAAAAAATACAAGCACCAAAACATCATGTTCCTCCATTCCTTACGTTCCTCCCCTCACCCTCAAGTAGCGTACATTCTTAATGACTGCATACATTCTTAAAGAAAAAGAAAAAAATAAGAAGAAACACAGACATAGTCCCATCTATATTGAGACTAGGGTTGCAAAATTCTGGGACTTTTCAAAGTTGGAGGCTTTCTACAGGAATTGACAGGAATTTATGGGAATTAATTGGAATAAACTGGAAGTTTGGGAATATAAAATATAATTGGTAAAAAAATATATATATTTTTTTTAGCATAATCAATGCAAATACAGTTGAGCATCTATGTTGTCCCTCAGTCGCAGGCACCTAGCACACTACTTACTGCGGGGCTACAGAGGCCACACCCCCTACATGCATTGTGCGTAATGCACAATGATTTCTAGAATTCTGAACTATTTTAGCTCCTATATAGCTCCTATTTTAGAGCCTACAGCACAGATACAGACTACTGAAGCCACACCTTTGAGCCCAAGGACTACATACAGTAAAGTCAAGTAAGTTTTGATGATATTATGAGGCAGGTAATACAGTAAACCCCCGACATTCGCGGGGGCTACGTTCCAAAAGCACCCACGAATAGTGAAAACAAAAATCCTAAAAAAGGCCTATTTTTATAGTGTAAATACTAAATATACCCCCAAATATACTCCCAAAACAATTTAATTTAATTTTAAGCTCAGCTTAATACATTACCCTTAAAAAAAATGTAAACATAAACATGTATCCGTACTGTACAGTGTACACTGAACTGCTATCTGAACTGTCCTGCAGTGCTAGAATGTAAATATCGCCGTTACCCCTGTATAGATTGTACTGTAATTCATGCAGGAGTGTTTTTTGGTACACACTGTCGTTTTCTTTGGTATAAGCAGGGTAAATACAGTAGTACATTAATTTAATTTACAGTAATAAAAATACAGGGCTTTAAGAACAAAACGAAAAACACGAGAACACTCAAGATAGCTCCATGCGAGATGTGTCACAGGGCAGCAGCCAATCAGCAACAAGGAGAAATGAATAACATTCTCGGATTGGCTGCTTTCAAACGGGATTTTTTTTTTTTTTTTTTTTAACCAAACGCTCCATGTCCCTCCGTGTCCCTCCACCCCCCCACCCAGAATCTGCAAATTCTTAACCACAAATTAGCAAGGGTTTACTGTATTTGATCTATGGGGTTAAAGTTTAACTAGCAACTATTAAATTAAAATGTATCCATACAGTAGCTACATAAATGGCAAACCAGATATGCTAAATGTAAGCTAGCTAGCGCTGTTTCATTATCACGATGCTAGCTAATATAAATGTGATGCTGTTTCTTTTGCTGATTTTATGTAACCACACAAGATTTTATACATCAGTTGTAAATTATTTTAAAGACCATTCTTTTTGTTCAGCAAATATGCAGAAAATGTAGAAACCAGGCTTGAGAAGCTTCAGGAAAAATACTTTTATTTGACACGCTGAATGGGACTATTTTGGGAAGGGAAAACCGCTTTCATTTCACATTTTGAATTGGACTTTTTGGGAGGAAAGTAAGTTCCTTTCATTTTATATTTCAAAGGGTTAGCTGTAAGGAATATTCTACTCAACATTCATGTTTTTGCTGTTCAGTGAAAGAATTTATTGTTCAATGAAAGGATTAAGCACTGATAAAAAAGTTCTACTCACAAATCTGCATCATGTTTAATTATATACTTATGCGTGCATATCTGTTTGTTTATATTTGTTTGTATATGACTCATTTTCTTTAAATTATCCAACATGTCCAGTTAATTCCCACAAATTCCCATAATTCCAGTGAAAAGTTAAAAATTTTGAATATCTCCAAAATTCCTGTGGAAAGTTTCTGGAAATTTACCAGGAATTTCCCACCCCTTTGCAACCCTAATTGAGACTAATACAGACATTTAAACATTTTGTTGTTTTAGCAACAACAAATTTGATGAATTAGGCTAATACAGTTTTGTTAACATATCTATAGGTCTAGTATACGATATTGATAAAACTGAGTCTAATCAGTACAGGTCAATACTGCTGGCCTCTAGATTAGACTGAATTTTAGATGCCACACATTTCATTTATAGCTTTATAGTAAACCAAGACAAGTTGTCAAGGCTTACCAAACCACAGAGAGAGCCTTTAAGCAACAGGATGCGTTGCTTAAACATGTAGCAGTGTGATTACCACATTTAGATGGTAGTATGTGTTGCCCTACTATTGAAATGTGGAAGTCACATCGCTAAGAATACATCAATAACCTCAGATGTACTAAATTTGTGGACTGTATTGTCAGTGCTGACTGTGTCAGATCATTCATACAGGAAAAGATACGCCCGTCCTGTCACTGCTGTTAACGATAATGCTCAATGACACGTCTGACTGATTCAATTAACACAGACGTTCACAACTTGACCATATCTGACCACTACGCATTAACAAACTGAATTATGTTAACATTATTAACCTAATATGCAGTCTAAAGTCATAATTAAAGCCAAGCTTAATTCTTAATTCTTTTAGGCTTCTCAGCACTGACAACAGGAACAGCATTAGTAAATGTGTGCTTAGCCGAGCCCGACAATTCTACATAAAGTAGCACAGGCTGCTCAATCGCTTTAGTCAGAGCAAGTCAAAAATACATGGACGTCTACCAATGACTGACAAGAACCTGCTGCGTACAGTGATCGCATTGTTCTAATCTCTCTTTCTTTCTTCCTCTCCCTTCCTCTTTTCCCACTCTCACACTCTTTTTCGGGGGCCTCTAAGGAAATCCGATGCACTGCAAGCGCTACACATTACATAATTGTTCATTCAGCTGGAGACTGATACAGTGGGGTACGAGTGAAGCGAGTAACACGAGAGAGTCACACACACACACACACACACACACACACACACACACACACACACACACACACACACACACACACACACACACACACAAAGCCACTCCTGCTCACCCACAAACTCACTTTCTGATATGGACTACAGTAGCTTCCTCATTCTTTTCCTTCACATACATTCACACAGGCACATGCAGCTACAACAATTCTGCTTGGGGCACACAGGCACAGAATTCAGATTCTCTGGTTAAGAACTCGTCTTGGTTTTGTGTCCACCTCTCGAGCCCTGCTCTTGTTCTCTGAATGCTGTCTAATGAGCCAAGATTCCTCAGTGACAAATAAGACAACATCCAAGACTGTGAAGAAGCAAAAAGGTAGACATGAACAGCCTAGAGCTGAACATACAGATGAAAACTTAAACCACCCAGAATGTTCAACCCAGTATGTTCTCATAATGCAGACTAGGCCTGTATGATGATGGGAATTAGGGGAAAACAGCATGAAGTATGAATGGCCACAGATCAGCTTCTGCTGTTTTAAGAGCCCAAACACAAGCAATATCTGGGTTAATCCAGATGATGAAATTCAACCAAGCTAGATGACATGGCTTGTAATTTGAACGCGCTGGAAGATCACACTTTTGCTTCAGCTTGTGACAACAGTACTGATATTGAGATCTCCACCTACATCACACATTTAAATCAGCACTCTAATGGATCTATCCATATTTCGACTTTCATTTTATGCAAAACAACAAAAACCTTTTGAAAATAATTCACCATAGATTATAGTAATGAGAGCATACTTCAACATACTGGGAACATAGCAAAATTATCCTGTGTTAAAGGTACCGATATCACTGAAGCCGCTGAAACCGTGATGATGAATTAATATATTAGCCTTTTCCTTGTACACTGAACCAATAGTATGTTATATATTTATTCATATAATACTAATAAGCATATATCAGTCAGGCAACAGGTTAAGCCATTTAGATTTGCTGCTATATTCACAACATGGTGTCCAAACTGTGATATCTTCAGGTCACAGACATCTCTGAAGGCAACAATTTAAGTCGTGATGATGAATTAAGGTATAATATATAAACCTTCTTAATGTACTCTGAACCAATAGTATAACCACATTTATTCAGATCATAATAAAGATCTGTGTCAGGAAACAGGTTACATTTACGGCTATTTTCACAACAAAGTGTTCAAACAGTAGAATAGCGAAAGGGCCAGACTCACCTGCACATGTCAGCAAAGGCCAGAAAATTGAGCTTCTTCATTTTCTTCTCGCTGAGCCAGTAGCCCACACGTCGACCTCTTAGAAACGTCTGCATCTTCTGTCAGCAGCCCAGATGTGACAGACCAGGGCAAGCTAGCTCTCCAGAGACAACAGGAAACCGTTTTCTTACCCAACCCTGTCAAAGTCAGGACACAGCAGATTAGCCAGCAGTGTCACACATGCAGGTTAGTTGCCATTTGATCTCAAAGTCAGTCCAAAACTGACTGTCACTGATGAACTCAATCACTGCTTGGCAAAGTGAAGATCAACTCAGACTCAACCATTTACTAGCTCGACCTGATAGCTTTAGCTAGCAACAAGGATGAAATTGGACTCATAACGATACTAGCTATCGAGTAATAGCCAAATATGCTACCCCCTATCTATTGATAGATAGATATGAGTGTAAGTTAAAACAGTAACTTGTTTATCAGTCTGCGTCTATGTAAACCCGTTTGAAGAGAGAAACAAACAGCTAGCCCCAGCAGCATAGTAATGGACTTAGTATTGTTTCCAAGACCAATGCGTGACCAGAAGATATTCCTAGACGTTTCTTAGCCTTTCCTCGACACTACCAGACCACATTTGGACACATATCAGACAGAAAAATCACAAAAAACACTTGGCTGCTTACCTAGCCGGCTAACACGTCTCCCATTCCGTCAGAAGGCAAGGGACAAGCAGGTTAGCTGGTTAGCCTGCTCGAGGTCTCTCCCTTCTCCATGATCTTCCCTGGAGAAGCTGGTCATACAGGGCGGTGCAGAGAGGAAAACAGAAAAACGATAACCTGGCTTCTTCCAGTCTTATCTCGCTACTAAAATCGCGAAGTGGACATCCACACTGATCACACCCTCCTGACGTATGGCTGGGTTCATTCAAGTCAGGCTGCCAGAGCCTTCTCTCCAAACATGACTTACACTAGCAGCTCACACACAGCAGCATTGCCACTTGCTGGCGAACACAGGCATTTCTTTAAGTGTATTTTCTTTACAGCTCCTATAGGTGGAGCCTTTGTGCCAAACTCAGATCTGATGGGTCCCAGAATTCACACTATTTAAGTAAAGCAAAGTGGCCCCTTGTAGTCGCCAACCACACCACAACAATGTGAAAATCTTTCTCTGCATTTAACCCATTCACCAAGTGAAGCAGGGTGCAGGGTGCAGTGTGTGAGGACAGTACTGTGCACAAGAGTATCTTCGTGGTCCCACTGGCAGTTCTGGGATCCAAACCCACAACCTTCTGATCGCAGCCTTCTGACTCCCTAACTGCCAGCTGCCCCAATTCAAATGTAAGAATGAGTTCAAAAACTCCAAAATGCCAATAAACTCCATTTCTCTATTGGAGGTCTTGTATTTATAATTTTTCATTACTCACAGACAGAAAAATGTATGTATACATAATTTAGATCCAGACAACATATCAACAGTAGTTATAAGTGAAGTAGTCTGAAACATCTCCCAGACAAACCTGTATCAATCAGCCCAATTCAAGCCCTCTTCAGCACACCCTGTACTTTGATCAGCAAAAATCAGAAATAATGAGATGAGTAATGGTTAAGCCAGCAGACAGATGTTTATTGCTTTCATATTGTGTCCATCTGACGTTTCACTGAAGCTCAGGGGATACGTGCTTTGCAAAGTAAAAAACATTTTTCACACAATTTAAATGCACAGGACAACAAATTCAGAAAATACATACTGTACAACATAAAAATATATAAATTTTCATAATCTTGGGAAACTGTACAACTGTTTAAAATGTATTTACAGACACGTAATGCATTTTCAGAAAAAGATTTTACATTAGATGAAGTGAGGAAGTGCTTTTGACTGCTGCATCTTCTGTGTGATTTCAGCGTCGAGTAGCTGGGCTGGCTAAAAGACTCAGGATGGACGAAAGGCAATGGAGCTTCTCCTTCACCTGCTCTGGCAACTTCTCGTTCTCCTTATATCTAAGAAAGAAACAATGGCATCAGGAACAGACAGTGCAGTTATATAAACAAAAAAACAAATAGTTTCACCTTTACTTATACTTTACCTGGTGATGTGTCCTTCAGGGGAGGTGAATGTGATGCAGGAGACCCCTGCCTGGACCACAAGCTGGGAACCATCATTAAACTGAACCCAAACTTCTCCACTTGTTAGCTAAAAAGTAAATACATGACTGAACAACTAGAACGGTTTTTAATACTATTCATGATACTACCATGTAGTGTGTTATGGAAAAAAGCACTATATCAACACTACATCAATGTGTACAGTTCAGCATGATTAATTTTTATTTTATTCCTCTATATTTTATTTTTATACTACTGCTAATATTCCATTACTACACTAGCAAGTATAGTATTTTACCTGAGAAGCCCAGCCAATGTTAGGCACAAAGATGGACTTGAGCACTTTTCCTGTGTTGACACTACGTCCCTCCTTGACTGATTGGGTTGAGCTGCCTTTTGCCAAACTGGTTGTCGTAAAATCAGATCCATTGTAGGAAATCATCTACAGTTAAATGAAAGAAGTAAATGAAAGAAGGGAGTACATTACATCTCTTATAAAACTGAACTAAAATATACTGTGAAGTTTCAGAGCAGTTTTTTAATTTGTCATCTGGTGTTCTTATATGCAATTATGGTAGCATGAGACTGCCTCAATTTAGCATTATGGCGTCTTTTGTTGAATGCCAATCCTAATGCATGACACAATAGAAACAGACCTGACACCATCATTAAATTTAGCTGGTGATTAATTGCCACACAAATAAATAGAAGTAATTATTTAATTGTTGTTTTTACTGGTATTATGCAACTAGTAATTTACAGACCTAGAGTGGTCTGAATGGTTGATCAGCCTTGTTGCATCCTAGCTATGTTCAGGTTATTGCCAATGTTATGCTGAACTAAAATGAAATTACCTCAGTTATATTTCTGAACACACAGATGTCTACAATTACTCAGAATCATCACAGTAAACCAAGCAGCTCACATGGTTTTCATAGGAATGTGAAAAAAAGAAACACAAATTGTACAAGCATACCTGCTTACAACATTCTGGCACCTAGCTAGCTATCAACCATTTGGCACAACCCCATAATGTGTTATAGCAGTTAAATGTCACCATCTCAAATAACTGTGATCAGGCAATTTGTAATAATTGAGGTAGGCCTAAGTAGAGGCTTTGATAAACATATTTGACTTACAGAAGGGGTGATGTGGGGTGGCTGGGGCGGACTCAGACACACCTGAGCCACCTCAGCAGGAACAGCAGGACCCTGATCAGAAGCAGGCTGAGTCACTGGGAAGGCGGAGGGAGGATTATTTGGCCTTCTGAAGAACAGAGATAAATTTAACATGGCAAAAGTGAGACTGAAGCAGGAAGACAGTCACCGTAGTACAAAAACAGCAGTCTCACTATTCCTGGGGGAGGCACACATCATGAAAAAAAGAGCACTGCTTCAGTATATATACATTTAAAATGAATTGGACTTGAAAGAAGTGAGTGTTTGAAATATTGTAGAAGACAAATCCCCAGACTGACCTGCCAATAGTGATGGGAAAGAATGGTGTAGCCTTAGCACTGCGCTGCTCCTCAGCACTGATTGCAGCCTCCAAAGACAGACACATCCTATGCCCCTGATAAAAGCATACGTACATAAACTAAATGGATGTCTTGTGTGTAGCTAGCTACCTTGGACATCCTTGTGTCTCCTGGCAACAATGTAGTAATAAATGAGCCATCCATGAAAAACAAGAAAGAGTCAAGGATGTTAATCATAAAAAGACTAGCAAAAGCATTTTTATTATTAAAATTCATTTTATTATTAATATTTTATTAATAAAAATCCACAAAACAGCCAAGAATGTGAATAAAGAAAACACTAGCAAAAAGTAAACATGAATGTCAGCAGAGATCGCTACGGATTTGTTTAAAAATGAACAAACAAGGTTACTGTGTAACAAATTTTTTTTTTAAATCAGCATTACCTCTTCCGCGAGCTCCATGTACTGCCTACACTCAGGGCTCACACCACTCAGGCCTACGTCTCCCTTCACCGTGCATGACTTGCCACTCTTCTCCACCACTCGCACCTGATCACTCATCTTATGGGTTTTAGCACCTAAATGAGGAGGGTGAATGAAATTTTTTTTCATCACTGGACATCAAATGAAGGTGCACACTATATTAAACAGCTGGATTATCACATTAGGAACAAAAAATTAACTATACTTTTTGTTTCTTTTCCTTTGACATATTAGATTTACTGTTATTCCTTTGGTTTAATTACTTATCACAAATAAAGGTAAACTATATAGCTATAAAGATTAGGTACTGCACCCACCGTCATAGAAGCACACTTCCAGGTCTGCATTAGGCGAGTTCTCCATCAACATGCATTTGGCAAACTTTGTGTACAAGGTCACTTTCGGAGTTTTGGACTTGACCAGCTGAACAAACTTGGTGGCGTACTGATACTTCTTCCAGTATTTCTCTGAAAGAGTGTATAAATAAATTTCCTATTTATTAAGGGAAAATGCAGAACAACCTAATTTTTACAAAGCCAGTGCAAATGTCTTGCAATCTTACCAGGCAAGTCTTCATAACTGCATATAAAAATATCTTCTGGGGGAGAAGGGGGATGGTCCAGCACAGGAAAACCTTTACCATCATTAGGCTGGTACACAGTGACCTGAATAAACAAGTTATTCAGTATTTAATTTTTCCCCTGGTGAAATGTATTGTTGGCTGGCCTATATTGTACCTCTTTAAAAAAAAAAAAAAAGCCTTCCAGAGAGAAATACTCCATAAACGCCTTCATGAATAGGTGGGGTTTAACTTAAAGGGTTAAAACAGCCAATTCAAAACAAGCTGCTTTTGCAGTTTAGTTTCCATATATTGATCACACAGACTGGGCAATGAACTGTATGTTTGGAAACTTAGTGGTTTTGTACCAAATATCTTATCTCGCATATTTCAACTGTTTTTTTACTTAAAGAAAACACAGCTTGGGTTTTCTATGATTGGGTTTTCCATGATATTTTCCATGACATTTTTCACTCTTTTTAAGTAAACAAACTAATAAACAACTGAATGAATAAAAACAACTAAAACTACTGACGTACCATGGAACCATCACAGGATATCCTCAGCACTTCTTTAACTCGCTCCTGAGCTCCCTGGCCTTTCAGGAGCTCCATGCACACCTCTCCTGTGTCCAGGATGCTGACCTGAAATGTTAATGTATCAGGATTTTTGTCAACAAATACTTCACACTAGTAACTTATTACACATAGACACAAAACAACCTTTACTGAACTCTTCTTGAGTATACAGTCATGACAAAATAAGCATGTAGCCTAATGTACCCTCACTTACCACAGCATTTTTGGTCTTCTGTCTGATAGGCTTAAGTCTGGCTGCACAGAGAGGAGGAAATGGACTCTTCTTTGCATTCCCCTCATTAGCTTTGCACTTGGACAGGGGAGCAGACTGCCCATCTAAACAGCCTTGAGGTGCTGGGATGTGGCCCCCTCCAAGTCCATCCCCCCTGCAGGGCCCTGGATTGCTTTGCAAGGATGAATGGCAGTATGGTTGAGAGGGAAGGCTGCTGATACCTCTCCCTGTTGGTCTGTCACTGCAGGAAGGTAGAACCCCCACTGCCTCTCTCCCAGAATGAAAACTTCCACTGCTGCTGTGGCTGCTACCATCTGCTGGTCTCTTGAAAGACCCTTAAAACAAAGAATATTAGTTTAATAATATAATAGACAATATTATACTTTTAAAAATAAATAAAAAATATTTGCCACCAAACAACAGTAAAATACCATCTGAACTGAACCAAGGCTGTGTCTCTGACTCAGCCTTCTGTATTCTGATGGGATGCGCCAGAGCAGTGAAAGAAGATCCAGGGCTATCAGAAAAAAACAAGCATTGTTTAGGGGTTTCGAAGGAACGATTAACTATAGTAATTACACATGCAGTTAAAGGCGTAACAATACACTCAGCCCACAATTCACTGATTCAGGATACAGAGTTCAAGATTTTATACCGTCATGTTAATTTAAACAAAATAAACAAAAACAACGACTTTATTCATGTTGTTCCATAACCTATTAATTAAGTATCGAGCAGGCTGGAAGGTTTGTGACACATTACATGAACTATATCAGATTTTATAACTAACAGGATGTCCATTCACCACTATGCATTGTCACATTGTCTAAAGTGAACTTTGTCAATGCATTTCTTGAAGCATTGTTACACTCTTATATAATACTCTGCTACAACAAAAGGTACAAATTATCACATAACTGCATTTATTTCAATAAATAAAACATGACAAAACAAGATAATGTTGGCCACACTGAATTATATCTTACATTTAGTGCAGTGTAGTGTCTAGAGCTTTAGAATTTCTCAATGATTGGACTTAGTGATTAGTTTTAATTTTAATTACAAACATGGTATCTGTAGATTATTATAAGTTGTGTCCAGTATTCTCCACTAGGTGAAAATATTAACACTTATACTGCTCTTTTTGAGAATCATTAAAAAAGAGAAAACCATCAGAACTTCACAAGTGTATTTACATTCGTAGTTACAAATGTCACGCATGTAAACTATTATAAACATTATGTATATGATTAATCAATAAATCATTCATTACCAGTATAACTGACAATAGCAGTCCTATTAGCTTTCAAATCACATTACATTTTGTACTTTTTAGAATTCATTTAACTTTACACTTAGCATCTGGTTTGCAATGTACTGGCTTGAAACATGTCTCAAATAATTCAAATAATGATCTCTTTTAGTAGAATTGTGAAAACACACCTCTTGGTGCTTTTGATACCATATTTGGAATCATCACACAATCAACAAACAGCCACCAAACAAACTATTTAACTGTCATTAAATGTTTGCATGTTCTTCACTACTACTACAGTTTCTTACTTTGCAGGTTGTTTGACAGGAGGAGAGGGCAGTCGCTCATGTTCAGCATAGCCATAGGGAGTGTCCTGGTAGCTTGGGGCTGATGGGAAAATCCGGCCAGAACCTGGAAGCACCTCCTCTGAGTGGCATCGCTCCAGTTCCACCTCCTGTCTAGTGTGACTAAACCCAGCACCAGACCGGTCAGAGGAATGAGCCCGTCTTAAGTAGCGTGAATGTGGCCTTTCACTGTCCACTTCTACAGGATGCCTCATGTTGCCTGGTGGACGTGGCTGCCAGTCTTGCTTATAGCTGGAGCTGGTGGAGTGCTGCGACTGGCTGGGGAGTGGCACCATGCGGTTGGGTAAGGCCTGCCCAATCACCTGGCGGGTTTTTCTCTGGAGTCGGCTACTGCCGTTAGTGGCATTGGATGCTGTAGATATTGTTGCTATGCCACTATCTATTGAGCCTCCATCACTAGCTCCAGAGTCTTTGCTTGCAGTTGGTCCATTGTGAGTCATAAAGGGGTGGTCCAGCACTGCTGAAAGACTAGGCCTGAGAGTTGGGTCCTTCTGTAACAGTTGCCGAATCAGATCCTGAGCTTCAGCCGACACATGAGTAGGCATCTGATAATCCCCCAAAACCACTTTACTGAGGGTGTGTTTGACAGTGTCCGTGTCGAAAGGAGGCCTGCCTGTTAGGAAAGCATAAAACATGCAGCCCAGGGACCAGACGTCAGACTCCAGACCATGAGCACTGCGCGTGGCCACCTCGGGAGAGATATAGTTTGGCGTGCCACACATGGTGAAGTGCTTCTCGCTGGGCAACTTGAGCTGCGTAGCAAGACCAAAGTCTGCTATCTTAATGTTCATGTTGCTGGTCAGCAGGAGGTTAGACAGGGTAAGGTCTCTGTGCATTATGCCATGGGTGTGCAGGTACAGCATGCCCTTCACAATCTGGTGCATGAAATGCCTCACTGTTGCAAGAGAATCATAAATCAGTTCACTCAAAAAAGACAAATAACAGAACTACAAATGAGAAGTTGTCAACTTACCAAAATGACTCAGAACTTTAAAAAACAATTAAAACCAAAACATTTACTTTTTCCATGGATAAAAAAAACCCACCTTCTTCTTCTGTGAAAGGTCGCTTCCTGTCTTTCAGATAGCGGCTCATCTCCCCATTATGGCACATCTCCAGAACCAGGTACACATAATTACTGTCCTCAAAGTAATTATATAGCTTGAATCAAGAAAAAGAAAAGAGTGGGGTGAGGGACAGGCCAACAGATGGTTACCAAAAAGCAAACAAGCAACAAGCCTTTTCAAGAGCTCTAAAGCAAGAGAATGTTCCTTTTGCAAACTTGAACAGATTTACCATGTAAAATATTTAAATCAAATACAAATTTGAAAGGTAATTAATAACAAAATTATCAAATTAAAATTAGTTTAGCACAGCTCACCAGCACCAGTATCGCAAGGAAATCCCTGAGGGGAACTGTATCTTACCTCCAGTATCGACGGATGCTTTAACCGACACTGAATCTCCACCTCATTAATGACACGCTGGACCATGCCAGCTTTGTGCATGGCCTTCTTATCAATCTGAAGGTAGACACACACAGATACAGACCACATAATTACTCTGAGCAGATGCCGCACACAACCGCAGCACTAAGGAAAACAGCCATCTGTTCCAAAACAAGAACACTGAGAGGAGGAGAGATGACAGTCTTACCATTTTGATGGCCACCTCCAAGCCTGTGTTCACAGATTTTGCTCTGTAAACGCACGCGAAGGATCCCTTACCAAGTAAGGTAAGAACTTTGAAGTCCTGAAAAACAAAAAAGGAATCAGATTCACTATTTAAATTTGCAGAGCAAACATAACATCCCAGTGCTACGCAAAATGATTGTGCTCCCCATTCCAAAGCTTGGGGATTACCTCAATTTTAATATCCTCAGACGTCCGCAGTATTTTACCATCTACTGCACATCTTCTGTCATTTGTTAGGTTTTGCATCAAAGACTGAATCACGTCAAACATCTTTTCTGAAGTTTAATGATTCTCGCGCATCCACCTATTTTCGATGTGACTGCTGTTCAAGTCGGTGTGTGTGTGTGTGTCACTGAAGCGTCCCTGGTTACCTGCAGCCTATAATGACACTGTGCGAAAATGTAACTGCTGTTCAGGTGTATGTGTCTCTCTCTCTCTGCCGAAGCGTTCTTTGTTACCTGCAGATGTCAGTGACATTGGGCGGAGATGTAACTGCTGTTCAGGTCGGTGTGTGTGTCACACTGAGGCGTCCCTCGTTACCTGCAGCCGACAGTGACACTGGTCGAAGATGCAGACGCGCCTTTCTTCCCGCTAATTTACTTCAATTGGACGCTTTTGTCTCCTAGCAACAGCACAAATCTCAATCTCAAAACATCAATTGCCAGGCTACGAGCGAGCTCCAGGGATAGAAATGAGCTATTTTCTGTCTTGTTTCGTCTCTCCCGTCCGCTGCCAGCTGGCAGCCTTCCTCTCGGACAGACATGTCTTTCAGTGGGCCAGGAAGCCAGGTAGCTAACCACACGCTAATTTAATCACCTGACCATACGGCTGGCCCCGTACCACTTGAATCATCGTCAAACTAAAAATGAGCGTTAAATAAAGGATCTAGTAACATGCAAGAGCAGTCAGAGTGTGTTTTTTGTTTATCCCCAGGAGAAGGTGAAGCTAGGGACGGCTAGCTAGCTAGAGGCTGCAACTTCACTTACCTCAATTTTATCACCTATCGAGACACTCATTTTCTACTTCATACTCTCCTCAGGCCTGAAGAGTGGGTCAGCTTGGTCAAAATTCTTTATTTTTATTTAACCGACTGAAGTTCCTCTTTGGTTGCAACTTTAGAAAACACATTTAAATGTTGTACTTCTGTTCCCCTCCAAAATATTTGCTTTTCCTCCATTTTGAAAAGTCCGCCCGTTAAATTCGCGAAGACGTCATCACGCCACCTACCAATAGGGAGCTCAGAAGGACAACACGGAACGTCTCGTGCTGGAATTGAGATAAAAGTCGCTACTTAAAAAACACCAGTAAATCAAAACACATGCGAGGGTAGATTTTATTATTATATATTTTTATGCAAATACAAAAAACCCAACATATTTGATCATGAAGATGTTTTTATTCGATTCCATCGCCAACTCCACCACCTGATATGGAAAAAAAATGCATGAAATGTAAAAGGACATCTACAGCTCATTCTATATTTAAAATGAATAACCTGGAGCTGGAAGCTTTGCATTTCAATGCTAGGGACTGTACCCTTATATACACACCTACAGACTCATAAATTCAAATTACTAAAATAATATTTACAGGTCCTAGTCAACACACGTCCTTTTGAAAGTTGTGTATTAAATACAAATATATACTGTATATTTATATGTATAAGTATCATTGCATACATATTTGCTCATATTGCTTCAACCGTAACGATTGATCAAGCAATAATTGATTCATATATTCAACAGGCTAATGTGGAATACAGTTCACCTCTGGAGAGAACCAGCGCTTTGGATTGCTCAGAATGCAGTAATCACATTATCTTAGGAATAGTACAATTGTTGAAAGTGGGAGCATTATTTCAACTCTTAAGCTACAGCTAATTTATATGATGCTATCCTGGATGTCTAACCTTGCACCAACCTTCACACAGGGCTGGAACATTCAAAGGGAGCCGGACTCCAGACTGTCAAGTACAACAGAAAACCAACAGGAGAGCAGAATTAAACAAACAGACATGTGAATACAGCCAACTGAGACGTGGACACAGAGAGCATGATACTGGCTACAGGTTCAGAGTCAGTTGTGTTGGTCAGATGGTGGCATCAGTGAGAAGAACAGCAAGGCTGGATTGGCAGCTGTTTAGTCCACCTCCATTTCTCCAGGGTTTTTTGTCTGTTGGTTGCCCTTGCCATCTGCCCCCTGTCCTGCTGCAGGGCCATTGTGAGCGCCGTTGTCCTCTGCTGGCTCTTCAGCTTTAGGTTTGGGTCGGTTCACTAAAGGATTGCAAACATCCTCTAGCTCCTAAAAATGAGAATATAAAATATGTATTATGATGCAAAATGCCAAATATTCAATTCCAATTTAATAACAATATATATATTTAACTGATTATTTTTTAAACTGACCAATGAAGCTTAATCAAGCAATCAGGATGCTGGGACTATTATGACACTTGTCACCATGAGTATGGTGGACCTTTTATGGCGTTAATTGTTTTACCGTTTCACTTAAATGACATTAAATCTTTTACTGCAATCTTTTGACTCACCCGAATCTTCTGAATAATCTCTGCTACTTTTACAGTGGGATCCTGAGCGAGGGGGAGTTTGCTCTGAGCATTCATCTTGGTATTCATCCAGCTCATTGCTTCATTCATACTCTTCTCCACAGTGCTCATCTCCTCAGCATTCAAATGCTGATAATTCTCATCCTGAAAGTCAAAACATATTTTACTGTCATTTTACTGCATTTTTTAAGTTTTTATTTTCAGTATTACAAGTAACATTTCTCTGCCTTCTGAGCTTCTTGAATGATAATCACAGTTCATGTAATCAGAACAACTGGTTAATTTGTTAATCCAATTTCAATAGATATAGAAGAAAACCTCATAATGGATGCACATTAGTATTGAGCATCAGATCTTACCAAAAGCAACAATGCATATACATTCATTTTAATGGTACAGTTCTAACACCTGGTCGGCATTAGTGATGCTTGACTCTGACTCTTGCCACTGGGGCTGACAGGGTCGACTCCTTGGCTTAAATTTAACTAGGACGCTGCCATAGACAGAGACTCACATCATAAACTTAGTTTACCCATTTTCTTTTATTTCCAATGCACTTAAGCAATCTAATAATTAAATAAATTCAACCTGAGGTCTGTCAATATGCTCTGCCTTTTCATGCTGATGAGTCAAACACGATGCTATTGATGAAATAAAGTGTTGATGATCCTATTCCAAGCATTAAACCAGGGGTGTCGAACTCCAGTCCCGGAGGGCCATGGTCCAGCACGTTTTGGTGATTTTCCTGCTCGGAATCACCTGGTTCACCTCGCAAGTTAATTGTCAGGTTTAATGAATGTGTTTGAGGAGGAGAACCATCAAACTGTGCTGGACACCGGCCCTCCAGGACCAGAGTTTGACACCCCTGCATTAGACTATCAAGAGTAGTTGGTCAAGAGTGCACCCTGTCTTCCAGGCACATGTGGATTTAAGAACTGACCCTTTTAGAGTCAAATCATCACAAGTTGACATTATAGTGTAAATCCGAATGAGCATGTTTACCTTCTGCTTATATGCATCCACAACTTTCCTGAAGAGCTGGATTTTCCTACCCAGTTCATCAAAAGCTCGAGGTCTGTCTTCATGCTCTCTGTACCGCTCTTCAATGGGCTCGCCAAACCTCTACAAAAAACAAATAAAACAACACCACACCAATGTATGCACAAGAACACGGCTATTATTTATTCTACAAATGAACACAGATCTTTTTGCAAGAATACAGTGGCAATATAATCATTTTCACTCCAGTATGAACAAAGCAAAACAGCAACAAAAGCCACAAACTGGGACTTCTGATTCATATTAAATGCAAGACTAAGCAGTGAGGTAACCTACTTTGAGCTCAGCCAGTTTATCTAGATAGATCTGTTTTTCTTGGTCTTCTCCTTCCTCATACAGCCAGTTCTCTGTATCTTCAAGAATAAGTGTAAGTCTGCTACTCTCCTGCACAGGGCAACAAAACACACGAAGACAACAAAGAAGAATATCAGAACACGGGATATAGCTATTTATAGCCTTATCTTCATGACTGAAACATGATCCCAATTGTAATACTCTGCTTGGTTTATTACGTAAATAAATGACTCACACTGAAAAGCTTCTGTTAAATAATTTACATACAGACTCAAATGATTGATCTGAAGGAAACAGCTATAAATTATTACAGAGGTGCTATTCTTACATCTTCAGTGATGTATTTCTCATAGATGCCACAAAGTTTGTCTCGCAGGTCATACACATACTCCTCCACAGCATTCTTTGCATCATTTCTCTCCTTCTCCAGCTTGTCCTGAACTATCATTTTTCTCTAAAAGGGAAAAAGTAAATTGCAGTCATAAAGATGGAATAATTGCATGTTCTTTGTCCCATAATAGTATTTACAAGTAAGGATGACTATAATGTGCAGAGCATGGATGACCTACACACTAACAAAAGTGACAGAGCTGAGACATATGATATGAAATTATATGATATTATAGAACTGTTTATTAATGTTTTTTTGTGAGTGTTTATTTGACAGTGGTTTAAAGGCTCATTGAAAAGTGGTAAATTTCTCCAGTATTCTTTATTATTTCTCCCTCTTTGAGGGCTTTATAATTACCATTATAGGAGTCTTGTATTTCCTGACTAGATTTATAACTGGAGAAAAGCACCTTTCATATGAATTTCATGTGCAGCAAATATCAGAATAGCGTCCAGTGTACATGCCCGTTATACATAAGACACATAGCATGGAAAGCTCACACTTCATTTGTTGACATCATGACAATTTCACTTATTTCTGTAAGCCTTCTAGTGGCCATTCCATGCATTTTTATCAATATTTTCCAATTAAATATTTGAAATTAAGTAAAAATAAAAATCCCTTTTATAAATTATTTAAAATATTTACATATCACAAAAAATCTTAAATTTCAAGACAGAACTGCAGGACTTGCTGAACAGTGAGAATTTTCTGTCTGCTCTGAAAAGAGGTTAAAGAGGAAACTGACACAATGTCTGCATTACAGTGTTTTGATGTGAAAGGTGCTTTGAATTATGATTCAGAACTGAGATTCAGAATAGATTCAGAAATATTCATAATGATTTTAACAGAAAGCAAATGTCCAAAATATTTAATATCTAAAAGCTTTATGACTGAAAACATTCACACAAAATGGTTGAAAATACGTTGTCTAATATATCATTTTATAATAGTTTTGAAATGATTTACATCTAGTATGTTTTTTTATTAATATGTTGATAAGAGAGGTACATACAGGTATTGTATGGTATTATTTTCACATTTTAAATTCTTAACTATTATATTATTTTCTGCATCCCACAAAGAAACTCAGCATTTTGGATACTGAATAAAATGGCTGTTACAGTGCTGTATACACTGCACCCCCTGGTTCTAATTGTAAAGAAATCACTCAGTATGTTTTTCCGCAATGCACCATTTCCCACCAAGACACTCTGAATGACTGCTGAATAGTTGAGTTCTACAGATACTTTGAAAAATCAACAGAATTCCTCTTTAAAGCCTCAGCGGGTTCGGCCTTTGGCTGAGGTGAATCAAACTACAAAACTGAATCAATCTCACCTCCTCTTCCACCAGACTGTTCAGTAGTTCTCTGTCCAGCTGTCTGGTGGTGTTAGTTAGGATGGGCAAATCAACACTCTTCATCTTAGTTTTGGGCTTGCTGCTGCCTGCCCCCTGCTCCTGCTTTTCAGCAGACACGCCATCCTATAAGAAATTATATAGAGAGAACAGCTAAAGTATGTGCAAACCATACATCAGGCATGGAAAATCACAGCAAGCATCATTATTATAATGCATGAACAGACACAATAGGTGGATAAAAAGCCACACTGCCCGTATAAGTTGTACCTTATTATTAGCACTTGGCGCTTTGCCCTCTTCATTGGGCTGTTCACCTTGGCCCTCCTGGTCCACCTGCATTTTAGTCTGAAACAGAGAACATATCAACATAATTAACCTGCAGCTGACTAAGCCAGGCATTCAGTTGAAACTCTGAATTGGCTCTGTTCACTAACCGCAACTCCCACACACATATGTTGAATAGTTGACACATGGACACTTCCGAAGAAAGATATATGCATAAGATTCAAGACAAATTCTGCTATTGTGGGTGCCTTTCTATTTAACGTGCAAAGGTCACTTCACATTGACCATTCATGCACTGATTACATTCACAACAAAGTCCTGCTATTTCGGCTATAGAACGGGAGAGAGAGAGCCATGGTATTGACGTATTCTACCTGGTCCTCAGGCCTGTTCTCGTTTTGAACAGTGGGGTCTGTCTCCATCTGTACATCCTCCGCTTCTCCCTTCTGCTTCTCAATCAGAGAGGCGCTGCACACACTGATGATGCCATGAACATTTACGCGCACCTTCACCTTGACCTTTGAACTGTCTCCATCAGGCTGGGGCACAACATTCTGGACTGTAAAGTGGCCTATGAGGACAGAAAAGGCACTGAGATTAACATATATAAACACAGTGTTATGCAGTTATTAGTGCTGTCGCTATTTATGTTATTAGAGTAACCTACCCATTATTCTGGCCAAACAAGAAAAATAACCATGAAATAACAATGATAAGACATGCATGGCTTTTCAAAGACAACAACATACTTTGCTAATTACTAATAATACTAAAAGGTCAACTCATATATAAATGTATATACATATATAAAATTTACATCTACAGGGGGTCCTCGAGTTACGACACAGATCCGTTCCTTCGACTGCGATGTAACCCGAATTTTGGTGTTAGGCGAAACACACCTTGGCCTAAGTCACTTACTTATCGTTACACAGTTGTAAAATCATAAAAATACAACTAAGCCACAGAACAAGGAAAAGGAAAACTCCCTCACTCATATGCCGTGTTACTGCATGTTCTTCCTCCGCGTGCAACCAAACTAGTTTGCCCACGTAGTCCATAAGTACGAGTCTGGGCACGTTAATACATTATGATCGCGCTAGCGCATAATTTACTTAATGCTGACAATCATTTTATCGCACGTTAACAGAATTTCGTGTGCGTACAGCTATACGTCTCGGCTGGTTTTCGCGGGGGTCAGGTGTCCCATTACTTTTGTCTATATAATATGAGCAAAAGTAATGGGACGCCTGACTCCCGCAAAAACCAGCCAACACGTAGAGTGCTGCGTGCTGTGTGCAGTACTTTATATGGAAAAAAGTATTGGGACACCCGACAAGGACTTTAACACTGCATTCAGATACATAGGCTTTCATATGGTGTTTGTCCCCCTTTGCAGCTGCTTTAATGGTTCCGCCCCCATGTTCTGGACTAGATAAAACGTGAATGCCCTGCAGTGGCAAATAGCTTTGGTATATATATACACATACGTACATACATACAAATATATATATATATATATATATATATATATAAAAATAATGCACCTAACTGGTTGTGTCCAGTAGGAGTAGTTAAAATATGCATGATCTTTTTATAATTAAAAAATAGAGTAACAGTGACAGCTGTAGTTGTAATTATCTGCCAAATTTTTTAAAGGCCAAATTTTGTCCATCTTCATACAGACACAAAGGCAAACTCATATAAGAAGCATAAATATGAAGCTCCGGGAGCAAACATGATAACTCTTGTGGGAGCCTCATAGGACTCTTTGTCTCAGTCCTAATTACTAGACAGGTGATAAACTCTGACACTGTTGCTCTATACCTCTGAGGCTATCTATTTTTATCCCACCTTTTTCAGCAGCTCTGTTACAGCAGTCAGTGTTGTCAGTGGGATAGTATATATAAAGGTTATATTCAGCTTTAAAGGGGACATATTATACCTCTTTTTAAACAAGTTATAATAGGTCGATGGGCTATACATAGGTCGATGGGCTATATATATGTTCATGAGGTTCTTTGCCCAAAGTCACTCTCACATTAAGAGATCTCACCACCTTTACCACCACAGTTTCAGTCCCTTTCAAAATGAGCCGTTTAAGGCAAATAAGCTGTTGCTGGCCATGCCCCACCCATCCCATTACCACATGTGAAAATGGCAGGAAACAGAGGCGCTATCCAGCTCTAAGTGTAGGGATTTGTGTTGTTCTTTGCAGCTAACAACACAACACTTCATGTGTGACTTGCCTTTGCCTGTAGCCATAGCGCTCAGCGTCTTATGCGTGCTCGTAAAACCAGCAGACAAAAATGGCAGATCTTCAACTAATCTAGTGGGTGGGGGCTCGATAGGTGAGGGGTGTTTCTATGCAAATTTCCTTATTCTGACGTCAGGATAAGGGAGCCGTCCAAACGGCTCATAGAAGCATATGATTCCTTACACCAAAATCTTTCAATTGACTCACGGAAAACGGATGGATGTTTATATACGCGCTTGGAGTGTTTATTGGAACAGTAGAGACCCAAATGGAAATACAAAAGGATGCAAAAAATGAGTTTTACATAATATGTCCCCTTTAATACCCCAATACGCATCTTACCTATTCTGCTGTCTGGGTATGGCAAATCTTGTGGCGAGCTGTAAAATGCCTCCAGGTCAAATGGCTCTTTCTTGTGGAAAGTGATGACTTTGGAGAAAGGTGCTGCATGGTTCTTACTGTACACCTCACATTCACTTAAAAAAGAACAGGAAGAGGGAGATGAGCACAGACACTGATCTGGCTTGTAAACGACTGCAAAAACAAGGTTCAAGGTTCACCAATTCAGCTTTGTTAACATTAGTGTTCTTCCCTGTACATATAACAGTGATCTGTTCCTGACAATGAACAACACACCTCAGAATGTGAATTTAAATTGGATGACTGCATTCAGAATATATTTTTTATTTATATTTTTGACAGCACTACAACACTAATGGCCAAGTTAAGATAAAGGTTAATCTCATAATAATGATGCAAAATACCTTTCAGTATGACTTGAAACTTGAACTTCACAATTTAATAAAAACTAAGGTGTGAAATGCCACTTAATAAGTGATTGATTTGAAGCATGGTATAGACAGGAAAGCCTCCTACCCTACACCTTCGTCTGTGGGAGACTTCCAGCGAAGAGTGATAGGGAAGGGGACCACATCAGTGATAGAAAACTCACGGACCTTGAAAGCTGGGGACAAGATTGCACACTACACACACACACAAACACACACACAGATAAACATGCATGCAGATACGCACATGTAAATGCTACTACATCATATTCAATAAATAATAAACAAATAATTACAAATCTTGTCTTATTTTCAGAGACAGAAAATAATATTTTTTAAGCTTGTTTCATTCCCCCTCTTCACCCAGCAATTTGTATGAGGGAAACACACGAAACTCCATCCCTGCCGCCCCCAAGCACTATGCTACAGCTATAACACAACCCCTCAACCCCCCCTCCCCACAAAAAACTGCACTACTTAGCTTGTCATTAGCCTGACTTACTTCACAAAATCTTGAGAAAATTAGTCTTTAATCTCACTCACAATTTGAACAAGAAAGATAAAAAACTGGCCAAAATTGGCTTACATACAAGAAAGAGTCAATCATGCGCTTATATTGCAAGGTTCATTTGTTAATGCTTGTAGGGTATTTAGTATGTAATGACTACAGACTCTATAACAAAAGTGAATGAAATATCTGCATATAACCTGTAGAGCACACCCTCTTGCCACCGCCTCATCTGCGTTCAGAGTGGTACTGATGTCTTTAGAGAAGAACTTGGAAATTCTCTCTTTAATAGCTGGAATCCTAGTGGCTCCGCCAACAACTTCAACGGCATAGATCTCATCTCTGCTTAGCTCTGCCACAGAAAGGAAAACCGTTACTCATGATGAGCTTCTACTCGGCCACATGCTGACTGAGCAGAATCGTTCATTGTAGCTTACTTGACTGGTCCATGACTGCTTTCAGCGGTGCTTCCACTCTCATCAGAAGGTGAGCAGACATCTCCTCAAACTGGCCCCTGTAAAATCAGACCAACTCAAGTATCAGAATATAAAGAGCCACCTCTAGAACCACAATTATTGTAGTGATAAATTACATTGAGATGAGATTCTTTCTAAAAAACATTCTAGGTATTGGAAATACCTCCAAAATACTGATGAAGTGAATGTCTTGCTAAAAACAAAACATAAAAGAGGCACCCAAATGGGGGTGTTGTCTGAGGTTTTGCTTTTGTGTCAGAAGATTCCAAGTATGAATCCCAGTCATGCCAGTTAAATGGGAGCATAAGCGCTCATGTGTACTTGAAAGTAAAACCATTCAGTATGTGACAAAAAACAAAAACAAAGGATCCTTACTTACTTCTAGTTTCATGAGGCATTACTGCTGCTTTGTGCCTATGCCATCAAACCTCAGAAAGCTATAATTATTGTTCTACAATTCACGTTTCACAAAATATCTTCCAAGTGTCCTGGGATTATATTTTTATCATATTATCCATCTTTAAACGTGCATCTTCTTGTCAGACCGCCACTGGGAATCTTAACAAGACTAATACAAAATCCTGACTGGTCACTGATGCAAAGGCTAATAAAAACAAATGTGGTATTCAGATATCTAGCAGTAACATCACCAACATATGTATTCCTTTTCCAAACAGCCCGCCATCAATTATCTGCCCCCAAAGTGCTTGTACTTTCTATACAGTCCATACTAGCCTCAATAAACATCATCAGAGGGGGAATTTCTCCCTAAATAGGAGAATTCACTATTTATTATTATGCCAATAGTTACATATCCAACAGAACAGCTATCTCTCACAATCTCACTCACCATTCAAATCAAGAAGTTCAAATCCCACTTCTATTAGCTTACCTATTCATCTTCCCAGAGACATCAATGTCATTCATGAAGCATTCAATGTTGAGTGGCAGCTCTGAGGAGTTTGCACTCATGAGCTTCTTCAGCTTCTCACACTCCTGGTACAGCCTCAGCAGGGCACGAGGGTTCTCCTTCACATTTAACTTGTAACGACCCTTAAACTCCTCACAGAAATATTCTACCAATACTTCATCAAAGTTACGTCCACCCATATATGGGTCAAAGGCTGTTGCTAACACCTGTAGAAAAATTAAAGAATTCATCAAATTAGGCACAAATAGGTACATCAAGTGTTAAGAGCTCTTCTAAAATACCATTACTATTTACAAATAAAGTTCACTTAACTCATAAGGCTGTGACTAACCTTCAGCTTCCCTTTGTTGAACGAGGCAATTGAAACTTGGTAAGATGAGTGACCAATATCCACAAACACTACGTTACGAGGCTTTTCCTCTGGGTTTGGCAGATCTTGTTTATAGATGCCATATGCCAAGGCCACTGAAACAAGAAGCAAGCATCCTGAAGTGAGTTGTCCATTTCCATCTCGGATTTTCACAGAAATATAATAGTAAAGCATTTTGACACTCTATGTGTTCAGTGACATAAACAAACAGAATGAAAAAAACAGAAACAGACTCTAAGTGGTACAATTTGTTTTATTATTTAAGTTTCTGCTGTTTATTTGGCTTTAATAAATGTGGTAACTGGCAACTGTCAATAATATTATGTCAGTAAAGCACTGTTAAACTAAATGATTTGGATATTAACTGAAATACAAAACATAAAACACATTTGCCTATGTTTTTATCCTCCAAAATTTAGGATTGACCACTTGTTATACAGCTGGACACATTAAGTTGTGCACTCAGATTTGTGAGCACAAAAAAGCAATCAATGGTAAATCAAAACATTTCCAAGTCACTTTATAATCTGACGATCTATCAGTGAGTAACACAAAACCACTGCTCTAGATAAGATAGCCGGAGGTGACAACGCTGTCCCTGGTGCTGAAAAAGATGACGATATAATGATAAAAAAAACTCAACAATTTAAAGAGTGCTGTCCATGCCTATCCATGAATAACAATTCCTCTTGAACCACTTAACATTTATTTGTAGTGTTAGACTAAAGGACATCAAAATATCTCAAAGATAACAGACACTCAAAATACTCACTAGAACAATGGTGCCCAGTTCCTGTCCTGGAGGGCCAATTCCCAGCACAGTTTGATGATTACCCTGCTCAAACACACCTGGTTCAACTAACCTCTTAATTGCCAGTAGTGAGTGTGAGTGAGTGAGAGCTAGTGAGTGTGTTTGAGGAGGGAACTACCAAACAGTACCCTCCAAGAACAGAACTGGGCATCCCTACAGTATAATGTCAGTACCCTGGACAGCACCCTATCATAAATCCAAACTTCTGTTATAAAAAACTGTGGCCAATTGGCAGTGTTCTATTCACGAAGATTCCTCATAGGATGCAGAACACATGTCTTCCCTCACATGGCTAATTTATAAAGGCTTGTATTATGAGCATAAAGAGACTACAGCTAGAGAGACAACAAAATTAATCATTTTGACTGCTTCATGCTTCTTTTTTCCACACAAACCTGCGGTGGTATCATTAATCAGTCTCAAGCAGTTCAGGCCAGCAATCTGACAGGCATCCATCAGAGACCTTCGCTCTGCATCAGTGAAGAAGCTGGGGACCTTCATAATAAAAATGAAATAAATAAATAAAATTAATTAATAAATAAAGTAATGCATTTAATTTACTGAACTGTAATATGCTCAGCATTTTCAGACCCAATAAAATAGACTGCACTATATATTACAACTGTAGCCAACAATACTATTGTGTTAGTGTGATATTTTATTCATGTGGGATTAAATGACATATTTTAGTTTAGTAAACTAAAGGGATCTCTTTTTTCAGTCTGGAAAACATTTCTACGGAATCACTTACAGAAATCACGCAGTCAACAACGGGCTTCTTCAGGGCACTCTCAGAAGTCTCTTTCAGCTTAGTGAGCAACATGGCTGTCACCTGCTCAATGGTGAACACCTTATCCTCGTTCAGATACCGAACCTACAAAAACAGTTTGACAGCTTTCCATTAGTACTACACACTTCAAAACAGGGCCTTCTCTATTTCAAAACTGCATAATAACTCTCCAGATCTCCAGACAACAAACAACGCCAGACTGAACACAGTAAGATGAAGCTAGAGCATTTGTTTCCAGTGAGGTTGAGGTACAGCATTTACATAGTGATGGAACAAGACGGGGAGGGGGGGAGGAGCTGGAAACCTTACCTTTACCCCAGCGCTGCCATTGGCCAACTTGTGAAGGCTGTAAGGCAGCTTGGCTCTCTCGCTTTGAACAAAAGGGTCATCAAATGCTCGACCATGGAACTTCTTAAATCCATGGACAGTGTTCTTAAAGTTTGTTATCATCTGTAGGGTCAAATGCATTCTGCTCAGTAAGTTACCCTCCCAAAATCCACCACCTAAAGGATATAGCATATCCCGTTAAAAAGTTATTTTAAGAAAAATGCTGCATAAAATATTTGCCTCTGTACCTGACTTTTAGCAGCATTTCCAATGGTTCGGTTTTTAGCTGCCAAAGAAACACAGGCCCTGGGGGGGAAATAAGCCGTTCATTAATTTATCAGTGTGATTACACCTGCCATACTCAAGTACACAAGAGACATTGTATCCATCCACCGTTGGCCCAGGACTGACAATGCCCCCTGAGTGAGGTGAGGGTGCATGACAGGACCTGGGACAGCACCATTAGTGTTGTTTTCACAAGCTTTGGTCAAAGAGGTCAAAGAAATGGAGTGTGTTTTGTAACATTAACCCACTATCAATACATGGACTTGTCAGTATACTGAGAACTTGCTGAAGACCTGCTTAGAGCAATGAGGCAAGTTCATCTTAAAAACTTCACCTGAAACAGACAGTGACACACTATACGCCAGGGGTGTTCAAAAACAGCCCTGCAGAGTCAGAGTCCCAGGCCCTTTGGTGATTACCCTGCTCAAACACACTCATTAAACCTGGGTATTAACAGTTTTGTTTAATCAGGTGTGTTTGACCAGGGAAATCACTCAGCTGTACTGGTCCCTCCCTGACCAGCACTGAATAGACTTGCTATACACACTCTGAACACTGTGAATACTCAGTAAAGAAAAAAGAAATCACAGCCCATATCCATTCATAATGAGATATTCACACATTGTAAATGTCAGCTGTTACTTTACACCATGTGAAAACAGCAGCTGATATTTACAATGTGTGAATATCTCATTATGAATGGATATGGTCCCAACAATATTTGGAATAAAATAGGCTTACAGTAATGTGCACAGAAATTAAGCTTGCTTCTCTTTCTCCCATTTTGTCACTATTTTAGAAATACAAGGTCTGTCAGCACGGTGACGATAACCTAATCATTCACACAATCACCTACAATGCATTAAATTATTCATGATTCAGAGGAGGACAAGGGTTAAAGCTCAAACATCATGACAACCTACCTCAGTCAACCACAGCCTTTTCTAAACACAATTAAACTTTTTCAAAGGACTTTAATAGCTCTGTAGCTATTCGACCACACAAAAATAGGAATCGATGCAGGACAAATGGTCATCTTGCAGTATTTTTCTGCATCCCTGTGAATATCTATGTGCATTTATGCTTCAAAAAAGCAACTGTAAGAAGCAAGACCCTTTGGTCCTGCATCCAGTGTCAAAGGTTTGCCATATAGTGAAGCACACCCATCTGCATGCAGTGCAAAGGCAAGGGACACGTGTTTCCTCCAGGCATTTAAGTCTGCATTTTTTGGGGTTGCTAAGGCAGGGCCAGAAACCCCCCATCCAGTCACGTGTCATTCATGACTCGGACATTTCTCATTTGTCCCAATGAATGATGACATTTCAGCTTAAATAAACTCTTGATTGTATGAAAACTGTCAGAACTGCCTACTATTTGATCAGCCCCTTGTGATTCTAGTAAGAAGACAGCATCAAAGAGACAAAATGAAGCAAAATTCCCAGATCCAACAACCTACAGTGTTGATTCAACACCCACAGTATTCATTGACGCCCAGCTGCACAGAAATTAAATACAGTAAGAGAGAAATCAACACTGGGATTTTGTGTATGAGACAGAAAAGCATCACCAAGGTAACAAGGGTTGATTCAGGGCGTAGCAAGCTCTTACTCTTTTGACTCCAAATACCATGGAAAACACTGGCACTGCTAGAACATTCAAATGCAATCAGAACTGATGGCCATGTAGCGATGACCTACAAAATATAAGGCACTGCAGTGTCTAGTAGGAAAAGACTAATGTCAAGACTAATGACGATATAGACCAGGGAACAAAAATGTGAGTAGATTTGCCAGCTCGGCAGCAACAAACATTGCGTAACAAAACACAGCATCGTTTTTTTCCAGTGATGGCGATAGACTAGGCTGTACTTACGGAGTGCATCTGTCACTGTACTCATTAGCAATGGTTTCAATGCCTCCACTCCTGGCAACAGCGATGTAACAGTTCTGAAAACCCACATCAAAACCTACCACAGACATATTCGAGCGAGAAAGTAATTTTTTTAATTTTTTATTTCCTTGTCACTTCCAGTTCCCTTTCTTTCTTTCTCTCTTTTTTAAGACCAGCTGAGAACAACCCACCACCCCTAATCTAAAAAAAATGTGTGACTACCGTTATTTCTACAACCCAGCTAAGAGCCCACTAGCTATTATGTAAGCCAGGCTTTTTATAGCCAACTCTTTCACACTAATCCTAGCAGAGGACGGTTCTACTGCATTCTTGCAGCCTGCACTAGTCTATTCAGCCGGTAGTGTAGGCAAACCTTCTCAGGCTGGGGACTGGACGAGCCTTAAGCCCCGCCCCCCGGATGACTGGATTGGTCACTCCACACCGAAAGAACGCCCCGATTGGTGCAGCGCGCCAGATAAGGAGGAAAAATCTAGAAACTCGAAAGAGAGGCAAGGCAGCCTACGTCACCAGGGATGACCAGGCAGAGGGGTGACCAATGAGGGACGACCTAACTCAGATATCAGGCCAGCTGACATAGATTGATGATAATAATATTATTAATAATAACAACACTAAAAAGATAATAACATTTAATAATATTACACACACACA
>JBBPCX010000001.1:36611066-36676964 GCA_037974365.1 Hydrocynus forskahlii
GTGTGGGGGAGAGTATATTGGTATATATATATATATATATATATATATATATATATATATTTGATAACTTTTTTGCTCTGGCTTTTGTTGGCTTTCTCAAAGGAGACAACATGGCGCACATGCATCAATTCAGCTAACACATCCTTAACCCTCCACAGCGTTGCCTTATGGCAACAATGAAATTTTTTTGCCTGCTAATAAAAAATGTTTTTCTTTTTCCTTTGGGGAACTGCCTGCTCTCTGAATATTTTTATCTGATCACATGCCGTCTGTACTTCTTTCAACACCCACACTTTACATTGTGAGACCTGGCTCTCTGAGGGTACATAATGGGTTTTATTTAAAATGTGAAGATACAGTTGTTGCCGCATGGCAAATGGCATGCAACAGTGGAACTGAAATGATCAGTATATGCATTGGGAATACCTGAAAAAAGGTTCCATTAAACATGCTACCGTTTTAATACAACTTACATTATAATTTAATTATACCATTTATACCATTTTAAAAATGGAAAATCATAAAAACATTTTTTTCATTTTATTTGCATGAATGAATTTATCCCCAAAGGTGGGAAAAAAAGTTTTATTCGGTGCTGATGCACATTTGCATAATAGCGAGCCTTGCTTGGAGCTCATGATGTTTCCCTTCATTACTCAGTGCCAGAGAACATAGAATCAAGTGCCCGCTTCAAAGCTAAAAATGGGTGACTATGGCTTTAAATTCCTGCCTATGGCACAGGTAGCTCTAATTTACACACAGTGATTACCAAAGTCATTTGGATGAAAATCATTGCAATTTTGCAAGCTGTAAAGCACATCATTACCATTAGAATTTTACACACTGGTGTAACTGGGGATACGCTCTGGAAAGTGGGGCGCCTTAACACAGTCATTAAATCTAAAAAAAAAAAAAAAAAGGAGAGCAAGTGAGAGAGGCTCATTTGAGAAGCAATAAAGTTTTTAATCATTTTATTACCAAAAGAGTATTTAACAAGTAGCTGATTAAATGCCAAAGGCAGGTTATCTAAGTTTAACCTTCAGAGGGGGGAAATGATGTATCTGAGTATGCCCCTGGCATTGTGGGATAGAAATGTCATCCTCGATTATCCTGTACACCTGAAGTGGCGGGTGTCCATTTCTGAAGGGGGGGGGGGAAGCGGAAAATAAGGTGATTCAATTAATGGCTGTCTTTATCCATTAAGGAAACTGAGCTGCATATTCCAACAAAATTTAGGATACACCCAGGACGTTAAAAAAAGAAAAACACAACTAGAAGAACTGGTATTGCACTAAAATAAAGCATAGCACCTTCAGTCATTGACAAGTATACTCTACTGCACATGTAAACATACAATTGGCTTTACACATAGAGATATGCTGAGAGGAAGAGAATGAAAGTGAGCAAGAACAAGAGAGAGAGAGAGAGAGAGAGAGAGAGAGAGAGAGGCAAAACTGTAAGCATTGCTCTGATTGTCATTAGAGATGGGCACCTAAATGGGCTGAAAAGTGCCAAAACCTACCTAGTCCTGCTTTAAAAAGAAATCCAATCAAACGGATACATTTAGTAAATACTGCTATAAATCTGAGTGCCTTGGAGAAACAGCGCATAATTAATAAAAGTGGTTTATTACCAACAAGTTGTGTGCGTTCTGTACTTAGAGTGTCCCTCAAAGTTAATTGAAAAGTGTCCAGGCCTT
The DNA here is from genome assembly GCA_037974365.1 of Hydrocynus forskahlii. Taxonomy (NCBI): domain Eukaryota; kingdom Metazoa; phylum Chordata; class Actinopteri; order Characiformes; family Alestidae; genus Hydrocynus; species Hydrocynus forskahlii. The sequence continues at coordinate 36,612,766 of JBBPCX010000001.1, forward strand.
ATTTGCATAAAGAACACATTTAAACCCTTAAAATGAAAAATAAATTCATGGCCATGTTTGAAATATGGCTCATGGCTTGTTGATCATTTATAACTATTCTGTTAATTATCTTACATATCATTTGAGCACGAGTGGCTCCTGTGTCTGTAATGAGTGGTAGATATTAGGTTGTAAATATTAATAGGCGGCAGTGATCGCAGCCACGAGAAGCTAGCTGAAAGTAATGAACAATAAGACATCTTCGGTTTAATTAAGTAGAAGCTATAGACAGGAGCCTAACAGTTTGACCAGGGACAAATCAACTGTGTTGTCCTCTAGAATAGTTGGGAGGTAAAAAAAATATATATAGCAGAGCATTACACTACTAAACAATCATTTTTAATAAAAATGTAACTACTTGTAATTAATAGTCACAGCAGTAGCACAGATTTATTCAAGATCCTGTACATTAAAAATTGCAGATCATATTTTAAATCATATGTGTTTTTACAGAACTGTTGCTATAGTTTCTATTATAGTAGTATAGTAGTATAATAGTACAGAAAATCGAATGTGGATTTTTTTGGATATATTTCTATATAAAACCTACCTGTAATGCATGGCCTTAGTAAATTTAACTTTATTTGAAATTCCTTATGTGTCCTATACACACGCTCACACAGATTACATTTTAAGGATACATAAAACCCTTGAGTCAAGGCAAAGTGTGTGCAATCCCTAACTAAGTGTACTGAAGACATAACATTGGGCTCACTACCCTGGAGACTTGAGGACTACCACTTTAGCAACACTTAAATTTGTGTTTTAATTCTCATTCTGGGATTCATACCTACCACCTTACTGTTATGTGTGATGCCAAAATTTTGGCAGCTTTGAAAGACGCACGTCTAATCCACGGTATATTGCATCAGACACAAAATCTCTGTTGTAATACAGTCATAAACTTCAAAGGGAAAAATAATACTATATTTGAAATGCCATTTTGCTAGTGCAATTACAAAACATTACAGAACAAAGAGTATTATAAGATCTGTGACCTTTCTTTTGGATTAATAATTTTATAATCAATTCTGATTCATAATCAATTTGCATAATCACAGTTGTTCATGCAGGTGTCATATCACTTCATGCATAAAACTGCATGAAAACAGTTTTTATAATGCCTCTTCTCAGTGGTTATGGTATGAAATACTAACAAAAGCGAACAAATATGGTCATTTGATGAAAGTTATAACGCTTTTATCATTCAGCCCTTTCTGCAACAATTGACAGCAGGTGACAGCTGTGTTTTTGCTTGATAGAACAACATTTGAATAATATCATAGCTAATACTTCGCCCCAACTAAACCATATAGAATGGAGATTAATAATGTATGTCAAGATAAAGGCCAATATATATTTACATCTGGGTGCTGTTTTTGAATATTGGCCTACACTAAAAGTAATACAGCCTGGTTCCAATCAGACAGGAAAAAGTAAGTACTGTGCACTAGGAGGCCCCTGCTAGTTGGGGCCGTATCAAATGCTAGCAGGCCTCTGCTATGAAAGTCTGGAGCAATAAGCTCCAGTAGCTAAATGGATCTGGTTAAATTGCGATTTGACTCCACACTGCTTGAGGGTATCTCACAGGCGCCGAGGAGCTTTTTACTCGACACAGTCGTATTAATTCAGCTTTCTTGTTTTCATTCGATCTCAATTTCTGCCTCGTGGCCTGAGGTTCCCCGGGTACAGCCTGCCTCAGAGCGCTGTCATATGAAACGAATAACAATCGGTTGCTTGACCTGGCTACAACAAGGTTAATTATATTTTTAAGTCTCTCTCTGTTTCAATTTCGCAGCGTCTCTATCACCTTTTGCTGTTCTTATGATGATTGATAAGCAGGGTCCTGAATATTTCAGGCCAGACAAGAGGAGAATAATAGCTCACAGTGCTTTGGAATTTGCCATGTCGCTGGGTTACTCTGTGATTAGATTGTATTCTCTTGATAAGTCCTTTGACTGAGTGACCAAAATAAGGATGATGACAGATAAGAGTCATAAGTGGCTGCGATATCTGCAACAAAGCAACGTTGCTTTGTAACAGACATGGTCGGGATGTAATGGGATACGTGCATTCTGAATACAGAAATCATCTGTATTCAGTCCATGTTTCATTTGATGGGCAGAATTCAGAATAAAGGTACATTTTTGTACATTTACTTACCACTTAATTAAACAAAAACAATGATATTGCAGATATACACCATCAATGCTTCCTTATCAACTATTTCAAAATCAGCAGTGGGACCAGCAGTGGGCTGAAGCGAGTAAAGAGCAAATAAAGATATTAACTGCAGTAGAGTGAAGTGTTTCCAATGTGCCTTTTCAAAACTGATTGACTTCTTTATGTACTGTAACAGAATACAATCCTGAATATCGTTAAAACAGTATTTAGCCATTGCTGACTTTTCAAAATATTTTTCGAAAATACACACTCTTTGTACAAACCATCTTAGTAGATTATCACTGTCATTGCAAAACATGAAAAAAAGGGTTCTTACGTTAATGTTACGAGATTATGCCAAGTCATTTTGGGCCATTAAAGGTGAAAAAATAGCATGGAGTTAAGAGGTTTTGATGTTAAAAGTGATGATGCGCTAGTGTGGATCCTCAGCATTTAGGCCTCATACTGGTGATGGGTAATTAAGAGTTAGCTCACCATTCTGTGATGCCTTTAATTGCCCCTTTTAAACACAATATAGTGTAATTAAGTGAGGTGCAGGGGGAAGTTGGCAGAACGGCCTTGTGGAAGCGTGGACTTGAGCCACTTCTTTAATAAGATGTCACCCGTGTTCTCTCTTCATCTGTGTGCTCAAGTGTCTGCTAATTTCAGCTCAAGCCCCGAGCACTTCTCCCCCTTTTATTTCTAGAGAATAAAGCTCACACTGGCCTGTGGGTAACGCATGACCGCGTGTTCACCTTCACTGTAGTGATGATTCAATTTTGTCGAACCGATTCCTTCGTACTCAGTGAGTCAAATGTTCAATTCAGTGATTCAGGTAGGTCAGCCTTGGATTCTCCTCTATGTTCAATGAGAGGGGAGTCTGATGTCGCTGCTTCTACTCACTAATGGATTCAGACTATGTGCAAAACGCGTAAAACACGAGAGAGAATCAGTTGTTTTTATAAGGGTCGTTTCTGAACATCTGAGTGGCATCCTGTGTAAACGCCTTCTTTTGGCATCATATTATTGCGTGTGCAAGAATGACAAAGAATGAATATGCCCTTCATTTTTAACAGGAAGAATAAAATAAACATCATGAATAAACTCTATATGACGAAGATTAAATCTTTAAACAACACAGTTCTCCAAAAGATATAATATCATGCATGCCATATCACTAATATCATGAATGACGCAAACAGAGCAAAAAAAAAAACCAAAAAAAACTCCTGCATGCAGACTTGTGGATTAAATTTATTGGATTATCAAGCTGTATATTGTAAGCACTGTGCATATGCCTGCGAAAAAGTTTAAAACGGACTCTTTTGAAAGAATGATTCATTCAGGAGTCGGACTTCTGCTTCACTTTCCACAAGAACAAGCTTTCTTCTTTTTTTGGTATTCATCGGTGCGTGGCCTTGCTCTGCCTTGTTATAAGAGGAAAGAGGCGATATTTCACACCCCCCCAGAAATATACCGAGATAGACAAGCGAGGCAGGCTAATCCCGGGATGAAATTAGCAGGCGCAGGGCCGGGGCCTGCTGGAGATGATGAACGAGGCTGAAGTGGCTGAGTCCGTTGGGATCCCTGCTCCGAGCTGCCGGCCTGGAGTCGGTCGCCGGGACTCTTTGATGGCTCTATTTCAGTGGGGGGCTCGCCTTGGAAATACATAGTAAAAAGCTATTAAAATTGAAATTGTTCTAGGGTGGTGCTCGGAGAAGGGGCTGGTGACCCTATCAGGTACTGTTTAATAAGGGCTGGAGATCCTCATGGGTGTAGAGAGCAGCAGCAGAGGCATTGCTCTCTTTCACTTCGATTTATGGCAAGATTTACTTCATTACGGTTTAAAAGTAGCTGAAAACATGTCCAGCCAACAAGAGGCCTTCTTATTATCGACTACTACTTCAATTTCATTAGGCCTTCAAAGGGAATTCCTCTGATTTTTCTACAATTCTGCATAAATAAATGCTTAAGATGTAAACAAAGTAATTCAGAGTGGATTTAGACAAACTTACCAAGTCAGTTCATCACAGTGATGATAATAAGAACCAGGCAGCAGACAATGATTGTGAATGGCTCTTAAAGCTCCTTCTCAGAATCATATTGCATGCCATAATTATAGATATGCTATCGGGTCCTTGAGACATTGTTCTGTGATTTTGACTTGAAATCCATTATTTGTGGAGAGATATATGCAGTCAAATTATGAGGCAAAAAATCCCCAATAATTATTTTTGACACTATTTTACCATTATCAGCATGTAAAAGAGACACATGTTGGTTCACTGAACATTTAGGATATTATTAAATGCAAATATTATTATATTAATATTAAATATTAAATAAAAGTTATTGTATTATATATAATACATTTGCAGTGGACACATCATGACCTCAGGTCCCTATCACCACCACTGTACAGAAATGTGAGTTTGCAAGTTTTTCTACAACACACTACCTCACACCAAGACACTTTGAATGACTTTGCGTACATCCTGATGACTTTATTGAGTGAAAATAATTAAAGATTTGTGGAATTCCACCATAACATCAATTTACACATGTTTTAAGCTCATAAAATACAGGAGTGGGCTTGAAAGTGCTATGTGCACTGTTACTGAACATAAAGGATGTTTACTCTTATTGAGACACAGGGTGGGTTTCAGGGGGCTTTGCGTATCCTTCCTGTGGGAAACAACGACTTTTAACACTTGGTTGCCCACTCCCAGCCCCCCCCAAATGTGTGGGCCAGCGTGGGTGCCTTCAAACCAACTCATCATTCACCACCAAGCTCCCTTATCTTTTTCCACTCTGTTCACAAATGCATGAGAGCCTAACAAAAGGAGGTAGCCCAAATAAGATATAGCACCAGATACATGCACAATTACACAAACATAAGAACCTAGTGACCTCCCTGTTATGATGTCATTTCTGAGTCTTGAACTTGTGTGTGAGGTTTGAAATCTGTAGCTGCAGCTGCGCATCTGAAAGGGTGATGTGTGTTTACTCAAGTGAACAGCAGGTGGCTCCCTCTACCACGAAATAGCCATGAGAAGTTTTGCATCGGAGCTCTTTGCTTTACTTCTGTCTAGGCAGGTTTGTTTCAGCACAAGAAAAATGCTTATTTCGGAGCTCGCGTCCTGCTGTAGTCCACTGACTCAGAGTTAAATGAAGCTTCCTTGTTTGTCCTTGGAACATTAATTAAACACCAAAACATGTCAATATATACCTTTCACATTTTCAGACCACGCAAATGTTACCACCCGCTTGCATAAGCTGCTGCCCACCAGAGCCATTTCTTGCTAGAAACAATAGAGGCAGTTCTTAGTTTATGCCCCCTGCCCCTCCAAGAGGCCCCACCGTTTTGTATGTGTTTGCATCAGTTTTTTATCCTTTGGCAGAAAAAAAATATCTTGTGAAGATATGACTGATGCCTTTGCCAACAAAAAACAAAACAAAACAACAACAACAGAAACAACAACAACGGAAAACAAGCAAACAAAAAAACGGAATGAAGGAAATACTCTTTACATTTATTTGTAGTGATATTTCATTTTATTTATTTTTAGTTCAGTTCAATTTTTTATATTCAGTTCTATTTGTCTGCTGTATTTGAAGTCATATGCAAATGTCTGGGCAGCCCTAGTCAGTGTTTTGTTGATTAAGTGTAAATAAACACACACCCTCTACACATCTTTGCACACCTGAGTACATTTGAATTTAATATAATGGGAAAACATAAAATGTGTGCAAAAGTGATGGCTCATTTTATGTTTTACCTTTAAACAGATAAACAAATAGAAACCGAACACTAAAATCAGCAGACAATATTTAAGCATAGAGGGTGTGTACACAGTTTTACTCAATTCTTCAACAACAGGTTTTGACTGGAGGTGATCACATATCTGCATCTGACTGTAGTTGATCATAGTTTTATTGGTTTACAAATATTGTTTGTTTAAAGTTAATAGTATATGTGTATTTTTGCATACCAAATATTGTGCATGTGAAATGGGGACTCTGAGTAGGATGTTGTTTAGGGTCCCCAAAAGTTCAGAAAAGGGACAAATTTAGAAAGTCATGTCATAATTACTTCAAATGTAGCAAAAAATTAAAGTTGGTCTTCTATACTCAGTGTAACTATGGCTCCCTTTCCACAACTGGTAAGACCACCACATAAAGTGTGCTGCTCAAAAAATGAAAGGGAACACTTAAACAGTCATGCTGTTGTTTAAGTGTTCCCTTTAATTTTTTGAGCAGTATATATTCATTTATTTATCTATTTATTTTTTGGCGTAGAGTACTTTTAAACATTCTGTTTTCACTGGAGATCCCCCTTGTTTTGGGAAGTCTGTTTTAGTCAGAAGACTTTTCTTTACTTCTGTTTCATTTCAAAGTGTCAAGAAATTCGTACCAGCTCTTTGTCTGAAGTGAAATATGTTCACATCCGCTGCTCAGCACCTCTTCCCATCAAAGGCGAAGGAGTTTTTTAACACCGCTGCCTTTGTGGTGGGAGAGGATGGTGTTTGTCTCCGCTCCCCGGCTATGTACTGTGCAGATTTATGTAAATGAAGAGCTTGTAAATGGTTTGAAATGTTCACCTTGTGGAACTCTTCCCTTGCCTCATACCTGCACACAAACTGTCCTTGAGAAGAAAGTGAAAGATGTTGGGCTCGCCTCTACACTGCAAGAGTCGAAAAAGAAAAGCAGCGGGAAAAGGGAGGGCTGAGAAAACGTGTTGTTGCTTTCCAAATGCTCATCAAATAGGTTGTATATCCCTCACGCTTGCTAGAGTAATATTTCAAGAAGGTAAAGGACAACAGAACATAGGATTAGAGTTTTATTCTAGTAGTGCTGGCATGTTGTAAATAGTACATGACAGCAGTTTGATGCCAGTAAAAAAAGAGGTGGATTGCTTGTTCAATACTGATCACAAGTCTAAATGTTTTTTTGTCTTAAAATGAACTCATACCATCTGAAAATCAGTTACTTGAAATTAATTAAAAGAATATGCACTTATTTTAAATTCTGAAGGGATCTAAGCAAATGCACTTCATCAGGGTGAGTTCTGGGGGCATAAGCAACATTGCCTCTCACTCAACTCAACAATACTATTTTGTAAGGAATACTGAAAATGAATGAACACATCCTTCATTTTGTCCACAAAGAAGTTTACTACTACTGCTACAATACAATAATAATAATAATAATAATAATAATAATGATAGGAATTATAATAATATTAATAATAACAACAACAATAACAACAACAACAACAACAACAACAATAATAATAATAATAATAAATGCTAATGTTAACATCATATAAAGTAATAAACCACACATCCTAAAAATGTTTGTTTTAGTACTACATAGAACCATTTTTGCTAAGAATAAGAGAATAATAATCTTTAAATAACGAAATGTTTTGTTTTCTGTTTATATGTTTTCTATATATAAAAAAAAAGAAAATATAAAAAATATTAAGTACTAAAATAGAAAGTATACCACATTTCATGACTTTTTCAGTGATATCTTCATAAGATATTTACCTGCCAATATCATAATTAGAGTAAAAAAATATAATAAATACATGTGAGGCTTGGGGGCCCGAAGCAACCTCATCAACCAGGCCCTGTGCTTCATGAAGTATTTGATGACTGACCCAAGGCAAAATTGGCCTACAAATAGTTACAGACTCCAAAGACTTTGTCTTATGCGGCAGCAATGTGTGCACCTGCTTATGAGCCAAAATAAGACAGCGGTCTTGGGGCTCCTGCCACACTTAGCAGTTATGCAAATCCAATTTAAATCCCACTTCTGTGCCCTCACAGGTATCTTTTTGTCCTTTAATCAAATTCTGTTTACGGTTGAGGCAATTATTCCCAATTTAGCCACTTAAAGGGAAATGAAAATGGCCCACCAGGAGCCTTGTGGAAGGAGGGAAGTAGGAAAAAAAGTAAATCAACAACCTGAAAACACATAGCTTGCAAATCCGTAACCTCTAGAAGAACATGTTCACTTTATCTGCGCCCACTTTTCCCCTGCTATGATTTAATTTCCCAGCTTTTAAACATGACGAATTACCGTGCTTGTCTACCCTTAATGCTTTTAACAGATCTCAATAAACGGCATTAATCGAGCAATGCTCTCGGCCCAAAACCTGCAAGCTGGAGGGCTGCTCATTTGCCTTATTAGTGGGGGGGGGGACTCGAGCCCATATCCAGGTGGATAATCTTGCCGCTTTACAGCCTTAATTATTCCATAATCAGTTCAGCAGTTGGCCCCCTTCAATGGAAGCCAGGAGCGATCTCTCTCCTTTGCCTCGCTTGCTCACTCTCTCTCTCTCTCTCTCTCTCTCTCTGTCTATTTTTCTCATCCTGCGGGCTCCCTCGCTAGCAACCCATATTCTCCATGTCACCGCCGAAGCACGTGAAGGGCAGACTAACTTTGTAGGACAAGACAAAGCTTAAACATATGGCCACAATTCCCCAGGTGCAGTCTTCAGGAGGGCCGATCTGCAGGATCGCCGCCGCCGCTACACTTTCCCACACTCCCACCTCTCCGCTACCTCCACATCACCAATCCTACATCCACTTTCCCCCCCACTCCACCCAGCAGACTGGGACCTGACTCATTTGTGAACTCTTTTAAGTGCTTTGTAATGGCTCTTCTGTATGGTCCCAAGCTTGACATCTGCTACAGCACATTTGAAAAGACTGATTTCAGGCCGGCTCGCTCTTGCTAGCTCTGCAAACACACTCTCCGAAAATGAGTTCCCTGCTCAAACGAGGTAGTGATTCATTTTGGTGTTTACATGTTTGCTTCCCCTGTTTATTTCCCTAAATGCCTTGGTAAACGCTCAGAGCTCAGGAATAAATATCTCCTATTTAACTTCATTATTATGAATCAAATGAGCGCTTCGTGGGGTGTTAATGAAGACAAAGTGAAATATGGATGTTTTTCTCATTGCATTCTAGACCAATTAAGTGGGCCATTTAATGCTAATTAGCCACTAAACTTCAATTTGTGTCACGTTATTCACTCTTTTCCCGATTTTCTGTCACTCTAATGCCAGCTCTGGCAGCATCTCATCACGCCGACATCTGCTTAAAAACATTCAGAATATCTCGAAAACAAAATAGCTTTAGCGTAAGTGGTAAAAACACACAAGATTACAGAAAAGAAGAAAATGAAATACCCACTCATTGGCTTTTTCTCACACTTGAATCATACTAAAAGTGCAGTTTCATTTTTGTAAACTATCTCAGACTTCTTATTGAAAAAAAACCCTTGTAGATCCCTAATGCTTGTTTTTCTCATTTTCTGCGTAATTGTTTTTATTGTTGAGATGTAAGCAAAGTGATCCAGGGTGAAAGGATGAATAGTAGAGAAAGTTACCAGTGATGGGGTCACAATGTCTAAAATACAAACATGCAATGCTGATGATGGTAAAATAGTGGTAGCTTTCTTTAAGTGCTGTTTTACCCTGCATGTACCTCTCTTCCTCTCTATATTAATGCATTACAAATAATAAGTCTTAGCCCAAAACCTGATCTTAAAACTATCATAAAACAGTGTCTCAGACATCACCACCACTGTGAATGATTCTGCCAGCCCAAGGACCATTTCACATCAAACCACTCTGAATAGCTTTGTTTACATCACAAAAATCTAATCAAACTGAAATTTTGAAAGAATGATTGGAATTGTCCTTTAAAGACGTTTTCAGTGGATGGCCCTTGAAGCTCTTTAGTGAATTAATAGTGATTATTCCATAGCCTCGTTTCTAAGAGCCCCTTTTCTTGGGCACCTTTCTTCTTACGCATGTGCTTTCCTGTGTCCCGGTGTATCCATGTCAAAAGGGACAGTTACAACATCCAGCCCAAGCTTGTGAAACCCAAAATGAATGTCGTTATGCTTTTGTGCATCAAGGTTGCCAGATGACGTTGACATTGACGCTCAAAGGTGTCTGGAAGCAGTGAATTACATTTTCTTTCCGAATGACATCTGTAATTCTGCCAGTCAATTGCGCCCACTGTAAATATTTCACTGGGGGAAAATCTCTTTAAAGAGTTAAACCTGCTCAGACCCCCATCCTGACAGGTGAGGGATATTGGGCAAACCTGCTTGAATTTCACCACTTGACATTGCTACAAAAGGGGGAGGGTGGTGCTGAAAATAGCATGAGGCTGTCCAAGATTAAAACAAGCATAGTAATGCATGCCTATTGGAGTGTTTGATGTAGCGCCACACTTGTAGCGCATGGCAGCAGGCACACGGAAACAATCCTCTGGTTTTTCGAGTCTGGCCGCTTTCCGCTTTGGCAGTCAGCGGTGAAGAGTCATATGTTAATCTATCCTGAGGAGTTTTTGATGGCACGCCAGCAGTTTTCCTTTCTGCTCTGTCATTTTTCCATCTTTCCCTCCCAATAAACTATAACCACCCAACCCTTTCCTTCCTGACACACTGCATATTTAGGACTGCCAGTGCAAAAGCAGTGAGTTGTATTCAATATTTTGACATTTGTAACATGTGCAGAGAAGAGCATTTAGCAGAAATGAGCTCCTTCATTCCACAGCAATTATACATCATGTAACGAAGAGAAGACGCAAAAAATCGTGTTTTACAGAAATGTGATTAAAGAACAATGCAAACAAGATCCTTTCTCACATTTTGACCCCGATTACATCCAGTCCTTTCATGTGTCTTGAGTATCAGGATTATGAAGACATAAACACCTAAGATGCCATGATAAAACAGTATAAATGCTTCTGTCTCTCAAATACACATTTGACAACTAAAACTCGCTTACTGTGACAGCACCTCCCCCCAGCTGGTCTCCCTTTGTGAGTTTAATTTTAGTTCTGCATCCCATTTTGGATGAGTTTTTTTGCCTAATTAAAACACCAAACTGGTGTTAAACTTTATCTCATTTTTCACAATCTTGTCACAATATGCTTGTATTGTTTAAATGCACGTGATTCATGATGGGGATGACATAGATATCCTTAACAGCCTCGTCCTGTAAACCCTGACTGTGTCATACAAAATTGTGCTTTTCTTTTGAGTAGAACAAAAAAATGAGGATCAGCAGTGAATGGTTGCTGTGTACGAGCTGGCTGACCGCAGACGCATTGCACTACCAAGTGCAGGGTCGGACTGTCCATCTGGCGTATCGGGCATTTTCCCGGTGGGTCGATGTGCTATTTGGGCCGACTGTTTATTTATTTATTTATTTATTGGTCTGAGTGGCCCATAAGCGACACTGGGCTGGCCCAGTCAACTTTTTGGTCCCTGTGCCTGTGTGATACATTCGTCAAAAAAGTCAGCACAGGAGTTTATTTCGTGACTACCGGCCCCTGAAACACTTCTCTGCAGCCCACTGGTTCTTTTCTATACTGACACAGGACTGGCTCAATCATATCTTTAAACACATCCCTTTTGGCTCTGTGCCAGTGGACGAGATTGAAAGAGAAAACATAAAGGGGCGCAGAGAAACTAAGAGAAAGGAAAAAAATGGCACTTCAGGCAGATGCTGCCGAATGTGCCAAAATTACAGACATTTTTGCAGCCGGGCCTTAATCAGCTGATAATGGTGGCGGTAGCAGCAGTGAACCTGCGGTAAGCTGGACTGCGTTCCGTTACAAGTAAAGGGACCAATTAACCACCCTTGCTAAATCTGTGCCATACTAGACAGTTAGTGGTGGTATATAAACTAGCTGTTTGCAAAGTTATGGCGAAAACACAGCAATAAAACAATAGTTTTACGGCCGTGCTAGTTTGTCTTGTTACTTTTATAAACGCAGATGAAATCAGCTAATAATATCGTCAGTGTTACTGCTATGAACTAACTATTTATAACACATTGTGTACACTTGCTAAAACAATGGACACTTAAGTTAGTTTGTTAATGTCTTCCATGCTGAACTAAATCATCTTACTGAAAGTGAGAAAAAAAATTTTCAACCACCATTCATCAACCTTAACAGTGAGACAGCAGTTGATTATCTGTTATTGGTTGCGGGGTGAGTAGAAGGCAACTTTTCGGGCATGGTGTTAGTGGCAGCTTTTCTGTAAGTATTCATGAACAATATACAGAGATGAAAGACATCAACACATTTTTAAAAATCTCTCTCTCCCTTTCTGTCATACATGCACACACACAGAATGCCCTCTCTTTTTTTCCCAAATACTCATTAAAAGATTCAGCTGCATCATTTTTGACTGGGTAAGTTCACAATTTATTGAATACTACTTTGTTGAATACTGTCACAGCGCGGACGTCGCGGTTCTCCGCGGCGCGACGGCGCTTCTTGGGACTGGAACGGGGGAGCTCCGTAGCTCCGGGGTGACCAGAAAGCCATTGGCCGAAGCAGGTTTCTTTCACAGTGACTTTATTTGTAGATTCGTGACAATACATATAGACGTGCAATGCCCGGACCACGAACAGAAACACAAGACAGAATATATACATGAACAGAACCTAGGAAAACCAATGAACACACAGAACAGGACAAGGGACACGTGAACTTAATTACACACCCGAAACAAGAAACAGGGGACACGTGAAACAGATCCGAATACATGAAACAGGGAACAGACATATACATGGAATGGGGGTGACCCCTACTGGCCACCCCATGAAACAAAAACCCGAAACCCAGACAAGACCCCCGTGACAAATACGACTTTTATTAAATACTGCTTTGTTGGTCTACACATTCATGGGAGTGTAAAGATGGGTGGTGTGCGTAGTTGTATGTGGTGGGCCATTATACCCCAAAATGCCAGGGCCATTTTTTTTTGTCCCAGTGCCCCTGACCAAGTGTAAATACACGCGGTAAAATCCTATCAGGAGACAATCCAGAAACTAGTCACCTAAAATAACAAGATGTACATGGGGTGGTTCTTATTTTCTTACTTTTACAACTGACAAATCGAGGAGCTGCTAAATGGAGGAGCTGCTCCTCAGTCAACATGATGGCTAGTCACTCACAGCTCTGAAAACTGATAGCTAGCTATCATTATATGTTTACCACACTAGATGCCCCCCTCCCATACAGGACGACCCATATTATTATTTTTTTTCGTTTTTAAGTGAGGCAAAGTTTGAAAGGTATAACACATATTGCCAAAAACAACCATATGCATTTGAAAGTACGTTCTTGGCACAGTGACTCTGATGATTAAGGCATGAAATCTGCACACTGCTAATTGGCTGCCATAATGTGTTAGCTATGTGAGCCTCGTAGCTCATAGTAAAACTAAAGTTAAATTTGAAATGAACTTATGCTTTGTATTGGTAAATATTAAGAATTCCTGAACATAAGAAAGGTTTCCAAACATGGAGTAGGGGGTGATGCTGCTGTAGTCTTCTTGAGCGTTCTCTCTCTCTCTTCTCCCCTCCTCCATCATCTTGTGGCAGCAGAGACAGGTTCTACATGCTGGCCGGCTGTGATTGATAGAGAGGGGGTGCTATGCTTTGGGTGGCTGGCAGGGTTGGAGGTGTCTGAGGCGTCAGGGGAGCCAGTGTGTTTGGGGGGGCCATTGGGAGCTCAGGGCTAGGAGTAAGGGCTCCTCGCTGGGGGATTCCGCCACCCGAGCCCTGTGCACTGTGGGGGCCATCATGGAGCATCTGTAGACCTCCCACGTCTCACTCAGTGCTGAGCATAAGGCATGAGGTTTGCTTCTTACACTGCAGTCAGCTGCTGCTCCACTGCAGCTTGCATTCACTATAGAAATGCGATTTTTACCCATATTCTGTGTTATACAAGTGATCAGTCTGCCTGTAGATACTCATTTATTCCAGCTCAGGTAGCTTTTTAAACAAGCCGTGACACAAGACAGCTAAAGTCATTTACATATGTCAAAAATAAGCCAAAAACAGCCTGTTTATAAAACTACATGAGTGGACTTTTGGAGGACAAAAACATAGAATTTGGCATTTTTTGTTAAGCATGAAAATATGTACACATCCTCAACAAGCAGCACACTTATATATGGAACTTTCTGCAATTTTTGAGAACAATTTCTGTGCTTAATAAATAAAAAATAGAACATAAAATCATAAAATGTGTCATAGCTTATGTTTTAGATTTTCCAAATATGTAAAATTCAGAAAATGTACAGTCATAACAGTGGGGATATTCAACATTTTATCACGGAGTGGACAACAGAAAATGATATTGTTACCTATTACACTTCTAAAATGAATTATATGGCTAATGATTTTTAGTGGATGGACTGGGAAGTGAATGGTCACATTTACATAGCATATCAAAACCTTTGATGATTAGTTAGTGACTGGTATGCTCTTATATGTTGCTGTTGTCTCTTTAAAAGAACAGTGCTTTGATGGTTAAACAGATGCGCAATATGTGATTTGGGGCGAGGAGTATGTATCCGGTGAGTATGCCGAGGTGGCGAGCGATGACTTCAGTAATGTAGTTGTGAAGATGCATGTCTCTAGCTGTGCTCCCTGGAGAGAGCAGCCAAATTCAATCAGAGAATTCAAGAGGATGTGATGGGGGGCCTCTGGAGGGAGAGAGAGAGACAGGTGTGAGTGGTTTCTAGTCTACACAATCCCTTATGTAGCAGGAGATCGCGGATAGGCTGGAGCCCATCAGCTGCTTACCATACTGGCAACACCAGTTCATCTAGAGCAAACGTAACTTGAGCAACTGTGATGTTTTGGGAAATAATTTCACGTTTCACTTGTTTGTCATGCAGCATTATAGCAAATATTAGAGAACAAGAATCGACAGCCGCGGAAGCCAAAGTCACTAAGCAGCAACTCACTCATGATTTCATTTTGCACTGTTGTTGCTGATGCTGAAAGTATGTGTAGAAATATGCTGATGACATTTTTGGAAAATAAAGCTTGAATTTGCGGTAATGTTTAATGCGGCAGAATTTCCTTTAGTTAAATAAAGGCAAGAGGGAGATCATTCTGTTTGGCTCCAGGTCCTTACGCTGGCTTCCAGATAGATCTGAAATTGAGTTCAAAGTGTTGCTAAATGTTTATAAGTCACTCAGTGGTTTGGACCCTAAATGTTTCATGAATATCAGCCTAGAAGATCTCTTAGATCAGCTGAAGTTGGTCAGCTAGTGATGCCCAGATCAGAATCAAAACTGGGTGAAATATCATTTAGTCGCTGTGGTGTTCACTTTAACTGTAATTGATCTTACATCCTAGTTTTATTCTATATTAATTCTACGGTTACTTTTATTGTTTACTTTTCTTTTTTATGTTTTTATGCTTATTTTATCTCTGTAGAGCACATTGAATGACCTCTGTGTATGGTAATGTGCTATTCAAATAAAATCACCTTGCCTTGCCCAGTGTATATAAAAGTCAAATTTGACACACAGAAAAAAGGGGACATTGTCTTAGTTAGAGAATTATTGGGCGTGTATTTACGGAAAAGATTTGGGTGACTACTGACTTCTAGCGTTTGCAAGGTTATACTCGTAATACCAGTTTTAAACTAAAGAAGCAAAATTTGCACTCCAAACATGTCATGTCTTTTCAGCAACACCTGGGGTAAGTGTGAGATTGTCCAAAATGTATTTTAAAGCGTGCAAAACATCAGCAGCTGTTCACTGAGTTGTTGTCAAACACGCCCGACACCTAATTTGCTTTCACGTTTGTCATTAAAGGCCGCTAAAACTTTGAACCCAGCCCAGTAGAGAAGAGAGGGAGGGAGAAAGAAGAAGAGGGAAAAAAAAACGTCCTACAAAAGAGGCACGGGGAGGTTGTTGGTGAAACTTTTTTGTGCAGGATTTGCTGGAGTGCAGAATTTGCCAGGGCGAGTGTCTCGGCGGACTGGGCTCTGGGGGCCCTGCAGTGTCCGGAGGGGACGGGTGTCAGGCAGGTGTGTGTGTCAGTGAGTAATGGCGCTATCAGCTCACCGCCGCCATCCATCATGAGCGCCGCCTGCCGCCCGCTCACCCGGCTGGCGAATCATGAGCGCAGCAACATATCATTACACAAGGTTATCACTGGCCCATTACTGGTCCTGATCAATCTGCTCATCCGCTGGGTCCTCCACTGTGCTCTTCCTTTCTCTCTCTCTCTTTCTCTCTCTCTGTTTGCACAGTGGGAGGAAACCTCATATGAACCAACCCCTCATTTTACTTTGTCTACTGTGAAAGCACTTTAATCAAGACCTTGCTCTTTCTTGCTATTAGCACTATCAGCAGTTGGTCAGGGCCCCCAAGTGGACCCCCCAAAATATGTAGTATATGTTTTATATTATTTATTACACTTATATATAATGTTTATATACATGCTTGTGTATTTGATTATTTTTTTCTCAGCACTTATTATGTTCTTGCAGAATGAACATATGGACTGGGGTGAAAAGAATGCTGCGTAGTGCACCTTAATGCTCAAAAGCACTCTTGAGTATGGAAATGTTTGGCATTAACAGTCACATGATTTACAGGAGTTTACATGATTTTCCTCTTACCTTTATTATAGCCAACCAGCCAGGTTGTCTGGTTTTCAGAGTTTGCTTCTTTCCTTTTTGCACATTAGCTAAAGGTTTGAACAGTCTCAGTCAAATTACATTTTGTAGATTCTTCAAGTAAAAATCCTACATAGAACATAATTATTAGAATGCTAGGGTATTTTGTGTGGTTATTTTTCTAAAAGCTGATGTTGTTGTAAGGTGATGCTGTTGTAAACTGATGCTGTTGAAATGGTGCTGCCCCAGACTGTATTGAAATCCTGCTACTTATTCTCACAGAGCCCCCCCAATTGTCAGAGGTTCAAAAGTAAATGGACAAAGTAGAATAATATAAAATAAATGTAATGTTTTCATATTTGAATGAAAATCCTTTTCAGTCAGTGACTGCTTGAAATCTTGAACTGATGGAAATCCACAAATGCTCAGTTTGCTCCCTTGAGATACTTTGCCAGGCCTTTACTGTTGCCACTGCTTGTATGTTGTTTTTTCTGCCCTCTGTTTTCCCTTCAGTATGAGAAAAGCATGCTCCATTGTGTTGAGATCAAACAACTGACATGGGCATTGAAGAATATGCAATTCCTTTACCTTGAGAAACTCTTGGGCCACCCATGCCCTAACACTGCCTCCACCATGCTTGACAGATGATGTCCCTTGACTTCTCCATACTTTTCTTTTCTCATTATTCTGGCCCAAAGAATCTTATTTCAGAATTGGGAAAGGTTTTTACATTTATGTTTAGGTTTACGCTTACAGCATTTAGCAGACGCTCTTATCCAGGGCGACGTACATCAGGGCTTAAGTAGTCTACATCTGTTCTTCATACCTGTACAGCTATGTTAAAATCAACCTGCTTTTTACCAAGTTACTGTCAGTTACACACCCAGTTACACACCTTTATAAACCCTGTCAAAAGAGAAAAGTCAGAGGTTAATACACAAGTAAGGAAAAACAGTTAAGATGGTATGGGTCAGAGGTTTTTTTTTAATATAAAGAAAAAGATGTATAAGAGATGAACGAGAGGCCTCGTTAGTCACCAAGAAGTGGGTCTTCAGATGACGCTTCAAAACCAGTTAGGGACTCCACAGATCTGTTTAGAAGAGGAAGTTTGTTCCACCACTGGGGGGCCAAGACTGAAAAGAGTCTTGATGCATGTCTTCCTCTTCTTTTGAGCAATGGTGGCTCAAGACGAGCAGTGCTTGAAGCTCTGAGAGAATGAGAAGTGACACGCTGCTTGATCAGTGCTGATAAGTAGGGAGGTGCAAGTCCATTCTTGATCTTGAAGGCAAGTACGAGCGGCCACAGGGAGCCCGTGAAGGTTCCGTAGTAGAGGTGTAGAATTTAGGAACATTGAAGACTAACCTCGCAGCTGCATTCTGAATCAGCTGAAGTGGTCTAATTACCTTCAGTAACTGGACAAGTAACTGCATAGCTTCAGTGGTGAGAAAGGGTCGGATTCTTCTGATGTTGTAGAGAAGGTATCTGCATGTCCTGGAGAGGTGGTCAATGTGCAACAAGCATGACAGTTCTTCATCTAGCATGACATCAAGATTTCTTACCTTCTTTTAGGGGACAATAACAGAGTTCTCAACGGAAACTGCGGGGTCGTGGGCTTGGTGATGGACTCCCTTTGATGAAAAGAAGCTCAGTTTTGCCGGGATTCAGCTTGAGGTGGTGGGCCACCATCCACCAAAAAGAGTTTAAGATTTTTTTTCTGGCAAAATCTTATCTTCCTGTTCTTCAGTGTTACCAGTGGTTTGCACCTAGTTGTAAATTCTCTTCATTTATGTTCTTGAAGATGTCTCTTGATTGTAGTTTTCCACCTGACAGTAATCCACCTACCTCCTCAAGAGTGCTCTTGACCTGACTAGATTTTGTGAAGGGGTTTTTCTTCACCAAGACATACATTTCCCAGGCCTTTTGGTGTTGCTGAACTTGCAATCTTTCTGTTAAAGAATGTACAAAATTATTGATTTAGGCAGTCCTAAAGTTTCAGCTCTCTCTGATGATGGCCTCCTTTACTTGCATTGGCACCTATTTGGACTTCTTGTTGAGTTCCAGTGAAGGGCTACAGTGTAAATTCAGTGCTCAACTCCAGACCTTTTATCTATTTAATTTGTCATGGAATAATGAGGGAACGGGCCACACCTGGCCCTAAAACTGATTGTTGGTCACATGACCAATTTTTTTTGAGCCTCTGAAAATGGAGGGACTTCCTGAAAAATGGCTGTAGTTTCTGAAAGATTGATGCAATACCTTTGTTAAATGCCTTAAATTAAAGCTGAAAGTGTATACTTCTGTCACGTACATAGTGGTTGTATACAGAGAGAAAATTACAACAATTGTCCAGATACCTATGGACCTAACTGTTTATGTGGATCATGTCTGTAAGTTAGAATATAGCCATGTAGTTTGATTAAACAGTACAGGCTTTGGGTTCTTAGAGTTAAATGTGGCAAATATTGGTACAATTTCTAGTTATTTGCTGTTGTTAACAATATCTGTACAATGCTATTTTCACTTGGAAAACCAATCAAGAAACTGTAGATAAGTAACAAAACCTTATACACCAACTTTAACACTGTGCAAACTGTGGGCCTAAATCATGACAAACTCTCTACAAACCGAGCTGTTAAGTAATCTCAAATAGACTTGCTTATTTAGTTTCTGACACTGCATGACATGCTGTTATCTACAAATGGCCACATTGGTAAAAACAGAAGCAACGGTAGGCTGAAACTGTCTGTATTTTTGTCCATTTTGATGGCAAACAGTACTTCACACAGTTAATCAAATGTTTAATTAGCAACTTGATGATGACGATGATGATGATAATGATGATGATGATGATGATTTGCAGATGTTAGATAAATTAGCCCTATGCTTCCAGTGGAAAATAAAGAAGCATGTCTTCACTGATTGACTAGATTTTGAGTAAGGGGTAAAATATATAAATTAATGGTTTTTTTTTGCTACTATTAATGTTGCTGTATGGTTTGCAAAAGCGGTATCTAGGCAGACACCTATACAGTGCAACAAAAAGGAAGTAGGTGACCGTTTAGAGAAAGAGAGAGAGAGAGAGAGAGAGAGGGAGAGAGAGAGAGAGAAGGGTGCTGAAAGGTTACTGGATTATTTGACTTCTATTTTAGAGGCCTCCAATCCAGTCAAGGCATTAGACGGCAGGCGTCAATACTAGATTCTCGCAACAATTCACTTTGAAACCACTTTGAACGCTGCATACACTCTTAATGATTAGTGATTCTTAGTCCACTGGTGCTGTCGAGTGGGTGGTTAAAGTTGACTGTGTTTGTCCTTTAAACCAATAAATACACATATAAAGCAATGGATTAAAAAAGCATGTTCTTGAAGAATAAACAGGCAAAGGAAACGGGATCCAAGATTTGTATCACATGTATATCTGCAGAGTTTCAAAGCTTTCGCTCCACATCCCAATCAAAACAAATTGTGAAGTCATAATCACTTGTTTGTTTGAATGTGTAAAAGTAAGTCTGGAGGAAAAGTCAAGCCTGACTGCTTTTTCATGAGCCTGACTCGAGGCCTCTCCATATGTAGCTGGCTGCCTTTTATAACAAACCGCAAGAAGTCATTATCTAAAGGGGGTATTATAATTAGCCAAACAATAAAAGTTTATTAATGAACATTAAAATGCAAAATAGTGAAAAGAGATCCTATCAATCAAAGATGACTCCCTTTTTGAGTTTTAATTAGATATTGCAGTTAATGGTATGAGGAGGGAGTTTGGGGAAATTTAATTGCGGCAGTTTAATGGGCCAGCGTCTTTTTAAAGTTGGACCCTACGAAATTGTAATTTATAGAATAATGTCATTTTCATTTCAGTGGCAACTAATAAAAAGGTGACAAAGTACAGATCCCCCATGTTCTGAAACCAGTGAAGCTTGAGCCTAATCTTTTTTTCTTGCTTTAGATGCTGAAGTCTGATAGCACGGGCACCTGGCCTTTGTTGGATAACATTAATTGAACGTGCTAATCTTGTATGTACGTTCGTATGTGAAAGATTGCACTCCCCCATTAAAATGATGTGCTTTTCTGATTTGAGTAAAAAATGTGCTAAAACATCCACTACATTCCCAACATGTCATTTTTTTAGTTCTGATTCTAATAAATAACAGAAAGGTGGCTTAAATTTTGCACAGTACTCACTCTCCGATAACTGTGTAAATACTAGGGGTGTCAAATTAATGTGTTAATTTCGATCAATTAATCACAGAAAAAAATAATGCTTTAAAATTTAACGCTGATTAATCGCACCACGTGACTTTAACCCGGTCCAGTGTTCTGTCGAAACATGCCACCCATCGAGATGTGCAGCCATGCCCTTCTGCGCATGTGCACTTCCACAGTCTTGGGATTCTGTGCTACCTAGCATTAGAGAGGCTAGTTTATCTGTGCTGCCTTGCATTGGACACTGGTTTATCTGTGCTATCTTGCGTTGGACACTGGTTTATCTGTGCTATCTTGCGTTCAGGTCACTGGTTTATGATGATTAATATCTTAAAAGCTCTTTTAATTGTTACTTTCGGCTTGTACATGTACTTGTTTGCTCCTACACGCTGTCTTCAGTGCACAGTTCAAGGGCATATGAGTGTATGTTGCTACTCTGTGGTCTGTGTCTTTGCAGTCATTACATAAGCAATTTCCTCTAGGATCAATAGTTTTCTGATTCTGATTCTAAAATGTCTTTTTTCTGCAGTTTGCAGAATGTCATCTGAAGCTCTGTCCAGAGTCAGCACTGTCCAGAATCACCACAAGGTGCAAGCATGGCATGATTTGAAGTAGCCAGTAGCATTTCTCAGTAATACAGCCTGACTCTATAAACTGGCTCTATGTACTTCTAAAGATCTATCTAGGCTATTTAGGCTCTTCATTTAAATAAAATATATTTTTCTCTGATTATGCATATTATTTGCCTGTTTCTCATCATTATCAGTGTTATAAACTGACTTTAAACTGTTTGAACTGTATAAACTTAAAGGGAGCATTTTTCAAAAGGGAAGCATGAGTTGATAAACTCTGCTGATTTGCGCTGCGGTAGCATTTTTCGACATAATTCATCAGAACACCGGAACTATTATATTAGGAGGTGACGGATGAGTGAAGCACATCCCCACATTAAAATGTTTTGGACACCTGTGTTTTATGTACATCATGTTAAACTGCACCTTAAAGATGGACTTCTGTCAATGACCTTGCTAAAGCATTTTTTTCCCCTCAGCATATTAGGTCATATTTTCGATTGCTGTGACTATTACTGCACATGAATGGTTTAAACCGTTATTAAATAAAAGAGATGTCAAAATGTCATTTACATTTTTAAATACCTTTACAGCAAAAAATGTGTGAGATTAATCTAGATTAATTAATCACAGAGTTTGTAATTAATTAGATAAATTTTTTAAAATTGTGTGACACCCCTAGTGAATACAGTCAGTAGTGTGTTCTCTAGCAAAAACGTGCACTTATCGCCACCAAGAAAATCAACAAAGCATGTTGATTTGACAAAGGGGTGCTAAAGCTTTTGCACATGATCATATCATAATGGGCAGAAAACAAGAAGGAAATGGTGATTAATCCACCTGAAAACCTTCAGGGCATCTCAAAGTGCTGCTGTTCCTCTCAAAAGAGCCTTGCCTCTAGTGCTAGAAACTGTTGTGCATGTCAGGACTGGAGCTTTGATTATTTCAGAGCTCCACCTCAAACCATGCAAGATGTTCTGTTGGACCTGTAGAGCTATTTCAGAAAGAGGGCAGATTTGAATCGGAGTGCTCCACTTTCTCTGGCTGGCCAGTAATTAGGACATCATTTGAACTCACTTTAGCTTTTCATAGCATACAGCCAAAGTGTATGGGCTAAAGTAAGGGAAGAAAAATGGCTAGGCTTTATGGTTTTGCAGTATGAAATATGATTCAAGCCATAGTATTTTAGTAGCAGTACGTATGTGAGCCATTTTGCTGAGCTACCAATAATCCTATTACAACTTGAAATATTCAAATTTCAAATTAGCATGAATTGAAAATAGTGCAGTAATGTTCAAGTATAGATCATATGAGGATTATACAGTGTATATGTTTTTGTTTCTGTGTTGCACCAAAAAAGGTTGTCTATTATTAGTAATACAGTCAAATACAAAGAAAAATTTCTGAAAAAGTACACCACCTCTACAGGGAACAAAACTTAAATGTGATACTCTTCTGCAAATGTTTGTACAGTTTTTATTTGTTCTATTTTTAAATTAACATTTTGTTTTACGAAATGTGGTGTTATTTAATGTTTTATTTGGTTTTAGATTTGGGAGGACACAGAGTAAAAATGAAACAGGTCCCCATTAAGAACAATTTTTTTTTTTATATCATCATATACTTAAAAATTTTCCTAAATACAAAGAGAACATATTTTCAGTGTATTGCTTTTTTGTATGTAATGAATAATGTGTATGAGTTACCAAGCTTGGCTCTTTGCGCACACAGAAACAAGCAAGCACTGTCGCTCCCTGTACCTCCCCCAAACTCAGCTGTCAGAACTGCACCTTCTTTCTTCCTTTTTCTTTCTCTTTCTTTCTCTTTCTCTCTCACTTCCTCCCTCTCTTTCTCTCCCTGTCTCAGCATGGCCCAGCACTGGAGGTAAAAAAAGGCAAAACAACATAAAACGATGGACAGGCACAGAAACCGGCGTGTTCAATCTATTTTTGCCTGTTCGGCCAGCCAGAGCCACAGGGCCTGCGCGCAGATCTGCCACGATGTATACTTCATGTGACACTCGACGCGCGACACACGCCTGCTGACTTTCAGCTGCCCTTGTTCAGAGCATGGAGCCAGCCTCGGCTTGGGTTCTGTGTGTGTGTGTGTGTGCAGTGCAGAGACAAGCTTGGAAAATCAGAGACAGCTTAATAGGAATTGTAGAGCACTTTTTTTTTTACCTTAAATATCACTGCAATCAAATCAAAAGCACAAAGAAGTGTGCCTGCCTTCTTCTAATTACACAATAAAAGGTAGCAGCATTTTCTTCTTTTAAAATTTGTACTCAAATCCTTTTCTCCCCAAATTCATGGTTGTAAGTATATGCTGAATGTTCATTCCAGTACCTTTTTTTGCTTTCATAAGTAGAACACACACGCATATACATATACCGCGAAATAAATCATTTTTATATGTTCCAGATAAAATACAATTACTCATATTTTATATGTCTTGGTATTATTTTTATGGCAAAAACTTGAATTTGAATTCAAATGCATATAAATACAATACTTCACTTATTGCATAATGACTTAATGAGGTGATTCTTTGTAGTGAGGCTCAAGAAGAACCATTTTTGGTCCCCTAAAAACATTTCTTTAAAGAAGTTTTTATTATTGAGAGAGTCCTATATGTCCAGAGTTGTGTGTTTTTGTTGTTGTGTGGTTAGACACTCATCATCATTTAGCTCATCATCTCCTCACACAGCTCAGCTGCTCAGGCCTGATTGCTAATTGTATTTTTTTTACCTTACTGCATAATGTGCATTAACTGTCATATGTTTGGCTGCTGGAAAAGTTTGGCCACTGGAAAATAAGTGAAAGTAAGTACACATCCTTGACGGAGAACACACAATTTAATGCACACTTGCTGTTTGTTTACTGGATTTAACATATTTAAAAAAAATAAAACATAAAAGGTGGCCTGTAAAAAAGTTATAGCACACTACATAGTTTGTTATAATTCCTTTTTTCTTAAATATGATTCTCAATAAACAAATTTGCAAAACAATTGCAGAACACAGGTAAATGTTGAAAACTTTAGAGGATGTTTATTTTCACATGAAAATCAACACCGAGGACACATTTACATTGTTTGGAGGTCAGGGGGCCAAAATGTTCGTATGCAGTCTGACAGTGAAAAAGTCACAAATCAGAGTTTTGGATGCATCAATGATTTTCAGATTTTTGGACTTCCTGTAATGATAAAATGTTAAAATTCAACAGAAAAAAACCTGTATTTTCCAAAGAAGTTTTCTGTCCACTTGAACCACGACCATGTTATATAACACTAAAAAGCTCATTTTCTAAAGAATCTAACTTTCTTTCTTCTATTTTCTTTACCACAAACGGAGCATGCACTATAAGATATGACTAGGTAATCTAATTTAATCTAGTAGAATTTATATCTGGTGGTACAACCAGCTTTTCTCTCTTCAGAGTAAAAAAACTCCTGCATGAAATTGTAGTTTTACAGAGTGGTTCTTGAATATATTGCTGGCATTTATGGTAGATGTATTATTAGTATTGCAAAATGCATTATTCAAAAATGACCTGAATACACATTTTACTATAAAAGTGTTTTGCTTTCTGAAGAAACACATATAGTTAAACGGAAAGTCAAACAATCTGGTCTGTATAAACCTGTATAAAACATACTTAAAAATATCAGTAATTAACTGGTTTAATGTGATGTGTATCGCATGAATAGAATGGTCCTATGCACCTGTGATATTTGCAAGGTGTTCATAGAAAACATTATTTAATTAGGAACACAGTACAAAATAAACACAACTTACAACTGCTGCAATTTGGAAAATTCCTTTCACAAAGCAAATGTTCTCTTTGATAACCCGTCAGAAGGAGAAGAAACAGAAGATCCCTTCCTGGCTGGTGAGGAAAAAGTTTGTCCTTGCATAGCCAGCAGGGAAAACAATACAAAACTGGCCCCCTTTATTCTGTGTTCATATTTTTGACAAATGTCCAACCTGAAAACTCAGCAAAGGAGGATGAGGGAGAGAGAGAGAGAGAGAGAGAGAGAGAGAGAGAGACAGAGGGGGAAGACAGACAGAAGCAGAGAGTTAGAAATGGAGTAAGATGTCATTTTTAATTTACACAAACAGAGAAAATGGCAGACAATGGAGATCTGGCCTAAAGCCATGTAACTTGCAGTGCAAGCGGCCCGTGTCAGCGCTGTGTCCTTGAAGACTTCAGGTAAGGATGAGGCGCTGGGAATTGGAGCCACCAGAACGATCACAATGTTTTAATGAACCACCCTTTACTGTGCCACTCAAACAGCCGTCTCCAAAGAACACTCGCACTCCGTCAACCGCAACACATAAAAAAACACACCGCTCTTATCTCCCCTGATCTCGCCAGCCTCACTCACACACACATGCACACACACACGTACAGCACATGCAGACATCCCAATTAGACATGATATATTTCAGTACCAGAAATATTTTCAGCACAGCTACTTACAGGCCCCATATCCGTTTACTCCAAAAGTGCTGGAACCATTTTCTGTCATGGTCCATTTCACCGACTCCACTTTTTGAAAGATTGGTAAAATTCTTCCCCACTGCATTTTGAAAGCCATACCTCTCCGTTGACAAAAAATATAGCCGCACCCACTCTTGCCTTGTTGACAAACATGATCACACACCCCTCCCCCGACCTAGCCTACATAAATGATGATTAGTCCACAGTATTTTTCAAACCCGTGCCCATACTCTACGGTGTCCTTTTTGTTTTTTTCAAACAAGAGGTTCTTCTATGGCATTGCCAAATAACTATTTTTGGCATCTTTAGTTTTGAACAGTTTATGTGTTCTGGTTAACATTTCACGTTCCACATTTCAACATTTCACATTTCAGCATTTCACAATTATGATTTCCATTATTTTCCATTTAAAATTCTTCTTGATGACAATGATGGGTCAATTATGTTGTATGCCTGTGTGTTTTACTCTACAGTAACTGGCCTGCTGACTTGTTTGGCAGCAGCAGGGTGCCAATATTTCAATCGACAACATAATTAATCATTTCTTTAACTGACCTCTGTGTGTGATGAGCGTTTGGGTCTATTTTTAGGGTACCCGAATTTTGTTTCATTAAACCTGGGTCGTCCTTCTCTAGCCTCTGTCTGCTCTAAATTAGAATGGCATCAAGGTTGAAAATGTCAGTAGAAGCTGTGAAAAGAAGCTATGCCAATCTTGCATGTTTTGTTCCTATGACATTGTGCTGGAAAAGCTTCAGTGGTCACTAACCCTGGTTCTGGAGATATAATCTAAATCCTGAGCAGTCTAGTTCCAGGCATAATCGACAACTTCCTCAGCAGCCCCTGATTGGCTGAAGCATTATGTAATAGGGAGGGGGCAGCATGTTAGATGCAGGTTGCATCTGAACATGGCAGTAAAGTTGATCTTCACGAGGGGGGTTGGAGACCACTGCTGTATGCAGCATTAAAAAAAAAAATCTAATTAATTACAAGCTCACTGATTAATTAATCTAAATGAATCACACATTTTTGCTGTAAAAGTATTTAAAAAATGTAATCAATTTAGGCATAAGAGTGAATGAATAATCAACATTACAGTCTTTCAACATCTCTCTTTTAATTAATAACTGTTTTTACACTGTCCATATGCAGTAAATGGTTACAGCAATCAAAAATATGACCTAAAATGCTGTGGGGAAAAAAAGGCTTCAGCAAGAACAGTGATAGAACTAAGTCCAGCTTTAAGGTGCAGTTTAAGACAATATACATTAGATGAATTATGCTGCCGTGTCGAAGCGCATGTGAGCACATCTTGATGGGTAGCATGTTTTGACAGAACACCGGACCGGGTCAAAGTTATTCAGCATACATTTTTTAACACGTTATTTTTTCTGTGATTAACTGATCAACATTATCGTGTTAATTTGACACCCCTAATATAAACAAATTCATCGTGGTATCCAAGGGTGGTGCCATGCAGTTTTCTGAGCTGCTTTCAGTGCCCAAAGGATTCTAAGGATGGATTTACAAAGTAAACTTTTATGCCACTAGTTGCGTGTTATGAATTGCCGCTTCATTTCTGTGCAACTCAAACACAAAGATGTGAAGAATTGTTTAATGCATTGTATTGTATTGTAAGTTCTCTCTATTTAAAGTAATGCATTGTAGTATTTGCATATTTACAGCACTTTTTGCATATTTACATCACATCTTCAAGTTCATCTGGAGCATTTCTCAGACAGTCCTACTGCAATTGTTTTCAAAGTAATCCCAAAATAATCTGAAATACGTGTAAAATTAGGAGATATCAACATAGGAGGAAATTAATGACCTAGCTCTGTAGATCACATGAATAAATGCTGGAACAACTTTCATCTGGCTAGTTAAGCTGGGCATTAGCTGTTACCCTGCTGCAGAAACATAAAGAGCCACTACTTCTGAGAAACTTACTTGGGCAAGGTACCGTCCCCACACATTGCTCCCTGTGTGCCCCTTGCTGGTAGCCCGCTGCTTCACTTGGTAAATGGGTTAAAAACAGAGAAAGAATTTCACTCAGGTGTGTTCACGTGTGACTATAAGGTGCAACTTTTTTTTTTTTCTTACTTTTTTTTTTTTTTTAATTGAGATGGTAGAGAAAGACCTCACAGCTATGATGTTGGTCAGAATATAGATGGCATAGTAGTAAGGCTCTACAGTATCACATTATAAAATGGTGGAATAAACATGTTTGAAGCGCATTTGTGAAGATGCTTGGTTCTGAGTCTAACTAGTAGTTCCATAAACAGATTAGCATTTAGGGCATGTGACATAAAATCTAAAGGTGCTTCAAAGGTTTTTGAGCAATGCCATAAAAGAACCATGTTTGGAAAAAGAGACTGAGGAACCATTTAAAAGTTCACAGAACCTTTAAATAATATAAACATTATATACCAATTTATGGAGTTTTCCTAAAACCTTTTTTTCAAGTTTACAGGTTTTTCCCCTTTAAACACTCATTTATAACATTTACAACATTTACATTTACAACAATGATTCTGTAAAGAACAATCCAATCCAAGGTTCTTTAGGGTATCAAAGAAACACTTTTATTTTTATTCATAATTTGGGGCACAGTTTATCATGTACTAAAGCATGCAATTATAATGCAATTGCCATTATAAGATATTTAACTAGTAATTAAAAAAAAGAAACAATTAACAAATACTCAGATATTTTAAATGAAAACAAATGAAAACAAATGAAAACAAAAAAGGCAGCACATTCTTTACACAAACAGAAAACAATTGTTTTCTATTTAGTTACAGTAGCCACATAAACAATTGTTAATAATGGTAAGTAATAAACTGTTATGTCAGCTACAGTGCAAATTTACTTTAAAAAGTTTTATTTCACATTATAAATACAACTAACAATGTAAGCTTATAAACACTAGGACAGCAAGCTCATGAAAAAGCATGAGTGCCAGACAAGGAAAAGACGAAGGTTGTGCTGTAAAACTGGATAACTCTGTATCTTTAATACCTGTGGTTAAGCAATGTTTTTTTTTTTTTAAATGAGGTATGTATATGCACTTTCAACCTAACCTGACCTTTGTGTGTGCATAGAAGTAAAAGGAATGAATGACATTGCTTACCTCAAAGCTTTTTAGCCTGGACTGGAGGTAGAAGATTCAGATCAGCAGCAGGTCAAATATTAAGGCATATACAGCTCCCCTGATTGCGAACACAGGAAAAGGCCATAAATTAATCTGGTGATTGACTAGTTTATATGCGCCGAGACACCGAAGACAAATTTCTTTGCAGTGTGAATGAGCCAGCACCACAGGAAAACATTTCCATTAAAGCTTGTAACCTCATGCCACTGGTGGTGATGGCCTCTGGGATTGTTAGAAAACTTCACATGCTTTATGAGAATGTGTACAGCCCGCTGTTGTGGCAGTGCATTGGACAGTGTGCGTGTGTGCGCGTTGCAGTCATTTTAAATGGCAAGATGTTTATGGAATTAATATTTCTTATTTACATTATATTAACGGTTAAAAATTTAGGTGTAAGTGTGTTAATTAAATAATTTAAACAACAGTAGTAGTCATCTTTAATCCTGAAATCTGAATGGGCACCACTGCCATATGATGTGTAGTTTATTAATATGACATCTGCTTGATACAAATGGCAGAACATGCTCACAGGGTGGAAGGGCTAGAGTGGAGGCTAGAACCAAAACAATTACAACAGCACGTTACACAGGCACTTGGAAAACAGAAACAACAAGGAACAGACAAGGCAAAAGGACACCACAGGGCGAACGCTGTAGGATCCCCCTCCTCTAAGGTGCAGCTCCAGAGGAGTGAAACATAACTCGCCCAGGAGTAGGCCCAGAGGAAAGTCTAAGAAAAGGCCAAAGGGATACAGGGCATGGGGCTGAACAGGGAGCTAGAGAAGGAACTGGATAGACAGTACATAAAGTGTCATAAGCCACATTAGGAAGTCTGTGTTTTAATTGATGAGGTACACGCTTTCATGATTTATTAGCTACAGCTAGTACTTGTACTCAACTTTTACTTGTACTTTTAACTTGAACTTTACATATTTTTTTGCAAAAATAATTATAGTATAAAATGGTATGAAGATGTGTACTTTACTCAAGTGTTACTGATATAGTTGTACCCTTACATACATTCAATTAAATTTCCACATGGAAAAACGTACCTTTTCTTCTCACATTTTCATTCAAACCTTTAAGGTACTTGCTATAAATCTCAGAGCCCTTGAGATGTGTTTTTTGCTTGCCAGTCATTAAGACCTTTAATCCGCCCAAAGCTACACTTATTTGTCTTTTTGGTGAGCTCTAGTATTGCTGATCATACATAAGCGAACAAAGAAAACGTATAAGCGAGTAAGATTTTCACCCAGTCCTCATATTTTGGTACGAACCTCAAAGTAAATCACTAATGCTTTTGACACAATATAACAAAGCAAAGACCCACATGTCTTATCGAGTCAACTTGTACTGGCTTTTATCTTACGTGAACTGTGTTTTTTGCAAACAGTTTAGGCTGTCATCCACCTCTGACAATTGGAGACAACCTTGGCAAAGGCTTGCGGGAGGATTCCACCTGTAGCACTGTCACCACTGGTGCCACCGAGACAGAAAAAGAAGGCTCCCTCCAAAGAGCCCCAGCAAAATCAGACTTTGCAAACGTGTGAATTCATGGAATGCGACACGGGAGCTCAAAAGCCATGATATTCTCACACGGCTACAGCTTTCCCGAGTCCATTTGACGGCGGGAAAAAGAGAACATCTCTGCCTTGTCTCCTCTCATCGTGTCCGAGCTAAGCCAGCTGCCAGATCGAGGAGGAGAGTGAGGATGAAGGCAGGTTGCTCTGCCGCTGACATCCTGTCCACTCCTGTCATCTCCCAGCGGATGGGGCAGCGGCCACTGACGCTCGCTGTCCTCAGGCCAGTGAGGGTCCAGCAGGCTGCTGGCCAGCTTTTAGCCCCAGAGCCCTTAGTCCCACCCCCCACTTGCTCTCTCTTTCTCTCTCTCTCATTGGTCGACAAATCTTACCCCTTGCAGCCTTTCTGCCTCTATTGGCCATGCTTTGGCCAAAATGTCATATAGGCCAGGTTTGGGTCAAACTTATTTACACCTTAAAGGGCACATATCCTACATTTTGTTTATCACTCAACACTGAGATGGCTTATACACCAGTTATTTTACAAAGCCAGTCTTCAACCTCTCTTCATCCTTAAACATGCCATTTTTGTTACTGTATCTTTCAGACATGATATGTGAACAATGGTATGCGAATAATTTTCTGATTGATTGCTCTGAGGCTAAACTACTAGCTGAACAGAACATTTCTGTGGATGCATTGTTTTTTGTGACATCACAATACAAGTGGTCTGAATTTAAATATAGAAATATGTAATCACACTCAGTAACATGAACGGGTGAGCTAAACACCAATAGGCTGAATGGGCAGTCAAATGGTAATGTGTATCACAACTATGATGAATTCTGTTATTGCAGCTTCCCTGGATAGACTGTATGCATGACATGCTACTGATATGTGAGACTGATGTTACTACACTGTTTTTTGTTTTTTTTTTCGAAAGATGTAGTTCTCCACAACATGTGCTCTTTAATGTCTCTTTTTCAGAGAGGATATTCTTCTGCTAGTGGAAGCCAGTATTTTGTAAACATTGATCTTTTGCATCTTCGTCTGGGACAAGAATGATTCATTTCACACTAGGTGATTGTATTTCCAGCAGATGTTTAATCTGGTCCACACAAGAATACGTGCTGTCCTCTCCGCTTGTCCCTGCTATTCCGTTTCAAGTGGCTAATGGCTTTTAAGGAGAGCCATTTCCGTGGAAATCATTTCTTCCCTTGGCAGCTGTTCCTGTGCACGAAAAAAAAAACTCTCCTGCAGATGTCCATTAAGCTGCTTCTCTTGCTCTTGAATGCTCCATAATCGCTTTTTATTTATCGACACTTTAATTTATGTCCTTCTTTAATTGATCAGAGGGGCTCCCCACTGGCATTAGTGCTGACTCTATTAAGACATGTTGTACCTGCTCTCGGTGGCCCAGACAGGGGAAACACATTGATGTGCTTACAGAAACACACAGAGGAACTCAGAGAGAGAGAGAGAGAGAGAGAGAGAGAGAGAGAGAGAGAGAGACACCAGAGCCTTAGAGAGTCACAGAGATAGACATGCCAAACCGCTCTGTGCGAGCCAAATCCGTTACATGTCTCCTACTTATCTCCTGCTTCAAATCTGCCTCCCTTGCCTCCCCTCCAAGCCATACTGGTGCCAGCCACGCTGCCAATGCCAGAGCGCTGATGCCAAGTAGAAATGACACCGGCTCTCCCCATGGACCGACTTAATTAGAATGGCCCCGTCCCCTACGGTCCTCGCGGCAGCAGGAACAAAGGAGGTTTCAGTCATTTGGAAGCGCGTGCGTGTGTGGTTTGCGTGTGTGTTTTGTCATTTCATCAGAGAGACTATCTTCAGCAGATGCTCTGAAGCATCCCCGTCTCTTTTATTGAGGGTCGGCATCATTAAAGTGTCATTGAGAAGTGACACCGCTTAATTTTAGCAGCTCTCGACGTGCCTTTGCTGCAGGAGCAGCCTCAAAATATAGAGGCGGCCCACGAGCCGAGGGGTATTTTTACACGGCACTCAGCGGTTTCATCAGACAAAAGCAGCCCGCCACCAGGGGTTGGGGAGGGAGGGGGGATAGAGACAATAGATTATCAAAGCCATGTCCCATTGGATGCCAGTCAATAGGTATTTAATCTTTTTATTGATGGCATCTTCTCTCCTCTAGAACTTGTAATGAATCCACTGTTTGGAATGGCCTGGGAGGAGGGAAAGTTCCGGTCTGAGCTCAAAATAATCCTGTCCCTTCTCCGTGCCCAGGACACAGACACAGGACAGAAGGCAGCTTGACCTTCACCTGACAGATGAGGCCATGATGAGCTGGTGTTGATGGACAGTGGCTGAGATGTGTGACCTCGCCAGTCAGTTGACATGAAAATGGACTTGGTGATTTTTTTCAGAGGCCTTAGGCCAAGCACTGCTCTTTTTCATTATAGAGTGAGTGAGGCAACCTTAAACCTTAAGTTTGTTATAGGTGATGATCTGCCATAATGTTTGGCAGATCATCAGAATTTTGTAATTACTTACTTTCAAATGACAAAATATCTCCTGTGTACCGACAGTATTGTGAAGTGAAAGTGAAAGTGACCATTCTGTCATAGGTGAACACACCACAGCACACAGTGTGATCAATAGCGAGTTCTGTGACTGTAACCAAGAGTTTATGATAGGAATAATTCCAGTCTCTTTCTGCAGGCCCCCTAGTGGACATTCTGCCAGAAGATTGGAAATCGACATAGATATTTGAATTAATATATTCAATTTTTTTAAATCTCCATCAAATGCCTTTGTTGAAGTACCTTTGGTGAAATATTGCGATCTGTGTTGAGCTGCTAGTGAGCAATGAGGTGCACATAACTCCAAAAGATGATCAGAGTTAAAACTGACAACACCACATGATAGCATTAAACACAATTAAAACACTTTCATGCTGTAAATGTTTGCTGGCTTGTTCTCCTGTGTTGTGATTTATACATATTGCCATCATACAAAGGTATTCTACTAGCATTATGGAAGAAAAACAGGCAGAAAAAAAAAGAGGTTGTAATATTCTGTAGAAAGAGGTTGTAATATTCTGTAGATGCTGCATTATAAACCAGAGCTTAATAGTCATCTGTTTTGCAGGAATTTATCCACACTTGTGGCATTAACTACATTGATGGGTTCCATAAGGGCTGCTTAAAAACATCTACAAATATTACCCAAATATAATGACTGTGGGATTATTAGAGCGACCTGGTGGGTAACACTTCTGCTGGGAGTGTGAGAACACTCTGACTGGGGGGTGATGCAGTGGACTGAATGGCCCCGTGAATGTGTGTGAATTTCCCCCAAGTGCTGTTGTGTTTGATGAGAGTTTAGAGGTGGGGGTGGTGAAACAATTCCCTTGTTTTAATTGCTCTCAACTGGTGAAGCTAAAAAGGTAATTAGAATGTCATTTGACACACTGCAATTGGCAGCCGTAGCAGGGAGCTCGCTCATGAACCTCAGAATTAGTATCCTTGTGTCACAATAAAATTTGAGTACTATGAATACAGTATCTTTGTGAATAATTATGTAGGATACTGTGTGGCAAGTCTAGTGCTTTTATGTAATATATTGTGTAATGCTATCTTTATTTTAGTGTTATATTCTTAATGTTGTGTGTTCTTGTTAAGCAACACATTAGTTTTATTTAAAGAAGAATTCTGCTGTTTTTTTTTTCAGTAAATGGGCCATTTAAGAGGCTTTTGTTCTCAGAAATAGTCAACTGAAGCTTTCAAAGCTATATATTACTATTTGCTTGTATTCCCCTTTCTATTCCCTTTCTTGACCTTTGCTGTGATATCAGACCTTTGTAGCACTTACAAGCTTTTTTCCACTCTGTTAACAGAGAATAGCAACAGTTCAAACTTAGAATGAAATTTTATATGGATGAAAATACTTTAACGTGCATTAACATTTTTTTCTTCTTTAAAGTCTTTTAACTTTAAAGTCTTTTAACATGCTTTGGACATTTTGTCATGTGACACATCATGCTACAATATGAATTTTAGTCACAAAACATATGCTTGACACCTCTGGTCAAAATATATGTGTTGCTGCTTGTTGGTAATTAGATGATTTTCACATATTTTATTTCAATTTATTTGCTAAGTTTCACATGTTGGGAAGGTGACGAAATATAAAATATAAAGCATGCCACAACTGTAGCACAGGCCATTATGTCCATTATGTACAAATTGCAAACTAAGCTCTCCTTGTGATCATAAAATGTGACTTTTGTGTTTAGTAGTAGAACCAGACATTCTAGCTCTCGGGCCTTCATGGATAAGTCCAGATGTTAATGCTTGTATCCTACGCAAATAACCCATGGGTTCAGCAGACTTGACCAAAGAACCACTTTTATGATTAAAAACATTTTCCTTCATCTTCTCTGCACTGGCACTGAAAAAGTTCTTCTGCTTTTGCTCTCAGATGTGACGATGTGTCAAAGTCATTTACCGGTAATGAGCTTGTGACGGCC
This sequence comes from Hydrocynus forskahlii, assembly GCA_037974365.1. Lineage (NCBI taxonomy): Eukaryota > Metazoa > Chordata > Actinopteri > Characiformes > Alestidae > Hydrocynus > Hydrocynus forskahlii. Next base: position 36,647,884 of record JBBPCX010000001.1, read on the forward strand.
CAGTTTTTATTTTTGCGTGGGATTTAATTAATGGGCCGAAGACTTTCCATTGTGATTTGAGCAAATGACTAATAAATCAAAGCGAGAGATTTGTCAGGGAAGGAACATCTGTTTCTTACAAGCGTTAAAACACGGGTGGCGCTGGCCTGGGCCGCGGCCATGCCGAGGCGGTAGGAGTCCCGCGCTCTGAAGCTTCTTCATTTGCTGCTCCAGTGAAGGCGAACAGGGAGCTTTCTAATGGGCCTGTGATGTTAATAAAAGGCAAAGAAAACGAGAACCGGTGGCACTCTCCTATAATTTCACCAGAGCCCCCTTTTTGCTTTTGGGTGCCACTGTCCTTAGTCCATGGTTTGTTAGGCAGGGCACCCATACTGCCGTGTCAGCGCTTTTGCTGGATGATTAATGCAACCGAATGGATTCATAAGGCACGGGCAATATGAGCTCATTTTTGCCTGAGTCCAGCCTCGTACCTGCTGTTTACACTCTGCTTTGCGACCAAGCGTGCAGGACATGAGCGCAGGGCCTTTGTATGTTAGCCACTCATTAAGCCTTAAACAATTGCATTTTTTTTTAAACATTTCGCAGTGACAAATCTGATTTTTTAAAAAAGTGCTGTGGTGTAATTTTGGAGAGTGGCCAGAGATCATTCAGAAAGGTTATCCTGAATGCCTTCTGAAGCCTAGCGTTGCCTTGATCTCCCACAGAGGGAGAATAAAATGGGTCACTAAAATAAGGCATTAAAAATGTGCTTCAAGCACTGTGAGGAGCTAAACACAGCCATTTACTTCCCTTGGCTGGGCCACCCTGACTAGCATTTTCCCAGTTTTGGGTTTAAAGGAATGGTTCCTAAAAATGTTGCTGCTGTTACTAATAACATGGCTAGAAGGGATGGACGATATCACAAAAAAATATAAAATCACAATGCTTGAGATTTTTATAATACATATCACAATATTTTGCGTATTTTTATGTGTAAAAAAAATTCTGCCTTTTTGACAACTATTTGTCAAATTTTAAATATACTTTAAAACCCTTCTTAATTGCAAGTCATTATTTGCTGAATTATATGCTAAGATTATTCATTTATGTACGACATAACAGACCTATTTCCAAGCAAAATATTATGGACATACGTATTAGGAGTGCAAGGCAATCGGTATCACAGTCTTTATCTGTTTAGTGCTACAAATATCTGCATTTCTATCTGTATTTGGGTTTTAGCCAAAAGTGAGTGTGGCCTAAACTGGACCTCTTTTGCACTTTTTTTTTTTTGTATTTGTATGTTACTTGTTGACAACAACAAATTGTATCAGATTAACTTTAGTTTTTTGGCAGTGTTTTATGTAGAAAGGCCTGAAAAATTAGACGAACATGCTATGAAACGGTAAAGCAGTGCTCATTATCTTTTTCTTGCATAACCCAGCAGAGATATGTGCACCACATGTGGTCTGCATAGTCTTAATGGGGTGGGAAGTCACACTGGGGCATTTTGAAAACAGATCAGATCAAATTAAAGACAGACAAAAATTGTAGAGAGCACCTCCCATTTTTGAATTTTACAAACATGTTTTGCAAACTGATTTGGGAATCTATCCCAATGTCTTTTTCACCTAGCCCCAACACTCACTCGTTTGTCCTCTTGACCTGTATGAGGTGGGCCACTATAGTGCCAAATAAATTAGAATTTAGCCCAGACAGGATGTACTACTTCTCAGAGAGTTCCTACTTTTACTGCAGGGCCATGGAAGGTAATACCCCCCTCCACCTTCTGAAAAAATGCCCCTCTCCGTAGCCATTCATCAGCTTTCCAAGGGAGCGGACATCGGTTCCACTCTCTGGTTTAATTGTTAATGCTAATTGCTATTTATTGGCTCAGATGCAAATGATAGGCCAGCCAAAGTGAAATTTTATGATGAGTGAACTCCCCCTTTCGCACAAATTGAAAAAGTGAAACAAGAGGAAGATGAAATGAGGCGAGGAGGGTCTTAATGGCAGCTTTTTAATGGGGAAGGCAAAATTAAGACTGATTTACGCTGCCTGATCCCCTGTTCCCCCCCTCCCCATCAGCCCATTTGGCAGGAAAAATGGAAAAGTAATTGTTCGGCTTTTTTTGATGCAAGGCCTCAAACGGTTATTTATTGACTGAAATTAATCGCTGTTTATCCTTTATTCACACGGAACGTGCTCCATCAGCGTTATGAAGTTCAACACTCCATTTCGTCACTTGTAATTTACTCTCTAAAGGGGTGGGGGGCACTTAGACTTCTCCTGAAGCATGTCCTCATTCCCCAAGTTAAGTGAGTTGGTACTGAGTGATAAGTTGTCTGTGTGGAAGTACACTATTACCAGTGCACAACCCTGCATGAGGACCACTGACAGCAACCATGTTGCACTTACAAATCTGTGTTTCTTACACATATAGACAAGAGTGGATTATGCACACACTTACTAGTGTAAAGTGATAAAAGGACCAGGGGTGCAACACAACAGCACAGAATTAAAAAGCGATGCATTTGATAAATAATTCTCTTGTTATACCGCTAATAAAGAAATAGTTTAGAAAAAAAACCAGTTAATTTACACATTTTCCTCACTTATCACAGATGCAGTTGATCATGTCTACGGTACAGTGTGACTAATTGTGAGCTATAAAAACGAACACAACTTCACCACTCTGGGCAGCCAATTTTACCAGGTAGTACTTAGCACTGAGCCCTAAACCAGGTGGCATGGTAGTAGCAATGTCGCCTCACAGTAAGAAGGGCCTAGGTTTGATTGGGTTTCCTCTGGGTACTCCGGTTTCCTCCCACAACCCAAAGGCATGCATGTCTGGAGAATTGTATGCTAAATTGCCCCTAGGTGTGAGTGTGTGCATCGATGACACACACTCACACCCTATGACTACTGGAATAGGCCCTAGTCACTCTGGTTAAGGATAACCTCATCTATTGTTCTGCATGACCTTACTGAACATCCAGTTATGATTTAAATGAATGGAAAGAACTTTTACTGATGTGTTTTAACAGAAACTATTTGGGTGCCTTTTGACTTCGTGTTTATTAGCAATATTAGCCTCAAAGCTTGTAGATATTTCAGACATTATTTCAAACACCATTATTTACCTTAATTTTATATGATTTTGTGTACTGATTTGCTATATGTGGTCAAATCTTTCATCACTTAAAAAATTATTTCCTTTTTCATTTTTCAAAGCTCTGTTTCTTCTCACTATTTACTCCTTTATAAAGGCTGCAACGTAACCATATATGCTGTAAAACTGTTGAGCTTTTATTTATCCTCCTTTTAGAAACAGGATAAAAAGGTGAATTTCTGGCATTAATTAATTTCTAGTGTGCATATTGTGCGAGGGAGGGCAAATGATACAACCCTACCCCAAAGATGGGTTACACATTATTAGATATGTGATGTTGAAAGATCGTAAATAATAGGGGTTTTAATTAGTATTGCAATCCTCATTTTAATGCCACTTCTAACCTGGCTTTGTCAGCTAGTTACTTCCCTTGGGCGGAATCCCAGACATCATTGCAAAGAGGACTCCTAAGCATTTACACTTTTGACACTTGTGATAGTTAGATATATGCAATAGATGAAATAGTTGGTGATTGAATTTTAATTGGTAAGCTGTGCACATGGCAATGGCGCATAAAGGTCTTTTTTCACTGAAATAGGTGCGATGGGAAGGATAAGGTAAACATTCATTCATTCATTTTCTGTAACTGCTTAATCCACTCTAAGGTCACGGGTACCCTGAGCCTATCCTGGGATCAATGGGCATGAGGCAGGGACTCACCCTGGGTGGGTAAACACATGTAGGTAAAAGTCAACATGCTTTCAGTAAGCATAATCGAAGCACTAAGGCTCGAAGTAGCCTTCAGGTACTGAAGCTCAAGGTGCTGAAAAATGAACAGGACTGGTCTTAAAGGACTCAAAACTGTAGAGAGACATTTCCAAGATGGCTGCAGAGTGCATAGGCTTTCTGAAAATATGTAATATTTATGCAAGCGTGCTGATCGCAATAAATAATTTCATCCGCCACACAAATATTTGTGATAGACACAAAGGAAGAGAAGCTAGCACAGCTAACATTAGAAATGGGTCCTTCCAAAATGTAGGTGTTTGCTACATTTCGGATGATTCTTAACATTTTGAATGATTCTTAACCAGCAATACTTTGACATTTTGAGACTCTTAACATTTTGAATGATTCTTAACTAGCAATTCTTTGATATTTTTGAATGATTCTTAACCAGCAATTCTTTGAGATTTTGAGGCTCTTATTTTGCTGTCTTGTCACCATACTTGTTTTTTTTTTAAATGTCTTGCTGTCAACGTCTAATCAGTGTGATTAAAGTATGCAATATCCCAGTACCGGGCCCCAGGCCATGTGGTCTTACTGTGTGGAGTGCTAGCCTCCTGGGGACCGTGTTTTGTGGTGAGAGGGCATGCATGAGGTCTCCGACATGCAAACGCAATGGAGCGGTCGATTCGTAAGCATGTACACGCAAAAAGCAATCTCTGTGTAATGAAGGCCACTTTGAGCTTTGGTGCTTCGATTATGCCCACTGAGAGCGTGTCAGCTTTTACCTGCATGTGTTTACCATATCCTTCCCATCGCACCTATTTCGGTGATTAAAACCCTTGGTGCGCCACTGCCAGGTGCACACCTCGCCAATTAAAATTCAATCCAATCGTGTGGTGCCCATAAAGGCCCTGCGATTCCAGGAGGGAGAGTGGGTGCCGCACCATGTGATCTGGGGAGGTTAATGCAGTTAGAGTTATTTCACAGTCCATTAAGGAGCTTATGTTGACCCCGTGACCTCCGAGCCAACAACACCGAATCCATTATCATCACAATGGAAGCGCTGCTGCTCCAGCTGACATGACAATGAGCCCAGGAAATCCCAAGTTAGCACTTAGCAACGATGAAAAGGCAGACACCTTTTCTCTCCCCCCGCCCTTCCTTCTCTTTCTCTCCTTTCTCTTTCTCCTCTTTTGAGGTTTGACTATTAATACAGCCAAACTGTAATTTGTATCATTATCATTCCAAAGGTACAGAGAAGGACAATAAAAATGGCCATGCAAAGTGAGGGGAAAGCGCTGACGCAGGGGGTTTTTGGTGGCGCCTGATTCAATTACGCGGAGAGCAAACGCTGGTAAGAGCTGTACGTGATCAAGTGTGTGAATGTGTCAGGATGGAGGGGCTTTAGCAGAGGGATCCAGGCGCACATGAAGTGAACATGTTCGAAGGGGAAGTTGGTGACATGAACTTCCTGCTGTGATCTTGTTATGCTTAATGACCGCTTCAGGAGATGAAAAAGAATTGATTGAAGTCCATGCCACGGAGTGGAGTGCATTTTTTTGTCTGTAGTGTAGCCGAGTCTAATTTAAAAATAGCAAGATTACACAAGCAAATTTTTTTTAAGTCAGTGCTGTTAAACAGAAACAAGACATGGTCAACTTAGGATAAAAAACCCCCACATTTCTGTACTATTTAATGCAGGTCATTAAAAAACTGTAAAAATATATTCAGATTATTACTCAATAAAGTTATATAATTTTCATTTAATACTCATGTCTTTTTTGGTCAAATGAGCTCAGGGCTATTTCTGGCTCATAAGCAGGATGAGCAGGCACTTAGGGCCCCCCGAGGGTCCCCACAAGCCTGTACTTTTTATTTACTTTGTTTTATATAGTGAGAGTTCCCTATAGCTGACCCTACAGTATTGTCTTCTTTTTACATAATTTGCAATATTCATTCTTCTATAGTGAGGAAAATATTTTCTTGTAATGTAAGATTTGAGATTATATGCTATGTATATCTACAAAAAAATAGTTAGTATAGTTGAATAATGACTCAAATGTGTGTTTAATGGCAGTCTGGTCTAGCTGAATGGCAGCTGTTACAGAGTCCTGCATTTGCTTATCCTTTCATAGCCAAGATTGTCCATCTGACCCTCCCCTTGGCCTGCTATCCAAGTTGTACAGCTATTAATTGGTGCTTAGTTTATTGTCATATACGTTGCTAACAAGTCGGGAACTGTATGTTTTTTCATCCGCAACAGTGGCTGGTGGCCTGTGTAGAATTCAGTCCAGTCTACCCAGTTAGCATAAAAAAGGAGCTTCCCTTTGGGAGATACTGGATGTAACAGAGTCTAGAGCATCTTTTTTTTCCACCAATATTTCCTTTGTAGTGTTGATTTTTTTTAATACAAAATCCAAAAAACCTGATTTTTAGGTTTTGTATTAAATAAATGAAAAAAGAATTCATGTTTATTTAGGGATGTAAAACACATAAATAAATGATGTAAAATCCTGTTTATAATGTAAGGCTCCCAGTGGTGTTTTACTTTTCAATATTACCCAGCTATGCTAAAGACTGTAGAGGGAAAAAAAGGACATTAACAAACTTCAGGCGACCCTGACCAGACTCTCTCTAACTGGAAACCTGCCCTCGCACAACCCCCAGAGACCCCCTGTCTTCTGTCTGCTCTCCAAACCCAGCCCCCGACTCCCACCCCTTTCCCAGCCCTCTGTTGGACTGCTCCATCCTCTCTCCCCTTCACCTCCTCCTTGGCGGTCTGCACCTCCACCAAAACGGCACAGGATGTTTTCTGGGGTGGGGAGACGGCGGCACGACAGCGAAATTGATATCCCTCCCAGTCCTCTTCCCAGGCAATATGTTGCCTTTCTGGGACTTATCAATGTGATTGATGGGCGGGGTGAGCAGCAGGAGGGACCCCAGTCTTAATCAAATCCATACACCCTCAACAAATTGGACAGTGGTGGACTAACAAGTCAGGGATCCCCCTCTCCACCCCAAACCTCTGAGCCCCTCCCTTAAAAGTTCTCCTTGGAAAAAAAAAATCTCCCACAGCAGCTAGACCAGAGGGGTGAGAGAGAGCAGGTGATGAAACAAGGAACAGAAAAAGACAAAAGATGGCAGTAAAAGAATGTTGGAGGGTTCTGTCTCCGAAGTCAGAGGTTTAACGAACACATCATTGTCAGAGGATAGACCAATACCCAACAAGGACTTTTTGTAATGAGCAATAAATTATAATTATATCCTTTGGCAACACAGAGCACATCTGAAAAAGAATTCTGACCAATGCATAGCCTGTGACTGCCCAAATGTTCATTTAAAAATGTCATCCATTTTAACTGATGCAGTGATTTTTTTTGGCTTTCTTCAAATATATTGGTTCTAGCCACCCTTTACAATGCACCATTCATTCATGATGAAAAGACCAATAGAAATGGTCCAGAATTATTTAAAATACATTTCATAAAGCAATGTGCATTAATGTTCACACAATGTTTTAAAGTTAAAATGCTTTGTCCCAACAGTGGCAATATGCATATGTAATAAGTAAATTCAAATGTTTTACTTTTTAATGATTTCCTGTTTGGAAGGGTCTTGTGATCTGTAGTTCAGAAAGGTACACAATAATCTTCTCCTCTTCCATTTTAGTGCACCTTTGTCCGGTCATTGTGTTAATGACTTTTAAGTGCGTTCCGCTTTGATGCATTCAGCTGCTAACAATACACAGTGTCATTGGCCCTCTGCTCCGATAAGCTAACAAAGAGCAGACACTTCTCACATTTGTCCTTCAGCTGGCTTCTCATATTGACTGTTTTTCCCCCCTTCTTCTCACCATTATTTTCAAATTGTTTCTCAAACTGAGCACAACTGCATAGCAGACAGTTTTTTCAATCACTGCTCCATTTCAATTGATTACCAATAGCCTGACTTGCATTCCACAACGTCGCCCCAGTCTCTTGTTTGAGCCCTGTTTGTCACCCCTTTCTTTTGATTCAAATATCTCGCTGTCTTTCGACTATTAGTATTTACATAACAAACAGCCGAATCAATTAGTTGCAATCCTTTTTCGTCTGTCCTTTGTGCTTATGCTAGATATTATCTTTGAACCAAGTGTGTTTTTTCTCACACTTTCTTTCCACTAGGAGTTTTTTAAAGATGTTTTACAAGGACCTTGTCTATTTTGATGTAAGGCCTTTTTGATTTGCAGCTCTCCTTCCAACTCCTTAGAAGTTTAGAAGCTCCATTCACTCATAAAGTGATTTGGAAATACTTCTTTTGAATGCGTGATTATGGCACTGAGTAAGTGAAAGTGTAATTTTTAGGATGCAGGTGTACGGCTGACCTATCCATGCTCTGGCCATGAAGTACAAATGATCACAGAAGCTTATCAGGCAAACTATGCAGATGCGCATGCAACAACTGCATGCTCATTAGATGGAGAGTGAACTAATAGTCACAGAAAATGAAAGTTCATTGACAAAGAGAGTTTTGATGAATCAAGTTCTTTCCCACTAAAGCTTTCTCTTTCGATTCCAAACCATGGACTGGGCTCACAAATTATGGTAGGATTTTCTACATGTACATGTTTAAACGCTATTATTATAAAGGCAAACGATCTTTCAGGACTTTGTGGTGGTAGAAAGTTGATATCACTGCTGCTCAAACCTTAGGAAATATCGTATAATTTTAATCAGCAACCATATGTAATATCTCCACCCAGCTGTTACATGATTCTTCCACATTTTGCTGAGCTCTCCCTCAAATGCAAGGAGAAAAGTGCATTTTTTTTTCACCAAGCACATAATCACTTACAGTGGGTATAAAAAACAATGACCCTCTGCAAAATATTCACATTTGTTGCTTTGCACACACACACACACACACACACACACACACACACAAATCCAACTCAATTCAACTTTTAACATGTATTGAGATTGTATTGAAAATGTTAAAAAAAAGTTCATTTTTGCGCTGTGAACTTCGTTCAAAATTTTTAAAAATGAACTATGAACGTGCACTAGTTCATTTTTATTTGGATGAACTGTATTTTGAACTAGTTCTTTTTCAGTGTGAACTGGCACAACACTGATTAAAAAGTCTCAAAATTAGGATGGATCAGATGGTCCCAGGTTAGTTGTCATTCTTTACCTGCTTTTCGACGACCTACAAAGATGGTGGCACAATCGGCAACATTATATTTAAAATGTGGTATACTTTCTCATGATGTGGAATGGGATTCTTTCCAACATTGCTCAACCTTGCAACAGTAGCTAGAACAGAAGACACATATTTCTGGCCTGCTGGACTAATCTTTTCTTTTAGTGGCAGGTGCGCTTGCAGGTTACAGAGAGTTGGTTGACTTGCTCCTTATGGCTTGGACGCTTGTTTGGTGGGTGGATGGTAACATTTCATTTTCTCCTTCCCTGTTTGTTTCTCCTTGGTGGTCGTGTCCTGCAGTAAATAAATTAGAAGGCGGAAGTGTGAGAGGACTGGGGTGTGTGTGTATATGTGGGGGGGTGATACTGTCCACCAGCCACATCCAGAAACCTGCAGATGAGTTGAGCCACAGTCAGCTAGGAAGGGCCCTGAGCATCGATAGTGGGCCCTCTGTACCTTGCCACACTGACAGTATCTGAGGGAGCAGGGGTGCCGCTAGATTGATGGGTACCTCTGACTTGGCCATTTCTGTGGAGAATGGCCGAGTTCCTTTGCCTAATGACGCTCCATCCATCCTGGGGCTGAGAGCACAGGAGAGGGCCATGGCGGATGGGTAACATGCCTCTGATCACTCTTTATTTGGCAGGCAGTGCTGTGCTCATGAAAAACCTTCCGGACCAGACATTAATATTATATACAGATTCTCTTCTCAGGGATTTACATCCAATGATTCGAAATCCAGGAGTCAGAGAAATAAGGGGGGTTAGTGGACGGGGTGCTAATTGATTGTTGAGGAGGCTGAAAGCCCAATGGAGGGAACAAAGTGGGAAAATACAGGTCTATTTTTTCATGATGCTCCTGTTGTAATGCAAGCATATTTTTTCTGTTACTGTACAGAAGACTTAGAATGAACTATAATTACAGGACAAAAGATCAATAAATGTGCTTAATTTGGTCATATTTTATGTTTAACCTTGTTATTTTCATTATTTATATTATTATTTAATTTTTTAAAAGTATAATACAGATTCTGCCGTAGTGCTGGTGCTAGCTCACCTAAACTGCATATGTACATTTTCTACCAAAGTAATGGTGTATTTTCACACACACCCCTTAATTCCCGGCCATGTTATCCTACCTTTTGTCGTGTAAAATCATATGAATGAATCACTTATGAAAAAATATGACCTTGATTTAGCGACAAATTAGACTCATCCTGATTACTACACACAAATAACAGCACACGATTTGCACTGTGTAAGCTATGAAATTCCAAATTAGATAGTGTAGTATTTGGGGAGAAGAAGTTAAAATTCCATGACCTGCATAGTACACCACATGGACAGCATGAAACCATTTCAGATTCCCATGTGAATGTTAGCTAGCATAGGTCCCCAACAAACTCGAGTGGATTTAAAACCTTTTTGGACACATTTGAAAGAGCTAGACAGAAAGACGTTGCTGTACTTGTCCGAATACTTAGGCCTGTTTGGATTGCCTGGGCTCATAAATTCTTTAAAAATGTGTAATAGGCTTATGTAGTAAATACTTATAATGATATCATTCTTGCCATCGGGGGTCCACTCTGAAGGCCTAACTTGTACAGTTTTGCGAATAGGAAGGACCATTACCAGGGCAATTGAAATTTAGACAGTTTATCCATAACAGTTGGCTTCTAATTAAGTAAGACGAATAAAGTAAATTAATAAAGTAAATTGGACCCCCTGAGCACCTTGCTGCTTTTGCGAATCTATCCTTCTGTCCTCTACTCTACCGACAATGGCCAGTAGCTTACTATTATACGCCTTTGCATATTGTTGCAGATGTTTTTTTCCCTGCCTTCATGCTGTAGCTACAGTTGCAGAGGCTGTCCTCTCCAGTGTTAATCTTCGGGACAGTCCATCAACATAATATTGCATTTATGAAGTACACAGATTACAATGAACATATCAAGGGCTCTTGGGGGCCCTCTGGTGGGCAAGGGGGCCCAAGCAAGCGTTTAACTCACTTAATCGATGGGCTGGCCCTGTTGTGCAGCTACATATTAGGAATTTATCTTTTTTTAAAATCACAAATCTTTTGTAATTTCCATGTTTTTATCTTTGATACAGTTAGTTTCAAGAACTGAATAAAGTCTACCAAAGTGTACTTAATATATATGTCCAAAAGGTCACTCATACTTGATCGCCCAGCCAAAACACATTTGGTGTTCAAATCTTGCTTCTTTGTATAATGCTGGGACTATGAGGCTAATGTTGCTAACAAACAGCCAATATTGTTATCGTAAAAAGACATTATCAAAACTTCTCTCAGCTTTTCTATACAACATTTCTGTCAGCGATACTCTTCCATCACATTTCAGCATTACTTGCTAATGTGAAGTACATAATATGTGTTCTGTACTGCACTGAAAAAATGATATCTTGACAAGTGAAATCATCTTTAATCTAGTCAATAATGTGATATTTCTCATACTGGGACTGTTGTAAGTATATTACAACATTATTCCAAATATTTCATGGTATTTTTTTATCTAGTAAAAGTGTCTTATGCCATTTGTCTTATGTCTTGAAACAAGCAAAATTATCTTCTTGTAGAATGAGACAATTTCTCTAGAGAAATTAATGTAGAAAGACATTGAATAATTGTATCATTTGCAGTGTGAGACCCATGTTGCCACACTGTGGTATCCCATGTTTACTAAGTCTGCATTTATATGACCCAAATCAGATTTTTTAACATCTTTTCTCCTCTCAGGGATGTGTGGCTGCAAAACTACATACGTTTCACATTGGACATGTACCTGATTCATGGCTGTTTACCCTTAATAAGTACTTACACAAGGCCAAAATGACTGGATCGGATACTGGAAAAAAACTGAACTATCACGTAAATACTTAGCTAAACTTTGGGCAACATGCGAGAGATATGTAGAAAGATAAATATACATCCAGTATCAGTTCGGCACATGGCAAGTTCATATTAATGACAGATACGGGTCACTTACACACACAAATCTGATTCAAGGCAAGAAGATCTGAGCAGGAACTCAGAATTTAGAAATAAGGCTTGCAATGTGAATGTGGCCTAAAGACATGACATGTCATTCAGGAGAAAAGATGACAGGAAATCAATACGCTATCGATGTAATAAAGTCATATTTGCCTTTTAGCTAACAACTTCATTTCCCAGAGTTTAGTTACACTCTGCTGGGGCCTCACTCTAGTGTCTGAAAGCCTAAGCTGAAGCTGTGTTGCTGAAAAGCCAGCGAGGTAACTCCTAGAGCTAGCTGTCCGTTTAATCAGCTTGCCAGTCTCGATTAAGGACATAGCATGTGCTGAACTGATCTGACTGAGTAATGGCAATGTTTAGATGTAGCAGGGAAATTTATATTGGTTTCCAAGACTTTACACTCAGATTTGTCATTTGTACTTGATAATAAGGATTCTTTTTTGTTAATAGCATCAACTCACATCCCTTAATCATACAAATGAAGCACCTTCTAATTGCATCGTTTATATGTTTTATACAATCCCTTTTATTTTCCAATATATTCCGATGCATTAATTGAAACAAATAGTTTCCCACATGGCCTCGGCACTTGTGTGTTTCAGTCACACATCAGTGCTATGGATTGATTGGTTTTGCTTAATCTGATTGGGATTTGTGCAGGAATGTATAATTCACCTTGAGAAGTATTTCTTTAGCCTAATCTAATATTAAATTGAGGGTGTGAATAGAGTGGCAGAACAATCAATATTCTGTGATGTTGAGAGACTTCTAAATACCGGCTGCAATTTTCTGCCTTGTTTGTGGGGACAATGTCATTCCTTATTTATGAATTGATTTTCATTTTAGCTCCTCGAGATTCAGCTTGCTCGGTTAATGGATGTCTCCATCTTTCTATTGAGTCCGTGCTGTCTTTATCGCATTACACGACCAAATGTAATGACATTAAGAAATCTGCTGAATAAATGCAACACTTTTTGTCCTTAGATCTGTGTGATGCTTTTTTCAGGGGGCTTGAGCGCTACACTTAAGTATACTTGTGCTTTACAATTTCCTGACCGCACTCCTAAAAATGAAGGTCCCTCAACGGCTTTTGGCTTAGACATATGGTTTTAGGAAGAACTTTCAATTGTTGAGTAATTTCAGTGTTAAGTAGAAGTTCTTTAGACTACAACCAAAAGTGGTTCTCCAGTGGCATTGCACCGAAGAACCATGTTTGACATCTTTATTTTTAAATAACCCATTCCTTACATTTTTGTAATGTTTATTTTCCTCCTGAGGTCTACTTGTGACATGTACTGAAACAGTCCTAATTCATTTTTACATGATCAATCTCTATTATAATTAAACAGACTAGTTTTCTTAGTGTGACTGTAAGATTATGTAAATTACCTCACTTTTCATTGGTTACCCTGTGTTGTGCCTAAATCCAAAAAGCAGTCTGGAATGATACACTCCTTGTAACTTCAGTGTCAGTGGGTTGGCTTACCTGCTGTAGGCTGCACAGACCAAGATGTACACATATGCTGGTTTTTATGACATTACAAAAACAATGAAATCAAAGCTGGCTTGTTTTGAAACTTTGTTCCCATTTTTGGGCTCTTTGGGGACTGAAGACTGAAGGGTAAGCATTCTTTAACAATGCTTACAAACTATTTTTTATCTACTTTATACCACTATAAATGCACTTTTTTAAATTAAATGGGCTCTTTAAGAGAATACCTGGCTCATAGTCAAATGTTCCTTTCAGCCAGTATTTTCTTGCACACTACACCAGTGAACTACAGCTTGCTACTGTATGTTCTTCCGCTGCCAAGGTTTCTCTTCTCTGGAAAAACATTTCCTTGCAACCAAGCCATCAGGAAGGGGGGTGATGCTGGGAGAGAGTGGCCTGGGGCCCCCACGCTTCAATCAACCAATTAGAAAATCAAGGGCTTTCACATTGTGCAGGCTGACAATCAGCTCTGCCAATTAAACACCCTTCTGCGCTTCGCATGGCCCTTCAGCTTGGCCCATTACTGGACTCTCACGTTCGAGTGGGCCCAGCTGATCAAGAAAAATTATGCCCCCAATAACAGCGAAACGAAAGAAATTTGGACAAAACGACTCTCTGCATCACAGATTTTGTTTACTAGTGGGTAATTAATTCTCCACATATGTTGGGAACATCTGTCGCGATGACCTGCCATCGTATCAGTGAAACGACTGCTGTGCTGCTCCTCCTTCGGTCATTAGCGCAACCATTCAGATTACTCTTCCTCTCCCCGCCTTGTCCAAAGCACTTTCCAACTTTATTTTTAAAGCACCAATGTCCAACTTCTATCTGCACATTCTGTATCCTCCCATGTAATCAGCGGCTATCAAGAGCTGTTGATTGAAGAAGAGTGAAAGTGGCTTATCTTTAGTGTTGTAGAAGGTGCTGTAAGATTACATTCCCTCCATGTACTCTAGCAGATAAGAATTTCCCAAAACGACACAGGTACGCTTGAGGAAGGCTACTTAAACATGAGAGCCACAACTAGCCCCAAACCTTGTTTCGAGTGTATTTTTTAAACACTGACATTTTCTTTCTGCAAAATAGTAGTTTTGATAGCTAGAAGCAAAGCAACAACTGTTGTTGCTTAAAAATCTGTTCTTGGTGGCATTATTCAGTGGTAATGTTTCCCCAATCATTACATAGAATAAATCATGTGCTGTGCTGCTTCTTAATATTTTTCAAAGATAATGATTAATGCAGTTAACCCTGCTCAATGCAAATCTGATTTTGATATAGGAACAGTACAGTAGGAACAACACTGACTGGTGTCGCTAACCTAGTAGTGGCAGGCAGCCTAATTATCTCAAGGTTTCTTGGTTAGTTCTACTGATTCTACCAAGATGGCAGAGTGCTAAGCTGCAGTGGCATCTCTGGGTCCAACCAGTGACCAAGTGTGTTTTTCCTCGACTTCAAACCAAACCTTCGCTAACCTGTATCCAGACATCTGGTCCATCTTGCTTGCCAATGTTTTCTCCCTGGACAATAAACTATGTGAGCTCAGAGACTGCTTTGTCTTTGTTTTTACAGGGACATGGCTCAGCAACAGCATTCCAGTAATGGCTATGCATATTAGCAACATGCTAACATAGCGCAGTGACTGATTTGGAACTGAGTGGCAAGACAAGAAGTGGCAGGATGGTTATTTACATCAACACTGACTGGTGTGTGAACACTGTGCTGGTGTCTTGTTACTGCTCACCGATGATGGGAGTTTGTGACTGTTAGATATTGAGACTGTTAAACTATTTTATTTACCCACCAGAATTCACCACTGTGCTAATAGTGTACATTCCACCTAGTGTCAACGCTAACAACAAGCTGGCCAAACTTTACAGAACCATCTGCGAGCTCCAAAATGCTCATCCAGACGAACTGTTTATTATCGCCGAAGACTTTAATTATGCAAATCTCAAATCAATTTTCCCAAATTTCCATCAATATGTGGACTGTTTTGACGAGAGGGGCGAACGTGCTGGACTGTATTTATGCAAACATTGCTGGCATGTACCACACTGAGCCCCACACACACTTTGGCCTCCAGGGCTGTGTGCTCTGCTCTCACTTTTCACGCTGCGGAGTCACGACTGTGCAGCAATCCACAGCTGAAAATATATCAAGTTTGCTGATGACACAACTGTTGTGGGTTTGATCAGTGGGAACGATGAGGTGGCATACAGAGAGGAGGTGCAACGGGTGGTGCAAAGCCAAATGTGGATAAAACAAAAGAGATGGTTGGTGACTTCATTAGGGCACAACATGATCAGTCTCCACTAAACATTAACGGCTCCTCAGTGGACGTTGTCCAGAGCATCAATTTCCTTGGTGTTCACATCACAGAGAACCTCACATGAACCTTCAGCACAAGCTCTATTGCCAAAATGGTCCATTGCCCAAACCTCACTGCGTTCTACAGAGGGACTATTGAGAGCATTCTCTGTAGCTGTATCACAGCTTTTTATGGGAACTGTTCCATTTTCGATCGCAAGAGGATAGTGAGGACAACAGAGAAAATCTTTAGGGTCTCTCCCCCCTCTGCCACAGACACTTAAATCACACGCTGCATCTGCAAAGCCACCAGTATTGTGGATGACCCCACAGACCCCTCACACATCCTCTTCTCCCACCTCCCAGTGTATTTGTACAATTATATTTATTGTTGTCTAGCTGTATTCTGCATTTTGCTCATATAACTCACTGCTGCGGGAATCTGTCATAATATTTATTCAGTCAAACTAGTACTATAGCTGTCGACTGCCCTTAATGTTGCCTTGTCCTGTTGTTTTTTTTTTTGCTTTTGTTTCGTCAGTTTCTTCAGACTTCCTCAAGCTCATATAATTAAGAGGAAGACTATTTGAGCTTAATCAACCACTACAACACTTCAAAATAAATGTTTTTTTTAAATTGAATGTTTTTTTTTTAATTGAAAAAAAAACAACACCACCACCACAATGCACAATGATGCCACTCCAGCTTCTCATATTTCACACCAGCCTGAAAAAAGTCAAGATATATTGGTGAAAAAAGCTACTGTTACAAGATAACAGTATGACAGATATCAAGATATTTACAAATTTAAAAATTTTCTAATAAATAGGAACTGTGCATTACAAACGTTCATATTTTCAGTTAGAAACACCCCCCCACATAATTTAGATAACTAATAGAAGAGCCAATCAGGAAATAAGCCCTTTTCTGAGCATTTCAGCAGTGTTGAAGCAGATAAGCTTTGAGGGCCATAGGATCCTGACATCTTGACTTCTGCTAGGGCCAATAAATCTGTGTATGGGAAGAAATGGAAAGTCAGCATAAACATGATCAAATAAGTGGAGAAGAAAGTGTGTAAGCTCACAGGAGCTGTACTGAAAACTGCATTCTCCGAGAGATAAGACTACCCTGACAGGGAGGTACTGGTCAATTACACTGAATGGCTGTGAGGCGACTGGCTGAAAAGTGACAGCTCCTGGGCTGGGAGAAGAGCTTGACGGAGCTACACCTAACAGCATTAGTCCACTGACCTTTGCTACAGTGGACTTTACTCACAGGGGAATGTGAATGATCTAACTCCATAAAATCTCATGAATTCTACCAGCTTACTGAGCTGAATTTTGAAAGAGTAAAGAATGAATTGTGAGATTGTATAGTCATGACATTTTAGCGAGGTGAATGGGTTCTGGCTTGACTTGCAGAAACAGAAATAATGGACATAGGATAGTACAGTTCCACTAAATGTAATGGGGCATAAAGGGAGGTGTAAAAAGGTCACTGAGTACATCCAAAAAATGTTGACATCTGTGCATAACACATTTCTTCAAACGGTTTTAATAGGGAGTTCCTGCTTTGCAGCATATACTCTTCAGACAAAGCTTTGCACTAGATCTTGCAACATTGCTGGGTGGATTTCATTGCATTTGTCCTAAAAAACAGTAGTGATGTAATGATGGATGGCTCTTTTCCCAGCCCAGGACTGCTACCTAAGCTTTGCACTGGTGCTATAAGGCTACTGTAGCTAATAATAATAATTAATAAATGCTTCTATCTCTCTGGCTAGCAATTGACTTCCATTTAAATTCTTTATATTCCGAGTACAATAGCCATGATTTCATTTATTGGTAATATGCAACAGTTAGAATACGGTCAAATGTCATTTTTGAAGTCATAAAAAGTTAACATATCTACAGGCAACACACTTAAATATGGCTTTTTTGCAAATGCTACTGTACAAATTCTGCTTGTTTGGTAAATTTAACAAATGGGTAAAATTAAAAAATGAACCGTAAAATTGGCCTTAACTTTCTAACAGGCCACATTTTATGCTCTTTAACTTGTCCAGTATGTCCAATTCAGCAAACAAAAAGTAATAGTGCATTAAGATGCAGTATTGCAGTGCAGACATGTGCTCCTTGTAGAGCAGTGATTCTCACATTTTGGCCCATAGTCCTTTATGGTAGAGACCCTTTATACTTGCACACCTACCACAGTGGGGGAAAAGTTGAGAATTGATAATATAGAGAGTGTGTACTTACACTATATGAACAAAAGTATTGGAACACATCTCTTAATTTTGAATTCAAGTGGGCTTATGCTTCCATGTGAAGGGAAATCTTAATGCAGCAGCATAACAAGACATTTTCGACAATGCCAATGCCTCCAACTTTGTAGACACAGTTTTGGGGAAGAACCTTTTCAATTCCAACATGACTGTGTCCCAGTGCACAAAGCAAGGACCATAAAGGCATGGTTGTATGAGTTTGGTGTGGAAGAACTTGACTGGGCCACACAGAGCCCTGACCTCAACCCCATCCAACACCTTTGGGTGTGACTGTGAACTGGAACAGAGCCAGGTCTTCTCATCCAACATCAGTGCCTGACATCATAAATGGTCTACAGAATGAACAGGCACAAATCCCTGGAGAAACACCTCAAAATCTTGTGGAAAGCATTCCAAAAAGAGTGGAAGCTGTAAAGGGGGGACCAGTTCCATTTTAAAATCTATGTATTTGAATGCAGTGTCATAAAAGTCCCTGCTGGTGTAATGGTCACACGTCCCAATGCTTTTGTCCATATGGTGTAATTTGACTTCAAGAGAATCAAGAAAAACATACAATTTGACAAGAGGGTACCCACACTCTTGCATAAAGCTATGCTGAGTGTAGAGATTACACACTATGAATGATATATTCTGATGCTGTATTCTTTTGAAAACATCAAGACACAGAAGTGACTGAAGGAAGGAAAATGACAACTCCTGGCTGTTTTCTGGGCGATCTTGACTTGCTCTTAGCGCTTTGCTTGGGCACAGTGAGCGACCATGAGTTGTCAGTCGCTGACAGGCAGCATCCTGAAACCGCCAGGCCATCGCAAGCGGCTGGGCCAGCAGCCCAGGGCTGGCGAGGGCCCTGTCCCTCCGAGGATTGCTTGCAGAGAGAGGGAGAGAGGAAAATTGCAGCAGAGCAAGGTCATGATAAGTCCCATGCCTTTTGCCCTGGTGGCAAACAGTGTTGATGCCAGGCTGGAAAAGCACACTGAGGTAGTAGTGGTCAAGGTGAGATGTCACACCCAATACTGTCACTGGCTCCTGACAGCTGATGGATCGCTGACAGATAGATGGGCCATGAAAGAATGCACGCTTATTTTGTGCGTGTGTGTGTGTGCATGTGTGCGTGTTTGTGTGTGTGTGTGTGTGTGTGTGTGTGCATGCGTGCGTGTCCTATTTCCCTCATCTGACTTGACTGAGGCCTGAAGTAAATGCGTAAAAACTGTTGTCTGTAAACTCTTTTGGCGGTTATAGATTATTTGTTGCTTATATGACAGTTTGAAGAAATACAAGCAGATCGTGTGAAGCATTTGTAGCTATTGGTACAAATGACAGTAGAATTGTAGGAATTACTGGAAAAGAGTTTTTTAAAAGAAAAATGATACTATTGAGCTGTATTGAACTGACCTTGCTACTTCCAACATAATATGTTTTAGATGAGCTGACAGACCAACTTTCCAAATAAGTTCAAATGGAGATTGTTAGGCTAAATAAAAATGAATCCCACCGCTAGCTTTAACACTAACCTTAATAGCTTTTTTGATGCTCACTCTTACAGGGAAATTGCATTCCATGTAATGAAATATTTAAGATGTAAAAGTAAAATGGCCCCTTAAAATCATTCATAAACACCACAGCGTGAACAATGTGAAATTCTATCTCTGCCACACATGAGGGGCGCCCAGGGAGCAGTGGGGACGGTACCTTGCTGATGACACCTCGGTGATGACACTAGCAGTGCTAGGATTTGAATCCACAACCTTCTCATTGCAGGGGCAATGCCCTAACCACCAAACCACCAGCTGCCCCAAAGTCATTCAGAATAGTTTCAACCATCGCCATTTTTACCCAAAGAGAGGGAGCCCAGCTATGCTCTCTTGGGCATAAATGTCTTGGAACTGATGATCTTCCAGTGATATGGACAAGATGTGTTCTTTAGTATTGGAGAGATACCAAATGAATAAACAAACAAACAAAGCTAGAGTATTACATTTTATGAAATTACACTCTATCAGAACATAAACATAGACACTCATTTCTTCAATATTGTGTCATTTAAGATCAAATGTAAGAAGTTGTGAGTGGGGTCAAGGAGTTTTCAGTTTATTTACCAAAAAAAGAATATAAATAAAATGTTTGTTTTAGGGCAGTTTGTAGTTTTACTTTACATTTTATGTTCACTTATTTTATTTATTTTGCAGTCAAATCACTTCCTGTGCTGTTGGCTGCTTTGAAGGTATGTGGCTAACATACTAGCATGAGATGCCCAGAGTGAAGCAGTTCTGGCCCCAGAGTGGTTTATGTTACTTTAATAAAAACAAAACAATGTAATGTTCATTTGCATCAATTTGATATCTGGTCTTCCCCAAACGGTGTCCACAAATGCCGCTGTCCAAAGTCTTGTTATGCTAAAGCCCTTCAGTGGAAGTAAGCTGCCATCTGAATTCAAAATGTGTCACAATACTTTTGTCGATATGTATACAGTAAACCCCTGCTTTTCGCGGGTGTTACGTTCCAAGAGCACCCGCATATAGTGAAAAACTGCGTTGTTGTGACGTGGTAAAAAATGCCTAAAAATGTCTATTTTTATAGTGTAAATGCTAAATATGCCCCCAAATATGCACCCAAAACACTTTAATTTCATTTTAAACTCAGCTTAACCCTGAAAAAAATTGTAAAGGTAAACCCGCCTTTGTACTGTACAGTTTACACTGTACTCCTGCAGTGCTAGACTGTAAATACCAATGTTAGATTGGACTGTAATTCATGCACAGGCGTTTTCTTTGGTATGCGCTGTCGTTTTCTTTGGTATAAGCAGGGTAAATACAGTAATAATTTAATTTAATTTACAGTAATAAAAATACAGGGCTTTAAGAAGAACAAAAACGAAAAACATGAGAACACTTGAGACGCTCCATGGGGAAAATTCTGGACTGCTGCTGCGTCAAAGAGCAGCAGCCAGTCAGCAGCAAGGAGAAATAAATAGCATTCTCGGATTGGCTACTTTCAAACCTCCCGCCTCTGAGTACAGCTGTATTTCACCATCCCAAGATGCGCTTTCTTTGTGGTACTCTCACAGTACCAAAACATTTATAGTTATATTTTATATGGAAATGTAGCTGAATTTATGTTACAAAATTAATAAATTATATTTTCCTTAATAATTTAGCAGTAAAATGCATGAAAAATTATTTTTAAAAAATGTGGAGGATATCTACAATTTCCACGAATTTGCGGGGGTTTCCGGAAACAATTATTTGTTTGGTTCTAAGAAAAAATCCATGAACGACTGAGGCCACGACTGCTGACCCGCGACTTCACAGGGAAACACTGTAGTTACTATGTTTCTCTATGCAGGGAACCATCAGTGGGTTACCTAACAGTTCAAATTTTCTAGAAAGTAGCTTGCCTAGCCATTTCTCAGGGCCTCTCAGGAGTGCCTACCCTGTACTTGTTTCACCCCAAAACCTGAATGACCTGAATGAGGTCCTACAGGGGCGGTGAGTCCTGCTGTCAGAACATGCACAAAGGTCCAAAAAAGTTCTTGCACTGGAAAACCACTCATCTCAGTCCTGACACCTAACCAACAAAGGAATACTTGCCAGTCAGAGGCAGGCAAAAAGGACAAGGAAGTGAAAAATCCAAAAATGAATATTAATAACAAGGATCAAATAAATGTATGACACCTGTGTTAATGTATCACATTTCCACTCAGTCCTCCTTACCAGTAAAGCCACAGGTGTTGTGAAATTCCACCCGACGCTATCCTTAACAGCCCCCACTTACCCTTAATGGGGGGGCGGGGGGTGGGGGGTTGCTCAGGGGCAATCTGTGCGTTCTGGAAAGGTCTAATGCCTGCCTTTCTCCTTAACTGACTAACAACAGCAGGTGTAAAATCCATAGGTAAAAGCCCACAAATAAGAGTGCATTACACTGTTGTGGAGGTTGGTATTTAGCTGTTGTTTTTGTATTTGAAGCGTGGGGCCGGAACCATTATAGCTTTTCAAAATCATTCGTTTGAATCCCATCCTAGTGGTCATGGAGCAAACACAAATACACACTCACCCCTAGGGGCATTCACATCACCAGTCCACCTGAAATGCTTGTCTTTAAACTCTGGGAGGAAACCGGAGAACCCGGTGCATTAATAACTGTAACAAGAACAGTCGTTTATACCAGAAACTTGCATGTAAACAACAGGTTTATTCATGAAAATGTAGTAAGGTATGTAAGGGTTTAGAGCCCCTGGACAAAAGAGAAAGTAGATGCTATTAGAGAGCAAGTACATTATACAAAAATAAAATATAATGCATGTGTATGTACAGTACATGAATAAAAATGTACAAAATGTTTTCAATCAGGACATTTCTATCACTCCTATTCCAGCTCCTCTATCACTCCCTCTATCAGTACTTCTATCACTCCTCCTTCTATACCAGCTCCTCTATCATTCCTTCTATCACTCTTTCTATACCAGCTCCTCTATCACTCCTTCTATCACTCTTTCTATACCAGCTCCTCTATCACTATTGCATCTTTTCCTTATAAAAGCTTCTCCATCACTCTTTCCTCTTGTACTAGCTCCTCTATCAATCTTTCAAATAACGACAAACACTTACCGATTTTAGCGACAGTGTCAAGTGTAGTAACAATATATATAATTTAAAATTTTTATTATATATTTTTTTATTAATCAAGTTTCTCTTGATAAAATAACAAAAAGCAAGTAAAATAAGATGTATTAGCTTGATCGATATTATCAAGTTATCATTATTGCAGTGTAAATGTTCTGCTCTAACACATGCGACTGAACTCTCACACGCTTTAAGGTGTGAGTAAGTGGAACAAACTTCACATTTGTTTTTTCCGGTAAATTCCGAAAGATCACAGAGAGCTGGAATGATGTGGAACGGACTGGTTCTCGGGACAGTTGTTCTACCGGTTTTAAAAGTTGTCTGGCATTTACTTTTTCAAATGATAAGAACATTTGTCTTTAAAAGCTTTGTGAGGGTTAGACTATGACATTTAGTTTACCGTCTCATCTGGAAAGCACCTCCATTATTTTAAGTGATATGAGGCACAAAATAGTGTGTTAAATATATTTAACTTTGTCTTTTCTTACACTGTCTAGAACTAGATTTTATCACTCGTTTTCAGAAGTACCATTCCGTTCACGCCTTTAGGAAAACTGAGTTGCTAAATTTCAGCTCCTACAGCAGCATTTCAGCCCTGCTCATTCGTACTGAATTGATTTCTGAAAAACAGGTCAGACGACCAGTCTTTGAGGCGCGGTAACAAAATAACCTGTTTAATATCTTAAAGAAGTCAGAAAACAGTCATGTACAAAGCTCTTTATGAGCTCTTTAAACATTTGGAAAGGGATTAAATACAGATCTGGTGTGTCTTTATAGACATATTTCTCAGAAATAATCAGTAGTCATCAATAAAACCTGAGTGAACATGAGGCGTCCCGACCTCATCCTCGTTTGTAAACGGAGATGATGTTGTTGCAGTTGGGGCAGCTGTGCTCCACGTCTTTACAGGCGTTCACACAGAACGGAATCAGGCAGCACGGCCAGATACTGCAGAGAGAGGAGGAATCAAGGAATGAAGGACATGTAAATGTGTGCACGCATGCAGATATGAGAATGTGTGTGTGTCTGTGTTTGTGTGTGTCTGTGTTTGTGTGTGTGTGTGTGTATGTGAGTGTGCCTGTGTGTGTGTGTGTGAGTGTGTCTGTGTTTGTGTGTGTGTTTGTCTGTGTATGTGTGTGTGTGTGTGTCTGTGTTTGTGTATTTCTGTGTGTGTGTGTGTGTGTGTCTGTGTTTGTGTGTCTGTCTGTGTTTGTGTATTTCTTTGTGTGTGTTTGTGTGTGTGTGTGTTTGTGTGTGCGCGCGTGTGTGTGTTTGTGTGTCTGTCTGTGTTTGTGTATTTCTTTGTGTGTGTTTGTGTGTGCGCGCGTGTGTGTGTTTGTGTGTCTGTCTGTGTTTGTGTGTCTGTCTGTGTTTGTGTGAGAAAGAGAATTGTCTCACCCAAAGAGACAAAGGCCTGCGAAAAGGCCCCATACGAGTCCGCCATTGATGTATCGGATCGTAGTGACGATTTCCTGCCCGCAGAGACTGCACCTAATGTGTGCGGGTTGTTCTGACAGACGAGGCTGAGCCACTGAAACCACACACACACACACACATTTACCAGACGCTTTTATCCAAACTGACTTCCGTTCCCTAACTACAGGGGGCAGTCTCCCTGGAGCAACTTGGGGCTCAGGAACCCAGTGGTGGTATACTGAAGGTAGGATTCAAACCCATGACCTCTTGGTCCAGAGGCAAGTATCCTACCCACTAGACCACCACCCACCACGTGCAAACACATTTACATGCAAAGCTACCCAGACAAAGCTACTGGACACACATACACAGTTACATAACTGACAGTTAATCTGTGTGACAGTTTAGGCAGCCATTGCTTGCTAGTTCTATCGGCCTCGTAACCTCGTAATGGATCAAGCATGTCTTTGCTGAAATGTTATGTTTCAGGTAAAGTAGAGAATTGGGGAAACTTGTTTTTGCTGTAAATAGAAGTAGTGGCTGTGCAAGATGGGTCTGCAGAAGCTGATCAGACCTGTTCTGTCTACACTGCTGTGGTTTCTGATCAGACCTGTTCTGTCTACACTGCTGTGGTTTCTTCTTCCAGACTTGGGGTCAAAGCTCAGCCACACACACTCACCCCACACTGACAGATCACTGAACACTCACCCACAGTGTTTACCACCATCACGGGTTGCTGAACTGCAGACTGGATGACTGCAGTGGGAGGCGCCTGCTGGACCACCGTTACGTTTGGTTGAACGGCTTGGTGGATGATTGCAGGCTGAGGGGCATGTTCAATCACCGCTACGCCTGGCTGGACTGCAGACTGGATGTATGCAGGCGGAGGGGCTTGCTGGACCATGACCATCGGTGGCTGGACCACCTGCTGGGCCACTGTAGGAGCAGGTGCTGCCTGGAATACTTTTGGATCAGAAAGAACCATTGATACGAGTTAATCCAAAGATTTGATTTGATTTTCACCACATGAATAACTCAGTTTTAGGTGTCCAAAATGGCTATTTTTCAGGAAACTCAAAAAACTATGTATATTCTAAATAAATGAATACTGTCTCATCAAATTTGGTATAACTATTTTCAACACTTTTCATTGGTTAATAATTTCAAAAATTTTACAGACCCATGTGGAGACTGACCAATAGTATCGATTTATGAAAAAAAACAACAAAGACGAAAAGTGGAGTTACGAGGATTCTGCCAGACAGCGATGATATATATCTTTGCTAGCTACAGACAATAACTTCTGCTCAATAACAGAGCAGTAACTGTACATCCTGAGAGGTGCAGACCTGGCTGTGGAGGATACGCAGGGCCGGGATACGGCGGAGGAAGCGGATTCTTATCCATGATCCGAGATCAGTAAACTGTGGGAGACAGTGAGAGAAAAGAGGACAGTCAGATTCCCACTTTATTCCCATTTATTTTCAAGCCTTTGAGAGTTAATTTGGAAAAAAAACAAGTTATTTTCCTAATGTAATCAATCAGCTTCATCTTTGGTTTTGCACAGGAGCTACAAGGCTAATAAGTTAGCGGGGTGCTAACTCTGTGCCTCAAACCGTGTTGAGTTGTTGCCATTTATGAGTCGAATTTCCAGACAGGGATTAAACCTAGTCCTAGACTACATTTTCCTTTCAGTGGTAAGTCCCTCCTCAGAATGTGGTGTAGTCTGGGACTAAGTTCAAAACCTGTGTGGGACCTTAAGACACACTGTTGGACAATCTAGTTTCACCCATTTTTGAATGTATGTCATGAAGCATCAAAAAACATATTTATACTTGTTTTGCCAACATTTGACTACATTTGGGACAAGATGGGGGGAAACTGGATTAACAATCAGTTTAAATCAAACCACACTCTTGATTTCATCATCACTTTCGAATCCCCTCTATAAGCCAATGGCTGAGATGTAATTGCAGTTATTCCAAGAAAACCTGTATGAAACCTTACTGAAATTTCCACACAGTGGTGATGACAGACACCAGGGGTCTTGATATGAGTATCAAGAACTTTCTTCTGAGTGCTATTTGATGGTAAAATAGTGGGAAATCTGAACACAATAAGTCTTTTGGGGACGATTTTGCCTCACAATATCCTGCAAGAATCTCTCCACCATGGACGGATTTAAAAAATGTGTTTTAGATCAAAAACTAGTAAACTGGTAAAACAGTGTAACAAACTCCCAGTGATGAAGCTAATACTTGCTCGATTGTGGGTTGGGAGACCCCTATAAAAACATTCTGTGCTTTTAGAGACATTAAACTCTAGACGTCTGGCTCCATTCTCCACCACTATGAATGGTCATGATATCAATCCCACTCTGGATTAAATTTTTATAGTTTAACTTTTAAATTGCAGGAATTTGGGAGAAAATACCAGGATTCCACTTTAAGTATAAATGTGTACCATTGTTACCGAAGAGTCTTCTGGCATTTAGTTTGTGTTGATTCACACACACACACACACACACACACACACAAACACAAACACATGACTGACTGAGTGTGTGCTAGTAGATGAAGGCGTGGACAAAGGTCAACAAGCCTGTTCTTTCATACGTTCAATCAACATTTGTTCTACTTGTGCTTTACTGTCAGCCAAGGAACAAACTTTGTTTTGCAATAAAAATGAACTAAACACATTATTTAAACAGCACATACAGCACTGTGCAAAAGTCTTGAGCCTCCCATCAACTGTATACTTTATTTACTTCACATGTTTATTTTCTCCTTTAAGACCACATTAAAAAAATAAGAAAGAGTGGCTCTCTGGAAGCAAAAGATGCAGAAATTAGGAGTGGCTCACGACCTTATGACACGAGTGTCATGCCTGTCAAGAGCTTCATCTCCAGGTTTATGGAACAACCTCCGGTGAACAAGTACACAGCTGTTCTGGTTCCAATCTAAATGACCCTAGAACAGCCTCTCCCTTCTAAAGCAAGCCATCTCATCAGGTTATTGGACCTGTTCTGTTTTCTGAGCAGGTTCATATGAACACCAGTGCCCTTATTTCCTTCTGTCACAGATACACACATTTACGCAAAAACACACACGGACTCGGGTACACACCTGAGCGTTTGGTGCTGGCGTCCTATTCACTCCGGATGATCGAGGAAACAAACTTGAGCACTCAAAAGAGAGGTATGATTTTTCACACAGAGAGAGCGAGAGTGAGAGCGAGAGAGAGAGGGAGAGAGGGAGAGAGCGCGAGCGAGAGAGTGAGAAAGAGAAAAAGAGAGAGGGGAGGGTGACAGGTAGGGCAAGAGAGGAGGAGGGAAAGAATGTGTCATTTGCCAACAAACTAAATGCCACAAGACTCACCAGTCAAGATGGTAAACAAGCAGCTGTTAATACGTAATGTGGAATCCAATCCATTTTTTGCATAATTACCTCCTCCATAATTAAGAAGCTGAGCTGTAAAATACAGAGTGGGTTTGTTGTGAAATGCTCCATTCTAAAGAAACTTACCAAATCAGGATTGTTCACAGTGGTGGAGAATGGAACCAGACGTTTAGAGTTCAGTGTCTCTAAAAGAACAACTGTATAAAAGTTGGCTCTGAGAGTTTGATGCCTAGTAATTCCATAGACATCTGTGGGCAGGTGGATAAGATCATCACTGACCTCACTCTCTCTAGATGTGTTGGAAAGTATGCAAGGCTTCACCCTCCCAGTGTCGGCAGCATCATGTTATTGATGGAGACCCAGATAAACTGGTAAAGACCAAATTGGGTTAAAATTTGGGCAAAAATTGGTATAGCATGAAATGGCTATGAATACACTGCCTGATATTCATTCTCGGTGGAGGGATACATGCAGGGTGAGGCAAAATAGTCTTCAAAAAACTTATTTTGTTCAAATTTCCCAGGAATTCCATCTGTGGCTTGGAGTCTAAGGTAGCATTACTGTCCTCAGTCTCTCTGGATATGTTGGAAATGGTTCAACCCCTCCCAGTGTTTTTAGCATCATGTGATTGTTGGAGACCCAGACAAACTGGTAAAGACCAAATTGAGGAGAAAATTGGGGAAGAGAAAGAAAATGAATGGAACCAGACATCTAGAGTTTAGTGCCTATAAAGAACAGAAAGTTATTACAATAGGGGGCTTCCAACTCACAGTCATTGGGAGATTGATGTCATGCTTTTAATGGAGACCCAGCTAGATTGGAAAAAGACCAAATAACAATTGGAATAGAAATTGGAAGCGAGAAAGAGAGAGAAGGAAGGAGGGTAATAGAACAAGTCACAAAAAACAGTGGATCTTAACTGACTAATACCCTTCAGTAGAATCTAAATGAAGATGTTATAAACCACTAGTTCAGAACTACTGAAAAATTATTTTATTGCCTACAATGGACCCTCCCTGTTCATGTAGAGGAGCCTGGTGTTGGTATGCTTTGGGGCCAGTCTCTGGTCAAAAATCCTGGACAAACACATTATTATTCATCTACATGTCGTTATGCAAAACCCTGTATGTCCCACACAGTTTACATTTCAGATAAAAACAAACATGCAAAATTAATGTAGATACAGGTGGGAAAAGGTACAACGGGTCTTTCCCGCATTACACAATTGGCTCTTTCACACAAATCGTCTCTCTCACACACCTCCAGTGAGGAGCGTGACATGACGTTGGCAGCGATGGCTCAGGTTCACGACAGGTGCAGCAAGTTAATCTCTGCATCTCCTGATTCATCACATCTGCAGCACTAAAACTGCCAGTCACTGGTAATGTTGAATCACAAACAGTGATAAAATCACTTTGAGTAAATATTCAGAAACAGAATACGTGGCCTTCCATGTTTCCTTCTGCAGGGCAAGCAGTGTGTGTCTGTTGAACACATGCACAACATACTAGTGTGTAGTTTTACTCTACTGTCCCTCCCTCCTTCTCTCTCT
>JBBPCX010000001.1:36677064-36708601 GCA_037974365.1 Hydrocynus forskahlii
AGAGAGAGAGAGATAGAGAGAGAGGAGAGAGAGAGAGAGAGAGACTTGGCCACAGAGCAGCCAGAGTACTGCCAATACTTATGTTAGGGGCTAACTACTTGAAGCCCACCAAAACCGAACATTAACGGCTAAAGCTGCGTTAAGTTACCGTCTTGTGTGGTTTAAGTGAATGTAATACACTAGCATGAACTGGTGATAGACAAACAAATCCCCATAATTTGCATGTAGTTTTTGTCTCTTTTTATTTCATATGCATAGTTTAAATTAAACAATAAAAATATTTTTTTAATTAAACAATAAAAATATATAAAATACATGGAACAGAAATAGAACAGTGAGAAGATGTTTCCATTGCAACTGTTTGTGTCCTCATCTGTATGTGGCAGAAAAAAGAGCTTTTATTGGACCTGGTTAGTCAATTGGTTGGAAAACGAGAGTATCAAGTGAAAAAAGGTGCAGCTTTCTGGATCTAATGCACTCTGCTCTGCCCCCATGAATGAAAAGAAGTGGGTTTGGGTTGGACCCAGATATAGGCGTGTACTCAGTACAACTGGCAGTCTAGCAGTCTAATGAACAAACAAAACATGACCCTAGGCTGTACTTCTTATTCCCAGTTTAGAAATTCTCCCCTCTTACTGTTTTGTGTTTTTTCTTTAAAATTGTTAGCTGTCATGACAAAAAGTCAAATTTGAACCTTTTCTTTTGGATCTCCTTTGGATCTCACTCATCTCAACTTTTTGAGTTAACTTGGCTTTGTTTGTTTGTTTGTTTCTTTCTTTCTAACATCAATGCCTTTTGTGATGAATTGCCAGAATTTGAACTAATAGCAGTATTTCACTGGAATATATACATACAAATATGTGAAGTCAGAGTGCATTCCTCTGCAGTGTGATCAATAGGAGGCTTGCAGAAAGGGCTCAAAAGTTAAGCGTGTTTTTTTTATACTGAAAAGCCTTGGAGCACAACAGTTTTGGAGCAATTTTGTTTATAAAAGTGATTCTACAGCATGTAGACTGAGAGCTACCATTGCCACTTTCCTAATGAATCTGACATCTGAGATTATTTCTCAGGGTCAGGGGGAGAGTTTGAATGAGTTACCAGGTTAAAATGAACCCTTATGCTTCTTAACGAGGTCTTGCTGAAACCACAGCCCTGCTGCTGTGCATGAAGCTAACCAAGCTAATTAGCCGCTGACACACAGAGAGACAGAAGTTTCCAAACTTTCTGACAGCCCAAAACGGTCCTAAATGGGACAGACCATGATGAGTTCAGTGCCTCAATGAACCCAGTGAGATGGCCAGTAATGAGTGGCTTGCCAAGCTGCACAACACCAAACAAACTGCACAACAGGGGTTACAGTCATTAACCTCTTGTCCCTCCACTCCCTCAGACAATGACAAACTCTCTCTGCTCCATCCTGGCCACTGCCATAATCATCTCCACCTCCCAAAAAAGAGCCACTTGAGATGGAAAAAGAAGTTTACTAGATGGGAACTCTGAAGTATCCAAAACCTGTCCCTGCTAATTTCATGTGGAATCAATTAAAAATATTTTTGTGGGTGGGGGGGAATATTCCCTCTCTGTGATCTCCTTTGTCGTCTAATGCAATTGTCCACTCCAAGTCGTGCAGCGCGGTGCATAATAAAGTATTAAGACTAATCTGCTTTTGCCGTTGCCCCTCCGGATCGACACGGCAGTTATTATATTAGATCCATAATGAGATTCCGCACTCCATCAACACGATGGGCACGCTAAGGGGGTGGATGCCTCCTTCTTCAGATAGAAAAATTTGTCCATTTACATCCTATCATTAGTTTTATACAAATGTGCCCTTGAGCAAGCTGCCCCCTCTGCCTTCTCACGTTCACAAACACTTTACTTTGGCAGCAAATGATCATCGCACCCACACATGCACACACACCCCTCTTTCTTTTCTTTTACAGAGGGAGTGGTAAACAGGACAAAGCAGACAAGGGCATTGCACTTTATCATGCAACATATAAACACACACAGACATACTACTGGATGGCACTGGCCTTCCAAGAACTTGCACATACCTGATAAGCCGTACTAGGTCTTGAGGAGAAAGCAGAGTAACGATTACATAATCAGAGTACAGCTCATTCATCATTCTTTCATTGGCAGCTTTTCTGAATGTGGTCACCACTGAAACAGCCTTTAGCCCATTATTTCACTGACATCACGCTGACACCAGCTGATGTCAGATGTCAGCTCGCATGTAAAGCCGTTCTTGTCTTCCTATCTTCATTGTCCATCGTTGACGCTCCCTTTATATTTAACTAACATTGAATATCTATGAAACGCAGCTGTACAAACTTAAACCTAAACCTAATGCTGTTGAATATCAGCTCACCTGCACCAGAAGTATCTGAGTATAATCTATAGAGGTCCTTACATGGGGTAATAACAAGCATCTTGAAAAATGTTTACCTATAATCTAAGTTAAGGTAAATGTTTTTTATTCCAAGTAGTTTAGGATTATTTCTCGTTCTGTGACAGATGAAGTTATTAACATGGCAGATGAAATTATTAACAATGCATCTGTGTTGCTTGAGACTTGTGATTCAAATCAACATTTTTAGCGCAGTAAAGTTGACATTTTACTTTTGTTTAAAAGTCTCAACTTTTATAGAACCATCACTTTTACAAATGTATTATTTGTCCTGTCTGAAAGCTCTGCTTTTGTGAAGCTTAGAGGAGCTCTCAAAGGAGCTAGATTTTGAAACAAGTGGCTGATACTGACAGTGTCGTATGCTTGACTGACGTCATCTCAGGCATGCAGTTTAGTCTCTACGTGCTTAGTCCCGCAAATCCTAGCTTTAGTCATGCTGGCTTGACATAACTTGCAAGTGGTTTTTTCCATCACCATTGGGAAAATATTATTAATAATATTTTGGAGATGGTCTTTATTCGGTAACTGAGTGTTTAGTAGCCGTTTTAAGTGTGTAGATTAGCAGCTACAGCTGCTTTTTAACATGGCAGAGTATACACTAGTAAAGTTGTCAACCTCCTTTTAGAGAATAAGCTAGAAAACAGAAACACTTTCAAAACTTACGATGTTTCCAATAAGATAAAAACAACTTGATTGCAGATCAATGTATCAAATGATTTTAACAAGCTGTCCTGTGTGCCGTTGTTTCTTGTAAATAATAAAAAAAAAATTGATACAAGCTTATTTGCTTACAAGGGATGCTGCTCAATGGTTCAAACAGAATGAAACAGTTACCCAAAGCAGTTGTCACTTATCGGCTTCACTAATGCATTAGTCATTTTCTCTCTCTCTCTCTCTCAGTGGGAGGAGTGATTAAAGTAATAGTCATCCTCCAGCTCCCAAACATTACATAAGATAATATTTCAAGGTGCTAATGCTAAACATCTAATTATGGTTTTATTTGAAGAAAACATGAGTGCACTTAATAAGCAAATTATCATGGTAATAAACTCTTTGGTTGAGAGCCAATATGAATATATTACCCGGAAAGGTCCTCAGCCTCTGGAATATGGAAATAATCTGGAAAATTTTCAAAGATACAATTATTTCTGTCTTTGAGCCATCCACCGATAAGTATCAGTTGATCCAAATGAGCGTGATCATATGACAAATGTTCATCGCGTGCTGCTCTGCTGGCTGGGCAATGCAGACATACAATTGTGTGGAAAGCACAGATAACTTTGAAGGCATTTATGAAAGAGAAAGCAGTGGGCTTTTGAATTACAACTTCTATATTTGTGCGCTGCATGGGAATAAAGCTGCGCTAATGACGTGCGGGCTCTTTAAGAAAGGCCCCCTCGTTTATGGAAGCAATAGATCATATCTAAAATAGAGTGTATGCACGTGGTGGTGCTAGTGCCATCATCGCTAACTACTTGCCCAGGATCCTTGAAAGCTAAATCATTTTGCGCCGCATCATTGAGCGTTTACTTGCCTCGCCAGCAGATGGGTCCTTGTGGTCCATCTGTTGGAGGAGATGTCTTCAACAAGCCCCCCTTCACCTTCAACCGAAGAGATGGTGAGGCATTTGAATATTCATCCCGTCAGAAACGCCTCCAATTGAGACCAGGGTCAGTCGTTTGGTCTCTGTGCTGGTCAGCCTGGGTCATAAAAACTCCGGACACCAAATGAGGGGTCTCCCACCTGGCCCAGTTATTCGCACAAACTTGAGTGTGTGTGTGTGTGTGTGTGTGTGTGTGTGTGTGTTTGAAAAAGACAGACTGCTCGCTCACTAACAGCAGATCATGCCGTCTCCCCTGGTAATTATGAGGGCTGCATCTGTTGGAACCCGAGAGCTTAATGTGCTCATTAATTGTGTGCTATTTTGAAAAGTTCACTGTAAGTGCCCGATTTAGCAAGGCCGTTAGCACATGCAGACAATGCACAATTACACCCTGTGCAAAGGTATAGACATAACTACTGATTGCTTAAAGCACTGATATGGTGAAAACAAAACAAATTTATACTGTTTCTATTACCACAACTCAGTCAATTAGCCAATCATCTGGCTAACGTTGTGAATAAACCGTCCTCCAAAACTTTTTCTTAAATACACCCCCAAAAGTTATAGAAACGCAGTAAAACCACATCTAGCTCTTAATTAAGGTGGTTCAGTCTTATCACTGTTGTTTAGAAAGCAACCTGACTGTGAGCTACAAAAATGAATAAAACCTCACTGTGGAGCCAAACACTGAAGGCATTTAAGACAACAGGGTCTGTTTGAACAAACCACTTCAAGATTAGAAGTGTTGATCCATTTTTTTGTGGGGCACAACAAATACAGCTGAATTTGATCCAAGAACAGCCCTCTGCTAGGGACAGTCTAAAATGAAAAGTTTTGGGGTTTTTTGTCCCACAGTAATTCATACTGTGGCTTAGACATGGTATAATCAGGTATAATCGGTGAAGTATGTAACTAAGGAAAAGATTTGGATGACTGTTGACTCTAAAAGTTTGTTGGCAATGTAGCTCTAAACTTCAGAAGCAAAATTTTAAAACTTTTCACAGTGATCGACTACATCTAAGTACGTGTATAAAAGTTTGCTGATTTTTCCTCATCATGGACTTTTCATCCATAATACACTCAAGGCCTGAGGCACTAAGCCTTTTATGCCAGCCTTGAAGAGCAAAGAGGGGACAATCTTCCTGAAGAAAATGAGTAAAAAACTAAATATCTAATTTATGCAATCGCAAAATGCATTTTGTCCACTCTCCGTATGCATTTGAAGAAGAGTTGTACACAAAATGGGTATAGACTGGCAATACACAATGAATTTGAGTTCTGTTCATTATACTGAAGTTTTGTGTGGATGTTCTCAACAGCCTCCCAAGTAGCTCCAATTCCTAAGTATTATCTGGTTATCTATCCCAGTTCTATCTCAGGCAATGATGAGCGTATCAAAAATGTACTGTTGTTCAGCGAAAGTAAAACAGCACAAAGTAAATGTTTTAACTAAAAACTATTTTATTAACTGAATAATTTGATTAAATCTACACCGATGTAAAATGAAATTGTCCACAACCAAGTTATGCCAGAACCAGTACTGCCGTTACTGCTGTGCAATACAAGAGTCAAAGCTAAGTATTATTATAGCGTAAAAAGCATTTCCTGACTCCATTATCCATTAATACGTTTTATAGTTAATAAACATGAGCATGAATAAAGGCATGAATGAGTGGTGTTGCATGAACTAAACCACTGCCATTAACAACCAAAAAGAAAACTACTCAGCAGCTAACAGTGAAATAAAAGTTAGAATACTTAGTTAGAAAACTGTTATTTAAATTATTAAACAACTAAATATTTTATATCTAAAATATACTATTTATACTAACTATTTATATTTACATCACATGGGGCAGCTGTGCAGCTGGTGGCCTAGTGGTTAGGGTGTTTGCCCTGCAATTAGAAAGTTGTGGGTTCGATTCCCAAGACTGCTAAGCACCTCTGAGGTACCCTTGAGCAAGGTACTGTCCTCATACACTGCTCCCCGCGCGCTGTGTTCCTGGCTGCCCGTGGCTTCACTTGGTGAGTAGGTTAAATGCAGAGGAAGATCTTTGTGCCGTTCACACTGTGTGTTTTACAGAATTTAGCAGACGCTCTTATCCAGAATATTAATTGATTTATTATTAGTTCATTACTGATCACAACTACATTAATTACTGTAACTGACAACAAAGTATGACAAAGTTAAAGTGGCAAAGTCAGTGAAACTAAGTAGTGTTAACCTGTTTCAAAGTATCTGTATATCAGATGCATGTTTTGAACACAAAATGTGACATACTGATGTAGTAAAATTAATACATTTCTACCACCATCTGTTCTGTAAAAAGCAGTCAGTGCGCTATGTTTCTAGCTTGAGACTGTGATATTCGTGTTTGTGATGTTCATCAGCATTTGTGTAAAACACTATATGCTTATAATAGCTAACTATAGCTTATTATGGGTGAAGTCATTATATATTTTGCACAGAAGCCATAGTTTGCCAAATTGACGGATTGTCAGCATATCACTGAACACCTCAAAGGCTCAACTGCAAAATAATCTGTTTAATTTAAAAAAATAGAAAGACTGGAAATGGTCATGTCAAATGAATCATATTTCTGGTACATTAAAATCTCAGTGGACCAATGAAAACTGTAAAATAGAGGAACGATGCAGAATATGGACCCTTTAAGTGTTTTCCAGCCATGATTAGAAAGAAAGTGGAGTATTTTTGTCCTACTGTGATAATTTCTTAGGCACAAGACAAAAAAGAGCAGTTAAGTGTATCAGTGTGTGATGGCAGACATGATGGTGTGTGATGGAGTTCGTAGCCTCATTGAGACCCACGAGGTCAGAATCATGACTGGGTCACCACTCCTTGTGTCTTGCCCCTCTGGAATTCTTAGCCATAATCGACCTTCTGTGATGAGCTCCTTCCTGAACTTCTGCATACGAAATTTCATTCTCATATGATTATAGACCAGTGACAACAGGCCGACCTCTTAACCTCAATTTAAGATAGCGTTGCATTATTTTAAGCGAAAGGTCTTTTCAAGACCACTCCATGGTTCAGTGGTACGAAATTGATTTGCGCTCTCTCTCTAAATTTTTTTTCACGCACTTCCATGTTATGTTAAACGGTGTCAAGCTCCCTCTTCCGGAAACATGCACTGTTTAACATAAGCCATTACTGTAAGATGTCACTTGTGTTTATTGCAAACACATGTCTGTGTTCCATTGAAATTTTGACATGTACTTAGCGAAGAGGCGTATGAGGGAGAAAGGAAAGTGCTTGAGGGGTTCAGACTGGGACCCATCCCGCCCGGCTCCCCCTTTTGCACCAGCCTGCGCTCTACTTCCAATCTAATGAAGTTGTTGGAGTGCCGAGACTGACAGCTTAATTATCTTTTATGAAAGTGGGACAAATTGAACTGTGTCTTTCCATCAGTTTTTGATAGATCAGGGGGCTGCTAGAGGGGTCCTGCCGCAGCACTCTTGTGAATCTCAGGGCTAATCCACTCTGCCTGACTTTTTCTCTCTGTTTTGCTCTCATACATACACACTCTCTCTAGCTCCCTGCTCCCATTCCAGAATGTTACAGCCACTTTTTTTCCATTTCTCGCACTGACTGTGGCATTGAACGTGACTCATTTTGATAAATAATGACATAAGGATATCTTGTGTACCTTTTTGTTAGGCAAAGACATTAATTTTTGCAGTATGAACTAACTTATCCAGTCCTTAGCATGGCAGTAACCAAGATAACAGATCAAATGATTGTTTGAAAAAGTCAAATCTTCCTTAGTTACTGGTGCTATGCCCATAAACTTACAGCCCAAACCACCTGGTAGCATTCTTTGCTCCTATGCTAATAACTAAATGTTCAGTTGCACTAAGGAAAATCGTTTTCTAAGTCAAAAATAACATATGTGTTTCAAAGTGGACAAAATACAAATGTTTTTGAAAGATTTCTGCTTTTCATGTCCAATAATTAGGTGAGTCATATGAGTTAACACTAGAGCTAATGCGAAAACTAACACTGAAGCTAAAGGAACAAGTGGGCTTCTTATTGTCCAGTTTCTTGTTTGATTTTTCATTCCACTTTAAATGGTGCAGCATTTACATTCAGGGACTTTTGCATGTGACCTCTGCACCATTCATGGTGGTATGGAAAATCCTAATAAGAAACTAGTGAATAGAAGCCAACTTCAAATTTCCGCTAGCGGACGAGGACCCAACACCACCCTACGGATGATCCGAATTACGTGTTTCTCAGCAGTACCTTTCCATCCCTTAGCCAAATAATTCTGATTTATTTATGGCCACATCTCCTTTTGTCCTTTTTCCTTTGCTTGACTGAGAAATTGGCATAATTGTGAATGGCTAAGAGACATGTCCGTCACTATTTTGAAAACAGCAACAACAACCTGTACTTGGGACAAATGTAGGGAAGGATTAGTTTGTTTGTTTAAAAAAAAAAACACATTCATTGCGTGTGTAGCTTTGTAAATTTCTTTCTGAATATTCATATTTTTGGTTTCACTTATTTATGTTGTGTTGGGGGTGTAAAAGCTTGAGTCTGATTGTATTTTGTCCACCACCTTATCTAACATAGTTGACCTCTATACCTCATCCCTCTCCTCTTTCTCCTTTGTTCTCTCTCTCTCTCTCTCTCTCTCGCTCTCTTTATTCTCTCCTGACTCCCGCTCTGGCAGAGACTGCTCCTGACATCCATATGTTAGCTGACAGGCCTGGCCCAGTAAATGATGACTATATCTAAATGTTGATGAGCTAGAAATGCAGACAGGGGGCTGTGTTTGTAAATGGAGGTTTGTTTGCGGGGGGAGGCTTGGGAGTTCTAGACTAGCTGGCAAATGTCAAACAGTGGAGCGAGAGAAAGAGCAATAGAGACAGAGAGAGACGGCTTGACAACTCTCTCAGTGGCAGGTTGGTGGACGGGTGCCGTGGGGACGACCTTTCACCTCCCCACTATGGGATGCCTGACAGCAGCGTCCAGTCTCATCTTGGGTCCGAGCTGGCCCAGAGACATCCTTCAATTTCACTTTTAAAAAATTACTGTCGAAAAATAGAAATATGTTAATTATGTGTTGGTCAAAGGTCAAATAGATGTACACACAATCTACCCCTGAGGGCTCTGATTTGATTTTGAAATACTGGCCATATAGACAAGGTCATTACTATGTCAAAGCAAAGTTAATTTCTCCTGAGAGTCTTGTGTTTAAGGATGGCAGAGTTTGGGGTCTGAAAACTGTTTTTTTTTTCTTGCAAATGACAGATGGGCACTGACAATACAAGAATGGTTAAGTGTATCAGAATCTACACTACCGTTCAACCATCTGCTGTCTGGAATTGCAGTTTAGAAGTTTGGAATCAGTGAATCAATGCTTAATATTTTAAATAAAATAAAACCAATTTGCTTACCAAGTTTGTGCTCAGATATTTGCATACAAACACATGATGATGAAATTATCATGTAGTTGCTTTCTATTTATTGTACTGAGGGAGGAGACACTTCGGGAGTCATCTTAGTTCAGAACAATGACAGGACAGTCGGACAGAAAACATTAGGAAGACAATGTAACAGTTTGGAGGAACCCTTTTTGGACTGTTTGGATTGGACTGTCTTGCTGCTTGCTGTCTTCAGGTGTAATAATGCAAAAGAGCATCATTTTACAGAATGTGCAGCAGTGTCGCACTGAAGAGCTGTAACACAGTAGTATAATATCACTTTAACATGGAGTCATGACACAAAGCCATTGCACACAGAGGTAAACAAATGGAGTTTGGCCACGGAACAGAAGGCAGCAGCCATTGTCTGAACGTGCTCACTGCACAATGCACATGCATGTGAGCGAGATTGCCTGGACTGCCTATCTCTCCTCACTCGGGGCGCTGGTTAGACAGTGGTACCGTTCGAACTCTTCGAACGCCTGTGGGCCACACAGGCATTAGCAGCGTCGCCCAAGTGACCGATAGCATCATGCTAACCGAATGAGCTGCGCTTTTTACCTCTCGGACCATCTGGTCCCGCTGTCGGAGCAGCCTCCCTGCCTTCTCCCCGGTGGGCTTCTGTCTGAAAGGAGGAGGTAAGATGAGGGGCTGATGAGTGAGGCCTCCGGGCCCTCCATCACTCCTCGCCACCAGGAAGGCACCAGCTGTCTGCACTCATTTGCATTCTCTCTTTCTCCATCCCTCCTCCCCCCCAAAAAATAATGAAATTAGCCACAAGTTTCCTGAGGTGATGCAAGACACACACTTAGGCTGGATGTGTCAGTGCATGTGTGCATGTACGTGTTTGTGGTGTCTGTGTGTGTGTGTGTGTGTGTGTGTGTGTGCACGTGTATGTATGTTGGCAGCCAGAGCAAAGGGAAGGTCATAGAGCTCTTAGCTGGAGAACAGCATTGAAATGTTAGTAAATTTACAAAAAGATTGGTCATTTTGGATCTTCTTTCCGATGCAGTGCACTCTTTGCTGCCTTCATCATTGGCAAAAATCTGCTGCAGTGATGTGTGTACAAAGACCCAAAAGTCCTAACCGTTTTTTTTTTGCATGTTCCCTAATTTTCTCCCCATTTAGTAATTTCCAGATCCATCCACTACCTCAGACACTCCCAGTCAGCAGTTCAAAAATATGTAACCAATCTTCACTGGCATGTGAAGACTGATTACATAGTTTTGAACTGCTGCTAACTCAGCAGAATTGATTAACTTAAACTGTTTTGAGGAGAACACTAAACACCAAGTAACACATGCCAAGCATCATGCTAGGTAAAGCGGGAAGGTGGGCCCTTTACTCTCACAGAGAGAGTGAAGCCAATTGTGGTTTTTTGGACTCACACTCACGGATGGCTGTGGCATCGGTAGGGATCAAACTTGTGATATCCCAAAGACAGGGCCAACACAAAGTCATACCTTAAAGGTCGATTTTCTGAGCTTATTCTAGGCTAGGAGTTTTCCAGTGAAGAACTTTAAAGACAGAACAGCTGTATTTGTGATTTGACCTTTAAATGTTACTTTCTAGAAAAACGTATTTTCACAACCCATAGATTCATCTTTTATACTTTATCTTTTATAGCTTTAGAGACGTGTTGCTAGAGGTAGGTTAAGAGGTTTAGCATGGAATGCATACTGTTGGCTCTCAGTGTTGGACTCCCAGTGGGATCGGCTCCCTTTGCTTTTCGCTGCCCTCCTCTGTCTGCGCGGGTTAGCCTTTGACAGCTGGCCTGATTGATTCTCTGAGCGGAGCCAGGCAGGGGCATGGGCTGCACACTGAGCTGTACCTGTCTACCCTGCCAACGCCTGGGGCGGCCGTCAGGGTCCTGGGTCACTTTGGATGGGCAGCAGCTGACACCCTTGTCCACTGCCCATTATCATCATCTCTATTTTCTCCTCTGTTAGATGGGTCAGTTGACATATCCTGGCCATCAGAAATATGGATCTGTCATGAAAGTGCAAGAGATATCCCATCCTTTACATAAATTCATCTTTATTAGGCATTTTATTCCTTCCAGTTGTCTCATGCTTTATATGAGTGTTGCTGGATGCTCCATGGACCTTGAAAGTAAAACTGATAGAGAAATCTATCACTCTTTTCTTTCTTTCCTCTCTCTCTCTCTCTCTCTCTCTCTCTCTCTTTTCTTCTTCTGTTTAAAGACATGTCAGCACATCTTGTCTATCAATAACACCTTGTCACTCAGGCTGCTGACAATTGCCAGAGGTGCACACATGCCAATACACCTGTTTAAGACAGACACCTGTCTCTTTGTGATGCAGTGTGCAGAACAAACGCTTGTCAATACCTTTTCTGATTGGTATTCATCATTGCCTTTGCTGCTCTTTTTCATTTATCACCTAATCACCATGCAGTGATGTTTGGATTTTGTGGACGTTCTGTCAAAGTTAAAGCAAAAATGTTTTTTCATAGTACCGTGCGCTCATAGTTTTCGATGTTTTAAAAGCAATAGTTTATACAAGTAGCAGTTTGATGTTTTGTCTTGAAAAAAAAAATACAAAACAGTAATGGCGTTTACTTTTTCCTGTAGCAAATTAATGTAACACTTTAACTTTATGTAATCCCATCACAGTTGCTGAAAATTTTGTTACTTTTATTAAACCCCTTGTCTCTAAGGGAACAATGTTAATATTAATAATATTAAGTGTTGTGAGCACATGTTCTGTCTGTATTAGTTGACTGGACTCCTTCAGTTGTGAATATGACCGCAGCATGAGTTTATATGAGTTTATCTCAAATGTTCAAATATGAATATGGAACAGAGGCTGAACTGAGGGAAAGCGAGGTCGAGCCTCACCTATGCATGTCAGACTTAATTTGTATCCAGGGACAGCTCTGGCTGGCTGCTGTTTTCTAAATAAAGTACTGAAATGATTAAAACAGAAAAAAACGTGTAGTGTACTACACGTGTACTTTTTTCTAGAAAGTAATCAGTAAAGTAATCCCATTACAGTTTAAGAGAAGTAATGTAAGAGAAGTTTGTTTTTGAGTAACTACCCTGACACAGGTTGGTAATGATATTGGCTTGAAAATAATTATTTAAGTATTTAAATACAAAAGCACTTTATACCATAGTGTACTCCTGATTTTCAATACTCTGCCCTTCTAGCCCCATGTTCTCAATGGCACGTACTGTTTTAATGAACCAAATTCATCTAGTTTGTAGATCAGTAACTATTATTATTATTATTATTATTATTGTTATTATTATTATGCTACAGCCACATTGGGCCTGGCCAGATAACTTAAAGATAAGCTAGCCAAGCGTATTGTCATAGAATCTGGTATGTTTTGTTTACATGGCTAAGAACTGCCTGTTTTGAGAGGAAAGGGGCATTTAACTGAGAAGCAAAACAGCCAACAACGAACCATGATTTTGTGGCACATCTAGGGGTAAGCGACTGTTCAACAGAGACACATACGCAGGAAACAAAGTATTATGTGTCAAACAATATCTAATTTACTGACAGCTAAATTCTTAAAACCACTTGAATAATGTTCAAACACATGATAACAGGGCCATGTGGTTGTGGCTAGCATAACATGTAATGGGTT
Organism: Hydrocynus forskahlii; assembly: GCA_037974365.1. NCBI lineage: Eukaryota > Metazoa > Chordata > Actinopteri > Characiformes > Alestidae > Hydrocynus > Hydrocynus forskahlii. The sequence continues at coordinate 36,690,150 of JBBPCX010000001.1, forward strand.
TCTTATTTATGTGAGTGGAGCAGCTGGGACTGGGACTATAGATAAACAAACATCAGTGGGGATGCTTTTCACAGGTTGAGTTTTTGAAGTGTAAAGGCAAAAAAGATGATCAGTAAATAAAGTTTTTCATCCAAAAACTGTTACAACATTATGAATAGTCAGGGGAAAGGCATCGGGGCTGGGGCCTTCAGAGCGGCAATAGAAACTGCCTGCTCGAATCTGCATGTGAAATGTAATTATGGATTCACCCAAGTGAGCTGGGCCACACATCTGGCATAGCATCTGGCAGAAGCCTCATTGCAGGGCTCTCGCATAGTTCCAGACAATTCAAATGCCACTCCTACAAGCACATTAGGCTCCATCTCTACTCAGAGTTCAAGCTCCATTTATGGGAAGATGGAAATGATTTAATATCTACAAATCAAACAGGACCAGGCTTTTGCACATATCAACTAGGGCCTGACAGAAAATGCATTTAATTCAAGAAGAATTAAAATTCATTCTAAAATTAATAAATAATTTCAGATGGTCAAAATTAAACAGGCTCCAATGGTATTAGTTAAACTGTGCTTAACTGACTGATATGTGTGGCTTGTGTCTCTGTAAATGGGGTATAAAAACAAAACAATCACCAGAAAAGCCTTTACTTATGTTAAGTGCTGGCCCGAATAATTTGATTGTTTATTAACATTGCTGATATTCAGTTATTCACTACAATACATTTCATCAACAAAGACCTTTATAATGTACGTGTAGTGATTGTTACGATACAGAAAATGTTTAATTGGTTTGGTTTAGGCATCCACGTCACATAACACCCAACTGTGAAAACAAACTATGCTGCTTTTCACCTGGCCATAGAGGCTGAAAGCTATTACATGTATGGGAGAACGATAAAATACTCGGAAAAATCTGTGAAAAGTTAATATGAGTGAGTGACGTTTGATGTAAGTCAGGTGATACTTATGCAAGCACCACTAGTCACTGGCGAGGTTGATGCCAAAACCAAGAGCTCACTGCCTCACGTTTGTTTGTTTCTTTCCCCGCTTCCTGTGGTGGCAAAAACTCCTCAGTCTGTCACACATGCAAGGCATTTATGCAGGATGCGTGTGCAAGTACACTTTATTTTAAGAAACAAAACACTACAAAATAACTAGGAAACTACATCACAAACTTTTCACAGAGATGAAGGACAAGACAAAACTGGGACAGGGCAGGGTAACAAACGACACACAGGTGAGCACACTAACAAGAGGGTGGGACTAAGGAAAGAGGCAAGCACCCCAAAACAAGTACACAGTCAGAACCACATGGAAAACAAGGAGAAATGCGCAATGGACTTTTTTGAGCCACTATTGAACTCAACTCTGGGTGCATCTCACCTTCAATGCTGCTTTCCCTGACAAAAACAGCAAACTATTTAAACAGAATACATAAATGCAACTAACAGCAAACAGAAACTAAAACCCTGTTGGTGATAAACGTGATCATTTTTATTTGTTACACCTTTACTACTTATATGACTCATAAAAGCATTATGTGCATGAGAGACAACAATCGCTGCTGCCACAGCACATACAGCAGCGGTGCAGCTGACTATGAATATATTATTGCCACCACTTGGAACTGTAGTAATGAATGAAATCGTTGTTACCTATGAAATTCCAACAAATATTTATAGATTTTTTTGGCCGTCCTGGCTCTTGAGTGTGTACATTACAATAGAAAATGCACAACTTCAGAACAACTACAGTGCTTTATAAGTAATTATAATCAGACCCAAATTATAAAGCGTAGTGTTAGTTACTTATTGATTGCACATCCTCAAGCTATGGAACTCGAAAAAAGAGAAGGGTACTTTGGGAGTTAGTGTTGAATAAGAACAACCTAAATTCTGCTTTAACATTTCTAGGGATTTGATTTGGCTCTTGAATGTTTCAGGTCATGTGAGCAGGCAGAGGGCTGGGGTGGAGTGGTTGGAGCCGTAGCCAGGGCTGGCAATAGTTTCTAACAGCATGCTGCAGAGTGAAGGGATGGAAATGATCAGTCTCATTCCCCTGTCTTTCTCTCTCTCTCCACAGGAGCCTCCACAGCCTTCTGCACACTGACTGACAAAAGATGCCTTGGAAGCTAATGCATACTGATACAAAAAATAAACCTTTGTTTGAAGATGCCGCTGAGTGTTTCAGTCAGGCTGGTCCCATGCTGAGGTAATTCCAGTGTGTGTGCGTGTGTGTGTGCGTGTGTCTGTGTGTGTGTGTGTGTGTGTGTGTGTGTGTGTGTGTGCGCGCATGGTTTTACCCAAGTAAAACTATAAAAGCATTAAGCCATGAGAGGTATTTTGTTACAGTGATTTCACCACAGTTAGGAGGTGCCATTGTGTGACAAAATTGTGGCAAAGTATCTCAACATATAAATGCACCACTGGAGTGTCTACATTTGTATTTAAGAAACTCATTATGATTGATGTATTTCAACTTTGCAAGAGTTGTAGTCATATTGTTACATTTTGGTTAGAAACAAAAGGTTTAAATCTGTCAAATTAGATTAACCTGTCAGGATTTTTCACATGGGGTCTAGATACCGCAAAACAAAAAATTTCGCATTCTCAAAAACTAGAGAAAATATAGGGAAAAGAAGATGCAAAGGGACCCACATAGGCCTAAAGCTGAGACCTAAAGCCCCCAAAGTAGTGAAAACAACAGTTTGAGGAATTTGACTCTGATGTTACAAGCCAAAAACTTCCCATGTTTTATCCAAATAAACTTTTGCCCTGGAAAGAGTTTCTCAAAAGATCTGTCTTCAGTGACCTGAAACGCTGTTTGCTTGTGAACAAAAGGTCAAAATGCAGAGAAAAGCCTACGTTTCACCTGAGTACATGAGGACAAGATCTAAGTTGAAGATTATAGAGCGCAGAGATGATTATGAGAATCACCCATATATAGAGGAACCAAAATTTACAACTTTCAAAGGGCCCCATGAGCTGGTATAGTGGAATTTGATTTATCACCATCTACAGTAACAGTCCCCAACCTTTTGTGCGCCACGGACCAGTTTCATGTAAAACAAGTTTTTCAGGGACCGATAGATACAGCAATAAACAAAGCTCCCTAAATACCTTTGTTTTTTACTAATTTTTGCTAGCTTGTGGGCTAAAATTTTGATGTACCGTATCACATGGCAGAGATGGTTCAAAATAAAAGATCTTTCAGATTCTGATAATCAATAAAATATTTTTTATTTTGTCTTTCTGTGTGGCCTGGTAGCAAATGACTGACGGACTGATACAGGTCTAAGATAATACATCATGAAACCAAAGCATAGAGCCAGACTAAGCAGTTATTTATAAATTTACTGTATGGGATGCCTACACTTGTTCTGCATTACACTTTTTGCATGGTTGACTAATTAGCTCACTGAGGATAACCTAGCTGAAGATGAGTGCATTATTAGATTAACTACCAACATAATTAGGAAGTTAGAGTGGAATCAGCCAGTCATATTCTGATTTACACTGAGTGGGACCTATTTCATTGACTGGTTTTCAGTCAATGGTTATACCAGGGCTCTACATTTATATTTATGGAATTGACAGATACCTGTTACAGAGGAGAAGCAGCTTTAGGGGTCCTTTACCCCAGGCGTTGTGTGATTACGTCTGAGGGCCCAGTGTGCTGTATGCAGCTACTGAATTTGGCTTTATTCCTTCTGTAAATGTCTATTGCAAGCTTTAAATAAAAGTATGAAGTGTCTGTCACAAGCTTCAAACATCCATGTTTAAGATAGAACGGGCAAAAGTTTCTCTTGTTTTTTGACTGAGATTTGACCTATATATGGCCTAAACTGAAGATCTAGCTCTAGAAGTCATTTCACACTGTACTGAAATATACACCCATGTTTAAAAATTATTTGTCTTATTATGTGCAATGGACTTCATTAATGGTACACTGCTACGCTGTATAATATCAAGGATAATTCCATGGACAACACTATGGTTTTCAATAACTTGCCACATAAATACAGAATTAATTTATGTGTGCATATCAAGTATTTCATAATAGCTTTGAATGTGGAACAGCCACTCATATTTTAGAACTGGTATTTTTTGTGCAATCTCTCACTGGGCTTAGATGATACTGCTTTACCTAAACACAATTTGTATAATTACATGAAGTGAGAGAGCATCAAGGAGCGAGAGAGCTGCTAATCCTTACTGGTGGGATGAAAAGATGGACAGAGCAGACAGATAGGTAGGAGGCAAGCCAAGCTACTCTGACACATCCTGCTGTGGCCCAGCAGTGTTCTCAGACAGCCCATCACTTCACTGTCAGCCCTCCGACCCAACTCCTCTCCCTGCTTGTGGAGGCCGTTAGCTGGGCATTGGACAAGCAGGAAGAAGCCCCCCCACCCTCTGTGGCCAGACTCCCTCTTCGTTCACTCACTGACAAGCCGACTGATCACTCTGACCCATAACACCGTGCTGACCCAGGACATCAGCAATTCACACGATCATTTTCATGAAAGACTGGGGAGGAGCTCTTATTGCCCTATGGAGATCACAGAAATCCAGCTTTATTTGCCCCTTTGCCCACCACTCTGTGGGTGGGAAGAGGGCCATGTGCCCAGCGCTTGCATGATGGAAATGCATGGAGCTAAATTTCTGCCCAAGACCAAATGACTGCTATTATACCATAAATAATCAGTTTCCAAATCACAGCACTCCTAGGTGTCGCAGACGTTAAACACGTCAGTATTTATTAAGTGTTTTTTTGTGTTTCAATGCTATTTTTTTTTTTACTATGGCAGTTTCTTGGTGTCAAGAAAGATGCAGTTTTTTGTTGGTGGAGAATGTAGCTATATCTTGCTAATCCCAGAAAAGATCTGCAGCTATCAAAAAATGTGCTAGGTTATAACCAAGAGTCCTAATCTCAACCCTCACCCTGGTTCTAACCCTTATCCTAATACTGTTGAGAATCAACTGTCAACTGTCACAGTTTGTAAATAATTTAAAATTCTTTAGATAATCTAACGAGAATCACCAATATTTAGAGGAACCAAAATTTACAACTTTCAAAACAAGTTTCAATAAAACTTTACTTAAAATCAACATGTAAATATGTAGTATCCTTTTGCGCTGATGTCTGCTGTTTTTAAAGAAAAGTTAGTAACCACAACATCTCTAAAGACTAGTGTGAAGAAAGAAGAGCTAATTCCCTGGTTAAGCTAATCTTCCATATTTACTCTACCTGTCTCCACTCATTATAGCATTTTAACACTTATCCTCTCGCCTCTGCTGCTTGGAGCCCCTCTATTGCATATGGCCTTCATACTGCGAGAGGACATCCCGCTGCCGCTGCAGCACCTTTTCCCCCCATGCCTTGGCCAAGCTCCACTCTCAAACTGTAGCCAAGCCCAACATACTCACTCTCAGAAGAACATGCTGCGGGGCCAGGCTGGAAATGTGTGAAGCTTGTTGGATCTTGGTTAACATGGATGCTTATGCAAAGCCTTTATTTTGATATTTTTCAGGACGTGGTTAAGGAGCCAGTGTTGCATGAGTGTTAATAAATGGGACCAGTTACTTTAGCAAAATGATACTACCCATGGCAATTAGTATCCACAACAAAACTACTTGCCTATAGTTTTCCTCATAGCTTAAAATTAGAGCCTACCAGTACTTGGTAGAACCGTCTTTCATTGCAATAACACATTTAAATCAAATTCTACCATATTTAGGATAACCAGATTTGGGATTGTGAAAAAGAGGACATGTCCAGGGAAAAGAGGACATCTGGTCACCCTAACCATATTATAAACGATGTGGGAGTGGTTTTTGCCTGTTCTTGCTGACAGATTCGCTTCAGGTTGTTTAAATGGCACTTGTGGATGATGCTGTAAGTTTCAAATAGTTCCACTTATTAGACTGTGATCTGGACTTTGACAATATAGTTTTAAATTCATTTTGAGGGTCCGTCTTTGAAAATAAAATGACATAGCTCAAAAACAGAGGCACAAACAAATCGGGTGACTTCTAAAGGGGTTGACTACTTGTCTATGCAATGACTGTAATAATTCTCATTTTGAGATTTTTTGCTTGTTTAAAAAGTCTGAGAACTGTCAGTGCTACGTTTACATTACAAACTTTGTGAGTCTACTGTTTACCGGTGTTTCAGAAATCTGACAGAGTTAGAGTCAGAGCAGAATTGGTTCGGAGTTTGTTCCAAAATGATCAACGGATGATTATTGGAGTTTTTCAGAGATGGTCACAGAGGCAGTTCTTTGGCTTCTGAGTAGACGGGGCATATTAACATTGATGAGTATCGGCACTGGGCCGATAATGGCAGACAATGCCACGTCAGGTACCGGAAGGAAAAGACAACAAACAAAATCCTACCGTCCAAATACAGATCTAGCTTGAAATTGCACAAATTCCCATTGTATGTCTTGTTGTTTCAGTAGTCTGGATGTTTTAGCTGAGTTTCAGATGTTCACCTTAAGTTTTTAAGCCCATTTTAAAGCTTAGTAGTTTCAAAGAAAAAATTGCTATAGTTATTGGCCAAATACTCAGGATTTCAATATAGTTATCAGCAATCCCTTCTTCTGAGGAAATTCCCACAAACATCTAGTTTACCACAGCATGGATAATGTTGTGGGATTGCATGTGCAAGGACCCCCACCTTCCGCCAGACTGTGGCTGTGCTGGGAGCCAAACTTGGCAAACTTGGTGCGAAAAGAGGGAGCGATCGGATCAAGTTCTGAGGCTTTAGTCTAATCGCCCTGATGGAAGAACAGCTTTTCCTTTTCATTTTTTTTTTCCTTGGAGGCAGGAGTCAGCAGCAGGTTGAGTTATTGTGAAGTGATGGACTACCTTGGACTGAGAGCAATCAAAGAGATAGCTTGGGCATCTCCAAATTACCACTGCTTCTGCCTCTGATTCATCAGCAGGGGCGGCAGGGATGGCGGCCAGCAGGCTTCGCTTAGGTACGAACACACACACACACACACACACACACACACACACACACACACACACACACACACACACACACACACACACACACCCCACACTGACACAACAGAACAAAGCACTCAGAATTATTTGTGGAAATTAAATCTCTGTAGGAGAAGCCTGGCTCAGCCGACTTTGCCTTTCTCCCACTCAGTGGAATTAAAGGACATTTATTTTCGGCGGAAACGCTGCATGGGAAACGTTTCAAACAAGCTCCTGGTTCCAGGAGGAGGAAAAATTGGACGCATGCAATGAGGTAGCTGCCTACTTGGCATGTGTCCACTGATGGATGGCTGTCAAGTCAGAACTTGCAGCACTGAGTGCAATGCATGACTAGAAGCATTTCTTCTGTTAGTGCGGGAGCGACGTGCTGACCTGATGTTTTCCAAGTCTGTCACACAGGAAGATGAAATAAAGACATTTATTTTTTTTGTTGCTGGAAGAACTAAGATATGATTTTCTTTTTCACACATTGCAAATATTATCTTGTGTTGTAACTTGACTGACCAAATCACATATGGAATTAATTTGTCTAATCCAGTTATGCATCAACAATAATTGTATATAATTATATCTTATTTTAAAAAGGTTAAAAAAAACCCTTTCCACATTTCATCTCTGGGAAGTACCTCATTACTAAAATGGGAGTTAACAAACATGAAATAAGCTTCTGCTTTAAAAAGAACAGTTAAAACAGAAAGAACAATTAAAAGCTGAATAGCAATTAATTAATAATTTCTGTTTGCACATTGCAGAAAGTATATAAATATATACATATATCATACATATATATTGCAATGTATCATAGCATATATGCATACATACTGTATGGTGTGTATATAGTATATATAGTATCTGACTTTAGTATCTTTACATTTTTTTTTGTTATTTTAGTATTTGTTTTCAGATATATTTAGATATTATTAACATATATAAAAGGATCACAAAATGCAAAATATATAAACTGAAGCAAATGAGTGAAATCAACAAACAAAAAGAAAAAACAGAAACAGCCTCCAGAAAAGATACATTCTTTATTTTTTATTCTTAATTAAAAACGTAATTTTCATTATTTTTCAGATTTCTTTCAGCTTTTCTTTCTGGACAAGAAGTGTCTTTCAAAATATGGGCAAATGTATTAGCTTTTTTTTCACATAAAAATAAACAAAATACACTTTGCCATGACATTTAGGCAAAAACAGTATTTTACTGGGGTTTTTTTTTTGGTCTGTTAGACAATTTTGCCAGCGTTGGAGTACAGCCGTCCAAACTTGTCAAAGACGTGGCAGGTCGTGAAGACTGTCTTGAACGGCTGAAAAAAAAAAAGGAAAACATTTAGCCATTAGGAATATTATAAGACTGTATCAAAAATCTGTCACAATAAATAATTAACCGCATTTAATGTGCAGAAATGTGTAGCTGCTCAGGGCAGAATGCAAGTTAAATTACAAGATGTGCCTCAGAGACTGAAGTTAATAACATTCCTTGAAGTTGGGCCTGACAGTTGGGAAAAGTGGATTCTCTTTATAACTTTCTCTCACTGTGTGACTCACTTGCCTACTGTGGTGCTAGCAATGGAGTAGCTGCTGTGACTAGCATGCCCTCTTCATCATAGCTCTAATAGTTTTTCCCAAGCTCAGTCAGCCCATTAATGATGGATGCCAGAGCCACAACACAAATCCTGACCTCTTTTTTTGCAGCTCTGCAAAAAAAAAAAAAAAGAAAGAAAAAAAAAAACACACACAAAAAAAACCAGCGTCAGATATTTTTAGCTGGACTGGATTCAGACTTTTGCAAGTGGCCTAGTTGCTGCAACACTAGCAGGCCCAAGTCTCTTCAGGTGTGAGCTAATGCTCGCTGACCCCCCCTAGAGGCAGACCTGCTCTGACACAGGCCACCTTTTCTCCAGCGCTGCTTACTATTCAGAGACGCCGAGCCGGCAGGATAACAAAGGGAATGAGTGAGGAGTGAAGTCAGGCTGAAAAGAGGGAGGTAGCAGAGAGAGAGGCAGTTTAATTATATATTTTGTTCCTCTCTCTCCCTCTCTCCCCCTCTCTCTCTCTGTTTAAGACTAAAAAAAGACGAAGTTGAGCAAGGACAAACTAATGTCATAGACTGGGGCATTGACAATTTCCCTTCTTGCAGGCATGCATGTGATCCCTCTGTCAGTCAGCGTCTGCCGCCGTGACAATCATCTGTCTGCCAGGGCCTCGGGACAGGCTGCAGCCAGCTGCCCTTGTAAACAGCACTCAGCACTGACACTAACGACGGCGGAGCAAACGCAAGTGGACACTGTGCTAGAAACATGCGCGCTGTTAAAATTCTCCATGGAAAGAAAGTGCTAAGGAGTAAACCTAGACATTTGTGTGTTGCGCTGAGGTGTTAATCTGAGATCACTAAATAGATTAGATTAGATTTGATAAATTAGAGCTAGTTAGTTAGGCCTTTAAGAAATACAGTGATCAGAAATGCTAATTGAAGTTAATAAAAGTGAATATCTGCCACTCAGGATTGTGCAAATAAAGTCAGGCTAATTGGTGGTTACTGGCTTCTTGTTATTGTTAGCCATGTTAGCATATTTGGTTGATACTCCTTTAAAGCCAGAGGGAGCAGGAAACCAATCATATTGAGGATAAGACAGACCGTTTTTGGATAAATTATTACATTTCTGTCATTGATTGATATCAAAAAGTTCAAAGTTGTCAAAACAGAATATAAATCGATTATTTATCAAATTCACTTGGCTCCCTTACAGTTATTACATCATCATCCGGTCACAATTTTCTGAGCAGACTGTAATTGTTGCATTGCAATAAATATGTTAAAGATCCCACTTCATACATTTCTCTTTGATTTTCTTTTCTTTTTTCACTGAGGTCCACTTATGATGGTGTTTTAAACCAAAAGAGTCCTAATTCAGTTTTTAGAAGGCCTTTCAACCTCGGTTTGTCACTTACAATCAAACATAAATACTTCATTGCACCTCATTCAAATAACAGTCAGGACTAAAACATTCTTTTGTAACTCCAGGAATAAGGCTGAAAAGACAGAAATATCTAAATGCTTTGATTTTTATAATGTCACAAAAAGGTTTTGTAGCTTAGTTTCTGTAGAAATCAATGATATGAGCTCTTCAATTAAGTGTGAAGTTCAGTACATTAGTGTTACAGTTGATCTATGAGGATAATACAAAAGTAATGGAAGTTTAAAGCGCTCCAAACAACACTGCAAACCACATGCCTAAACCATCACACACACACACACACACACACACACACACACACATAACACACACAAACACAACCACCAAATCTCAAATCAGTTGTTAAGTAATTTCAACTGGTTTATGACATTTCAGATTTAATTGCATTTCATTGTGATTAAACCTGTAATCACATAATCATGTAATCACATTTCAAGCAAATGTTATAACTCATTTTTTTATAGCTACTTAACCATTTGTTTTCTAGTGATCAATGAATAATTTATTAGTGACTGAATAATAAACTTACCAGCATAATAAGCTTAATTTTAAAGCAGTTTAGTCCCAGTCTCTGTCCATGTCACTCTCTTTAAAATACCTTCATTAAACTGAGCAGGTAATTATCAACACATTCAAGAGTAAACAATGCGTGGCAGTCGCCACCAGTATTGGCCTTTGGTGTGCATTTTTACTGCCCGTTTTACCAGGACCCTTTTTACCCTAGCAGAACTATAATTTAACCCAACATTTGTTTCTTCTCTCCTCAACCTTACCCAATAAAAAGATACAGGAGTAAAAAAGAAAGATTGATTTATTTGCTTTAGTGTTCTTTGGGATGAAGCTGTTCTTTTTTTTCCCCTGAAACCAATTAGCAAGCTAGCACTTGTAGTGCAGAATGTAGGTCAGCATCAAGTAATAAAAAAGTATTGACTTTTCTCTGACTGTAAGCAGTGTGAAAGGGGTGCTGCGGCCTTGTCGTACATGAAAAGAGCTCCATTAATTTCACTTATTTCAAGAAGGACCCTGTCAAGTCCTAATGTGTCCAATGCACTTTTCTCAGTCCGACACTCTGACACCTCGCCAGGCCCCAGCCGAAACGAGTTTACATTATGTTAGCTAGCGAGAAGTTGACGGCGTAATTCCCAGCAGCGATGGCAGAGGGCTCTTTCATACACCACTGCTTCTTGTTCGCTATGAAGCAGTGGCCACTGTTCACACCATGAAGTTCCACAAAAGAGCAAGGCTACACTTCAGGTTTGAATATCTTTTGAATAAAAGTGAATAGTACAAGTATCCCTTGTACAGTGCTAGGTTACGTGAGGTCAATTGGTTTAAACTGAAATGTATTAATGAATGTCTGTTCTTTTCTATATTGAAACTTTCAAACAAGGTAGTATGAAGTAACAAGAAAATATAATGTAAGGAAGGTGAAATTAAATTACCGGTAGAATGTAGAACAGAGTCAGTCAGCTACGATATGTTCATTATCCAGATTTCACTTTAAACTGGGGCTATGCAGCTAACCAGTAATTGAATTGATGTCAACGGAAAACAATTTGGGTGACTCAGACTTCAATTATACATCATTTTAGTCCCCTAAAGTATAATCAAGGAAAGTTCTCTAAAGGATACAACACATTCCTAATTGAATAATTTGGCAGAAAAACATGATTTCAGGGGCAGGCAATCAGCCAAGACATGTTTGGAGTCCAAATTTTGCTTTTTTAAATTTAGCACTGGAGCTTTGAAACTGGCAACCAAACTGATTCTGTAAAAACACATCCACAAAATTTCTAACATGCAAAAAGCTCCTGATTAAATTGGCAAACTTTGTGATGTGTTTTAGGACCCAGCATGAACTATAAAAATTAACAAAGATTTACTGATAAATGCTGCTCTTTATTTTTATAGGTCTTTCTGTGCGCTGAACCACATTGGCAGGTTTGTGCCACCTTAACAAAGAGATTTCATACCTTTTACATCGGCTGTTTTGTTTCAGACCAAGCTGAAAAGCCTAAAAACACCCTTCAAGTCTAAAAACATTCTGCATCTTTGTACATCTCTGCTCTGTTGTCAGTTGTACTGAATGTCATTTTGTCTTGTCTTGTATCGTCTAGTTGTACTGTTGCTGTATTCTGTTCTGTTCTATTCTTGTGTTGAACCATGGTTCTGGAGGAACGTTGTTTCGTTTTTACTATGTACTGTGTGTACGTGGCAGAAATGACAAATAAAACCTACTTGACTTAACTTGACTTAACTTGACTACACTGGCCATTGTGAAAGTGAGTGTGGTGGAATTTTACTTTGTACTTATACTATAGTATAATAACAAACATTTAAAAAATTGTTTTATCTGTGTGTGAAAACAATGTACATTTGTGTATAATATTATCATGTTTCCTAATGTCTTATACACAATACATGACTTTTCAAATAGCCAGATCTCTCTTGTGTTCACTCTACGCACCTGAAATATATCAGGGGTAAAATCAGAGTTGTCTTTCAGGTGTCTGTGAGGCATAGTCAGACAATTAAAAAAAAACTGGAAAATGAGGGCTAAAATCATGTACTGTGAATTTATCTTAAGTAATCTTGAGTAATGGTACTCAAGACAATACTTTTATGGTACCACCTCAGTGACAGCATTTGAACCTTACAGTATTAGCCTTGTTGCGTCAATCTAAAACTAATATTGTGCTTTGGTGAATCAATACTTTAACAGAATATAAGTATAAATACAGTGCATATAATCCATAAGGACATCCAAGGACTGAGACTATGTAATGATTTACTGGTAATTACTGATAACAACTATGAAACTGAAATGGAACTTATCGGTTTGTTTTTTTGCATGTGTGAGTGCAATGAGTGCGTATGTGTGTGTGTGGTTTTGTGTGTACCCACAAAGTCCGCATATGGAAGCTAAACTGCAAAAACAGCCCATTTGGAATTCACGGTATTCGTGATATGAAGACCAAAACGTTTTCATATATTTTGTCTGTTCGGCATACAGTGGATTAGCCTCACCCATCGAAGTTATAAGGGGTGTTTCAGCCTAGACTGTCCTTTGAATGAGCCCCAATACACAGGCACTAATTGGAACAGGGGCCATTGACACATATGACCCGAAACTGAAGTAGTCTGTGTAATTATTTAAACAGAGGTTGGAAATACTTATGTAAAAATGAATTATGACTGGTTTTGATATACAAAAACATACAAAGGTCATAAGTAGATCTGATGTAGGCCCTTTAATTTCAGGAACTGATTATATTAGTAATCAAGTATTCTACTTAATATTTTACGTGTTTTGGAGCATATTTGGGGGGCATATTTAGCGTTTAGACTATAAAAATAGGCATTTTTACGCATTTTTTTCGTACATTATAAATTCACGTTTTTTCACAATTTGTATATATAAAATAAAAGTCCTATATTGGTTCCAGCGCCCATGGAAATTTCTGTGCGTACCAATTCATTCATGTAAGTACTCAGAATAGTAGAGCAAAAAATTATGTCAAACCCTGTGTATATATATATATATATATATATATATATATGTGTGTGTGTGTGTGTGTATGTGTGTGTGTGTGTGTATAAATACATTAAAATGCATTAAATCATGGGTAAAAAACTCCCAGAAAAGGCAAATGTTTGCTGAAAATTCAGTATTCCTGAAGCAAGAGTTGGGAGGCGGTTGCATGCTAAAGGGTATCTACAGGCAAAAAAACAATCAGGCCTAGATTGATAAAAAAGAAACCCTTTATGGTATATGGTAATCAGTCCAAGCCCAAGATGGCAATGCATAATAATTCCGCTTTATTCAGACCCTTGATGAAATATGCATTCCACATACCAAAGTCCTATTTTATCATCACATTTATTTATTTATTTATTTATTTCTCCCATGCGAGGAAGCGACTTCAGTCTGAGGTGGGCAAAGAGTGTCTGAGACAAAAGCAAACATAATAACGGTCTCGGTGAGGGGTCCACTGAATCACGCCGCTTTCACTGCGTGCACCCTTCAAACAAAAACAAAAAAACAAACAAACAAAAAAATACCGACAGAGCTTTAATTGTATTATGATTTGTAAGTGCTCATGGAACATTAAAGTGTCATTAGAGAGATAGATACAGCTGATGGCTTCAAAGTCTTCAAACAAGTCAGTGATACAAGATCAGAAGACAGACGGAGACGAGTGTACTGGATCGTCCTATTAGAGACACAGATAGAGAAGTCCCCTCAGTTTGAGCACTCACTGATGTACTAATCAGACTTGCATGCATTTATTCATGGAATCATATTGGCAAAGCTGAGCTAAGAACAGCAGTTGACTGTATAAGAGAACTGTCTAAACAGGAGTGGCATCAGGTGGTCAACTTTGTTAGGACAGAGTTTTCCTTCCTCCGATTTATGCAATTAAAAAAAGAATGGAAAATTAAAAAAAACCTTAAAAATGACTTTACGCTTAGGTGATGTGGATACATTTGTGCGTTGATTGTGAAGAAGTGCAAAAAACAGTGAAGGAGATTGATCTATCTGGCGACAACAAACTTGGTGGCTGATGAAAATTGTCAATACGCTCTGACATCGGCAAAGTGGAACAGCGACTTCATCCCTCATTAAATGCCTGTTGCCCACTGACCTGGCATTTGTGAATCCCTCCATCTCGCATGACGAAACAATCTCCTGCACTCAGTAGTGCATCGATGTGATGTCATTTTAGATTTCTTTTGAGGACAAATGACTTTTTTTTTTTGACATCTGGGCCCATAAAATTGAAGTTACGCCAATGCTTGTGATTTACACTTTAACATCACTTACAAATGGGCTTTCCATTCAAGCTTTTTGCATATTTCAAGCAAATTTCTAGTTACACTGTGGCCTAAACTACATCGACAAGACTGTACCACCTTAACAAGGAGCCGTAAGTAGTTTGAGAGGGTTGAAAGAAAATTTGTTTATGAAAAAATATATGGTGACTATTGACTTTTAGTGTTTGTTGGCAGTGTGAGCCTCATAGCAAAATTGTAAATTCAATTTTTTGCCATTTTCTAAGCCACGCTGTGTAAGAGCTTCAGTTGTCTATGTGAACAAACGCATAAAAGGTTGTGTGCCGTGATGCTGAGCTCAGGTGTTCATTCTCATTCCTGTAACTTAAGAATATCTCTTTTGGCACTGCTTTTCATGTACTGACTGACAAGAACATTAAAAATGTGCACCTGAACTCATTAAACAAGTTGTTTTTTCACTTATTTTACTTCTGAATCCAACCCAAAAAGTGTCCTGTGAACAGAACCCAAAACTTCTCTAATGGCTACATAATGGTAGCAAACTCTTCGTTATGTCCCCTATTACTCCATCCAGATTAACTATGCATAGTGGTTATGCAAACGACTTTCCCCCTCGCTCTGGGTGTCAAAGCTATTCCTCTAATCCCACTCTTTCAACAGGGTTTAGTGCTTTCATCTGTCAATGCGAGTCTTCCCGCTCTCCTCTCTAACTGCAGTTCAGAATTTAACGGGTTTGCGTTCCTCCCTACAGGTTCTCCTCCTTAATCTAGCTCGTTTTTCATTGTCATATTCAGCCAAGACTTAACAGGATTATATGGAGATACCAAAAGCATGGGAAACTATTGCTAATGTCCTTTTGGAATATATCTGTGATACACAACCGCTGCAATAAGTAAGGCTGTGTAGCAAGAAACCAAAACAAGAGCTAAAAATAAACAACAACATGGCAAAGGCTGACATAAGATAATAAAAACATAAAAATCCTCATAAATTAGTGATTGATTACATGAATTGTATGATTATATGAGTGATTACAAGTAGTGCTTGATTATAACAGAATGTACTACATATATACTCAAATTTCCTGATGCCAGAAACTCCTGATGTAAAACTTTATTATTGGTTGAATTTAGCAGGCAAATGATATCGGTCAGGCCATAATGAACACTAGGTGAATGAGCAGAGTTGTTTTGCAATCTGCCTTATGTTTTCAAAGGTGAACATCTGTCAGGGGCAGCAGGATCCCCTTCAGTGTTTAGAAGGGCGTGCACTGTCCTTAAAACTTATAATCAGTATTGCACAGTAAAACACTATCATATGTATCATTTAATCGGTTGGGCTGTAAGAGAGGACTACAGGTCAATTCATATTAGAGTTATAGTATATTACTATACCATAATTATTTCTCGGTGATTACTGAAAATTTTGATTATCCTAGTTTTCATAAATGAAACTACCCAGTTAACTTCATAGTTCCAACAAGATTACCTAAACGAAGCAGTTTTATTTGTAATCATGTGCTATCTCGCTGCAGGAAAAGTAAATTGACCAGGCCCCTTTTCATGTCATCAAAATGAGGTTTCTTTTGGGTTGTATAGAGCTGCTACCCCAGGGTGAATACTGTGCAAAGACCAAGCAAAAGACAAGGAGAGATACATTTCAGCACTGGTTTTACAGGACTTAAAATAAGAAAAAGGACAGTGAATGGACATGAGCGGAGATGTATGCATGTGCATGTGCGTGTGCGTGTGTGTGTTTGAAGAGAGGGGAGGTGTTGGAAGGCAAAGAAAAGGGAAAAGAAGTATTGTTAGCTTCTAGCAATGGACCCTTCAGATTGCATCTGACTCTTTTCCATGTGTTTTCCTCCCAAGTAATGGAATGTTCATTTGCATTTTGCTATTTGCTGTCGTCCAGTCCACACAATGGAATATGAAGGCTGTCATGTCTGCTCGTTTGAAGGCTCTAGATTTGGAGCGGACTGTGGAGAACGTAAGGCAAAGCAAGGCTGAGAGACAGCAGTATATTGGTTCAGTGGAGCGTAACTATTAAAGAGAGGCCCCGCTTCGAGGGCGAGTTTTTGACACACACTTAATGCAAAGGCGCTTTTGAAGGGGGTTCTCTTTGATTTCCATACTTACGGTAGACACGCTCGTCATATATTGTGATTTCCCTTTGTTTTAGAGCTTTCTATACATAAACAGCACTCGACAAAAAGGAACTTTCAGGGGAGAAGACATGATCTGTGTTAAAACAGGTCACTGGGGCTGGTTTTTGGTGTCCACATTGGGCCTTCTTGGAAAATTACACTGCCTTTGAGATTTCTCTTATGTGGTATTAGGCAATATGGCAACTTTCATTGTTACTGTGATCACTTATGTCACATTATATCTTAATATACACTGTCAAAATGGTAACCAAAAAAAAAAACAGCTTCATGTGGTAACAAGCAATTCAGGTGGTTTTATTCAGCTTAAACATACTTTGAATTAATCATTTATTTGTTTTTTTTTTAATTTAATTACTATTTGAAAGTTTGTTTTGGTTAAACTCACAATGGGTGATGGTTCCCTGATTATATAACAGATATCACCAGTACCTAAAAACACAAAGTTTTTACAAAGAAAGCCTAATAAATTATAGCCTGGTTAACTGGATTAATACACCGTAGTGTGTGAAACATTCAATACAAATCTTTTGATTTTTAAACAATGCAATCCTTGTTTTGTTTTGTTGATCTAACTCATCCAGCCACAGAAAATTAAATAGTGATCATATGCGTTACATGATACTTGAAATACGATGATTCTGTTTTTGCCAGGAATTTTTTTGGGGTCAGATGTATTTATGAGCAGAGGTGCAGTGTAAACTGTCTCTTTATTGAAAAACAATATGTGCTCACAAACTTTCTGCTTACAAGAGCACAAGAGTTTATCATGCAAACTACATTTATTCAAGTCTCTCATTAGTGTCATATTTCCAGCCATGATTTTGCAAGACTTTATATCAATCTCCAATACTGAGATCCTCCCATTTCATCATTGTTGTAACAAAAACGTACCAAATGGTACGTTTATTGGAAGAAAAGAATATTAATGTCTGTAGCAAGATATTACAATGCCATTGTTTTTCACTGAATTTTAAAATACCAGTCACATCAAATATAGGCATTTTTAAACCATATTTCACAATGTGTTCGACACTATTTGTATGTTAAATGATAAAAAAGAAAATGCTGACATAATGGAAGAAAGCGTGGAGTTAATTGATACATATATAGCATAAAAAGTAAGAGGCACGTCAGGAGTATTGTTTATAACATGGCAAATGAAGGGGCCGGGAAATTTTATCACCCTATAAAACGGTTATAGTGAATCACCCAGAGCCTCCTGGTCACTAATGTAGTCCGGTCTGATTTGCGCAGGTGTGTGCATGTGTGTGTGTATGTGGGGTTGAAACCTGGATGCCTACTATCCTCGAGTCAGAACAAGCTGTCCTACTTTTTATTTTACTTATTTATTGCTCATAATGAATATCATTCACATTTAAACATGGCTCATACATCATGCGTATCATTTTGATGCATTATCCCGCCAATGATTAACAAGAGCAGGCAGTAACAAAGCATCATTTTAGGCTAAATATTCCTGTTGCCACCAGGGCTTCTAG
>JBBPCX010000001.1:36708701-36733135 GCA_037974365.1 Hydrocynus forskahlii
GGCGTTGAAAAAGCAATTACTGAAGCAACATTAAAAAAACGGAGAGAGAGAGGCTGGGAGGGAGTGGGGGGGATGTAAGACTAGGTAGCGTGTGGGCTTTCACCACCAAGATATATCAGTGTAAAAGCGTTATTGATGAAAGTCTAATGCAAGGCGATGGCGAAGCTTTTTGCAGCTAGGCATGGCCACTGCCTGCACTTCATTAGATGCTGTAATTAGCCCTGGTGCTTCAATTTGCTACCACTGGTGGTGATAATGCAAACACCAAAACACAGGCTCTGGCCATGTAAAGGGCAAGCTTGGAGCCCAGCGAAAGGCCATCGTCGTACAGCGGCTGTTAACTAATGTGCTAATTACAATGTACGTGTTAGCCATCATCCAGCTGGCCTGCCATCTTTACATGAAGTAATGCGCAACACACCCCACTCACTCAAGCTCCAGCCTGGATGACTGTCTTGATTTAATTAAATAAACATGATTATTTGATATGCAAAATGTTTTAAAAATGTACTTTATCAACAGTGATTAGTCAGTGGCTATTATGATGACAACGCATACGTAGACTAGTCTGTTGGACACACCCATTTGTATGGCTTTTTGGTCAACGTGCACTTCGTTTTTAAGATGGGAACTTTCTCATGAATCCAGCTTGTAATTCACTCACACACTTAATGTCTAAATCACACTCAAACTCTCACTCACTCACTCATACGCTCACTCACTCACTGCCTATACTTCGGAGGTCAATGCAATGAGGTCTCCAGTAAAGTATTTTACACTCTTTGAAAGGCTGTGCATGGTTTGTTGTTGTGCACAGCATTTTTGTGTTTGGTAAAAGGCACTGTTCACTTGATTATTGGTTATTATAATCAATATAGTATCTGGTAGATCATTCATTTGAGAGTGAGAGCTTTGAGACTGGACGTATTTAAGTGGTAAAGTAATAAAGCAAAAGTCTGTCAGAAAATGACCATATAAGACAGGCAAATACAACACTTCGCTACTTCAAAAGGTGTTGCTGTAAAAAGCTCAAAGGGCCTTGTAAAGAAAAAGAGGAGGTAAATGTAAATATCAGATGCAAAGTTCATTAGCTATGTATCTGAGCATGTCCACGGCCTCCGCGTTCCTTCCCACATCGCTTCCTTTTATCTTTACAATTGAGATAAATTACCACGTGCCACTTTCGGGTTAAGACATGTTAATCCTAGGAAATAACAGATCTCAAGGTGCCGTTGCAAGGAGGAGTGGAGGAGGAACTGAAAAGGAAGAAATGTAGGGGAAGAAAAAAAGAGAATGGGTATAATTTAATCACAAATGCACCTGAAAATCACCATATCCATCATTATCTTCTTGTGAGTCAATGCAAGGAGGGAAAAAAGAACGAGGGGATGTGGAGATTCATTAGAAAGGCAGGTTTGTGTGCAGCGCATTTCTCACTGCTAACTGCCAAAGGTGGGCAAACACGGCACATTTATCAAGCCACAGACAAATGACACTGGGTTACTAGTTAGACAGTGTAATAAGCGCCATTTAATTTCCTCTTTAGAATCAATTTAGGTTGCAAAGCTCGGGATTGTCATCAAGGGCTTCAAAGCGTCAAAGCTTTTCTTATGAGAAGCTAGATCTTTTTTCTTTGTATATCAAATGGCTTAGTGATGTCTGATAATGATGAGTATTAACATGGTATCTAAACCTCAATGTTATAGCGAGATTTCTAAGGACGTGAAGGATTTCTATAGTCTGGAAACTTTTTTTTCTCCTTTTCAGCTTTTCTCCGTTTTTCCTGTACATTCTGGCTGGATTTGGGCTACAGAGAAAAGTAAATGCTTGAGTGCCTCCAAACTAAAGCATTCACTGATTCTCATGTACCTCATCATTAGGTGGCGATTTGCACATGCATATTTAATCAGATGGACACACTTTTTCATATAGATTTATTGCCTTAGAGATCTTATATTTAGATGAGAACTGCTTCGTACCCTATACGTATAAAAGTACTGGGACACCTGACCATTATAACGACAGGGATGAAATTACATAAATACATACACTTTAATATGGAGTTGCAGCTATAATAGCTTCCACTCTTCTTGGAAGGCTTTAAACAAGTGTTTCTGTGGGAATCTGTGACCATTTATTCTCTAGAGCATTTATGAGGTTAGGCATTGATGTTGAATGAGAAGGCCTGGCTCCCCATCTCTGTTCCAGTTCATCCAAAAGGTGTTGGAGGTCAAGTTCTTCCACACCAAACTCATCCAGCCATGGCTTTATGGAGCTTGCTTTGTGCACTGGGGCACAGTCATGCTGGAATAGAAAAGGTTCTTCCCCAAACTGTGTCCACAAAGTTGGAAGCATGGTGTTGTCCAAAATGTCTTAGTATGCTGAAGCATTCAGACTGCCCTTCACTGGAAGTAAGGGGCCATCTGAATTCAATAATTAAGAGGAGTGTCCCGGTACTTTTGATCGAGTGAATGAGTTACAAGCCACATCTACATGCTGTAAACGTGGCTTGTAACTCACTCACTCGATCACATTTAACAGGATGCTCCACAAGGGACTAAAGGGTGGTGCACTCTGTGTACTTGTCTAGTGATGAGGTCTTCAGAAGGTATTTTAGAATCTTTAAAAGTCTATGCATGATTTGGTATTGTTCACTGAAGTTTATTTCATTGTTTGATCTGGATTAAACATTACACATTTTACAGTGACAGCCGTAGACTGGGCACACCTAAGCAGTAAAGTAATATGTTCGAAATCACAGCAGTCTGTGAAAGGTCAGACAAGTGAGTTATCGTTCTAAAGCTGGCACTGTTAAGAGCTACATTTACCTACATCTGTAGCATTATTCAAAACTATGAGTCTTTGCCAAATGCAGAAGCGTAAATATGTTATTTATTGTTCACTCAGCATACACACTACATTACGAGTGAATTCAATTTATAAAGATTTGTTCAATTAGGATGAAAATAAATGGAGACTGAAACAGTGGCAGCTGGTGGCCTAGTGGTTCGGGTGTTTGCCCTGCAATCAGGAAGTTGTGGGTTTGATTCCCAAGACTGCTAAGCACCTCTGAGGTACCCTGAGCAAGGTACCGTACCCACACGCTGCTCCCCGGGTACTGTTTTCTTGGCTGCCCACTGCTTCTCTTGGTGAATGGGTTAAATGCAGTGGAAGAGTTTTGTGCTGTTCACGTATGATAGAATGGTCACTTTCACAAAAAACTATAGATGTAGGCCTGCTCTTTATTTAAAAAGTGGCACAAAGACAACATTTAGATTGTGTTTCTTAGTAAAAATGAACCACTTTCCCCAGTACAATAAATAAATCACAGTTAATAAGCTAACTACATTCTTAACCCTAGAAAGGCTATGTAACCATTTGCTGAGGTACTGATAATAATGTCTGAGATGTTTTTATATTTATACTTATTCTATTAACGTATAGATGTGATAGTCAGTTCAAAGAAGTTCAATGGCTAAAATTATACATAACTTGGGAATGCAGCCTATCGCCATTCTCAAGCTCCTCGAGCCACAGAGTATAACAACTGGTAATAGAATATAGAACAAGTTGCAAGAAGATCTAACCAGCACCACTGTTTGTTATATAAAATAGCAGAATGAAACCCAAAGAAAGTTTGTTAATCTCAATAATGTCCATATACTAATGGGACCTTCCGTGTCTGGGTCTCTGTGTGACCTGGGTTAAACGGAGGGCATCTCTTTGACTACAGTGCTTGTTTAAAACTCCACCCGTATATCCTTACCCACACACACACACACACACACACACACACACACACACTTCATGATAAAAGAGTGAGTAGTGATGTTTCTTCAGACATTCTATCAGGCAGAGCTTTGTTGAGGGGTGGAGGGCAAGCCACTCAAAGAGAAGCCATCTCTTTACATGCTGTGGGAGCTGATTGTCATAATGGCAGCCAGAGAGAGGCCAGAAGTCTGTTTTGAAATGTAATTTGATGAATTTTGATATCATTATAGTTTACTTGTTCAATTATAAATGTATTTCTTTCTGTATGTCAGTTTCCCTTTCAGTTTGTCCATGTTAATCCCAGTTTAGAGGGATTCTCTGCCATTATGTGATGCTGACAGTGGATTAAAGAGTGAATGCATGTGTGAAGCACACAAAGTCTACCACCAGGGATATGGAAAAATGTTTGAAGCTGAGAATGCTGAAATTTCACAAAGTCACAAAGCCAATGTGAATTGGCATTCAGAAGTACTTTCATTGCGTACTGTACTGTATGCGGCTCAATTGCATGGGGATGATCAAAAATCAGAAAAGTGTTTTGGAGGTGAAACCAGGAAAATATGGTGTGGCATGTGTCAGGTCTGGGGGCTATGTTAGTGGGTGGCCAGTAGAGGCCACCCTTGTTTAAGTTTGAATTTAGGTTTTCGTGAGCTTTTATTTTGAAGGTTATATGAGTTTGGTTTATCCTGATTTCCAGCTGTGTTCCATTTGTGTTCTGTTTAGTCATTGGGGTTTAGGGATTGTGTTGGGTATTTAAGGGTGTTTCAGTGTGGTCTTAGTTGCTGGTCATTAGTTTGCTTTCTGTTCCTCCTTTTGCAGAGCTACTGGCCATCGAGCCTTTTTGAGTTGGTGTAAATAAAAGACATTACGAGCATGGAAACCTGCCCACACGCCTGCCTTCGTTGGGAGAGAGGGGGAATACGTGACAGAATGACCAGCCTGGAAAACAGAGGCGCTGCAGGCGTGGGATGGGGGAGTGCGGAACTCTCCCCGGAGGAAGAAGAACTGATCCTGAGAGAGCTCTCCACACTCTCCCAAGAGCGCATCACTCGGGACATGGCTGCTGGCTACAGCACCTGGTGGCCGGCACCTCCGCCAGCGAGGAGGAAGCAAGTACAGAGGCCTGCTTTGAGCACCCCAGAAAGAGTGTTGGACGGGGCTGCTCTTTTGGACCTCCCGCTGGCGTTTAGCCAGGGTCCTCGCCCCGTGAGGAGGAAGCGGACAAGGAAGCCCGTCTGGAGCCCCGTGACGAAGCCGTCAGAGACGGGGCCTCTTTCGGTCCTCCCACAGGAGTCAGGGAACCAAGAGCGTGAGGTCACCGCCACCATCGCCCTGCTGAAAAGCCCAGCAGCTCCGCTCCCGAGTCTGGAAGCTCCATACCCAAGCCACGCAGCGCCGCAGCACGGGACCGAGCTCCAGAGACCCGTGCCAGCACCCCAAAGACGGCTACAGCCTCCTACACCAGCCCCCCGGCTTCGCCCACCAGCACCAGGTAGCATAGGGAGGGTTGTTGTAGGGGAAAGAGTAGCTGCAGCCTCAGCTTTAGCCATAGCCCAGGAGCATGTAGACCTTTTAGGCCCCTTAGAGGAGCTGTATGGCTCATTACTAGAGCCTTTAAAGCCTACAGTTCTAGCCGTAGCCCAAGAGCCTGTAACTTTAGCCTTAGCCCAAGAGCTTGTAGCATTAGTAGACAGGCCTTTGGCCCTAGCCCCCAGTGGACAGGCCTTTGGCCCTAGCCCCCAGTGGACAGGCCTTTGGCCCTAGCCCCCAGTGGACAGGCCGTTGGCCCTCACCCCCAGTGGACAGGCTGTTGGCCCTAGCCCCCAGTGGACAGGCCTTTGGCCCTAGCCGTGGCCATAGATGCCCGAGAAGGGCCTGAAGTTGCAGTCGTAGCCCCCCAGGAAGGGCCTTTAGAGGTAAAGGGGGGCAGGAAACTCCATCAGGGGTCAAGGAAGGCCCCAGTGGAGCCAGTGGTGGGGGCTCCACCTTCGAGAACAGCCAGGGGCTTCCCGTGAGCTCCAGTGAGGCCCAGGGAGAAGGCTCCATCTCCGAGGACAGCGAGGGGCTTCCCCAGGACGCCGGTGGGGCCCGTGGAGAGGGCTCCAACCCCAAGGACAGCGAGGGGCTTCCCCAGGGCTCCGGTGGGGCCCGTGGAGAGGGCTCCAACCCCGAGGACAGTGAGGGGCTTCTGGTAAAGGGCCCTGCCTCCAAGGACACCAAGGGGTTCCCCGCAGAGGGGCTACCAGGAGGGAGCTTAGCCCCCGAGAACAGTGTGGAGCTCACATTATGGGGCTCGGCCCCGAAGGACAATGGTGGGCTTTAGGCAGAGGGGCTCCCCGGCGGGGGCTCCACTCCAGAGGACACTGAGGGGCTCCAAATAGGGGGCTCCATTCCAGAGGACACTGAGGGGCTCCTGGTAAGGGGCTCCACACCACGGGACAGTGAGGTGCTCTCAAGAGGGAGCTCCCTAGGTAATTGTGGAGACTCTCAAGGGGAAGAGTCCACCCGGGCCGCCCTGGCTGTGCGGAGTGCCGGCCAGGGGTTAAGACTATGAGATTATGAGATTATTCTCATAGTGTATACATCAAGAAGCCAGTCAGCCATCATTAACCCATAATAAAATCATTTAAAACACAACCGTGTGACCTTTTGATCCATTTTAATTACGTTATAGTAATTACGTTATAGTAATTCTACGTTATAGTAGTTATCAGTTGTGTTCATTACACCATAAGGAAAGAACTGCTAAACAAAAAACTCCCATAAAATTCATCCAAACCTAACTATTAGTAGGAGGATATCATAGACTAGCACAGAAACAAAGCTTATTAACACCAGTGCTTCAATACCAATTCATGCAAATAATGCAGAAAAACTATAAACTCCGCTTTGGGCCCACTGTGCTCGGAGGATGCTAAGTGTACAGGCAGACCATGAGACTCCAAATGGTAATATGCTATACAGCATAGACTACTGCAAAATTTTGACAAGAATGAGGCACAGCACTACTTGTGACTCTTCATCCATTGATTTAGAGGTAAACCTGAATCTCAGTCGTAAGCATACTTTCAGAATCTTGGCAAGTGCAGATTTACCAAGTGTGTCCAGCAGAACAGTAGCTATTTCTCAAGTCAACCTTAGAGGATGCTGCTATAGCAGCAATAAAAAAAAACAAAAAACAATGCTGTTAATTAAAATAACTTTGCTAATACTTTGCAGATCCTTAAAACAAGCCATAAGTACAAACTATGCACTTTCAAACAATACCAGTCATGTACAATTGTTTTTGGAGAAAAGCAGATGTTTCAAATGTTTTAAAGGATATAATTTTATGGTATGAATGTGATTACATGCTACTGTTGTTTAGACAGTCTGGTTATGTGAATAGAAAATCAATCTTTTACAGTTTCACAATTTTTAGAGACAGAAAACCTGCAGAAAACAACGTACAAACATTGTACATTAAAATGTGCAAACTGAATGTTATCCATTACAACTAATTATTTTTATTCAGACAGATGTAAACTGAATGCATAGTAAAACAACAACAAAGCATTCAAAATCTTGATGCCACGATTTTCAAGCTAACACACTCTGCATGAAGTACTGTAATTAATTCTTCACGAAGAGATGTCTTAAGAGGCTGTGTGTATGTGTGTGCCTGTCAGTGGGGCAATAGACCTCTCTGGGTCAGGCACAACCCCTGAGGGTGGGGGGTCTTCCCTCTATGTATGGATCAGTGATAATCCTCAATGTGACATCCTCAGCTGCGTCAATTATGCTAATTACACACACGCTCGTTACGCTGAGCCTTCATTACTGTCAAATGCCAGCAGGACGGACTTCACACCCCTGCAATACGAGTCTGGCTGAAAAGGAAACGGACAATCAGTGTGTGGTGCTGGGACGAGTTGTGCTTTTTAGTTGTGATGTGATCGGTTTAGACAGATGAAAGCCTTGCTCTAGATCAGTCACTCCTCTACCTGCCCTTTTTGAGTGAATTATGTTTAACTAATGATTACTGGAAAATGCTGCATATAAACTTTGTTGCCAGTTTACTAGGGACATCTACACTCACTGACCTGACCATAATATCAAGAATGCCTACCGTACTATACACCTATAACTGCATTTTGTAGGTCTACAGCAGGGGTATTGAACTCCAGTCCTGGAGGGCCGTGGTCCAGCACGTTTTGGTGATTTCCCTGCTCAGAAACACCTGGTTCACCTCGCCAGTTAATTGTCAGATTTAGTGAATGTGTTTGAGGAGGAGAACCATTAAATTGTGCTGGACACGGGCCCACAAGGACTGGAGTTTGACACCCCTCTACTGTTACTGACTTTATTTCATCTGTTGCAGCATAATGTATCAGCCACACTCTATCACGTCTATCAATGGAAAGAGACCCCCGTAGGACCATCATCATTTACAAAAGTGGTTCTCTAAAGAACCATCTACTGAAAAAATAAAAAGCATTGTACATTGTACATGGAGGCGTAGCTACAAGTAGGAGTACCTACCAAAAAGGCAAATAATGTGACCAGCACAGCATCAAACACCCAGTATTCTAAATTAATTTAAATGAGGGTGCCTATCTGGACGGTGTCAGCTGTAGGGGGCTCTTATATTTATTTCATTTCAGGAGGAGGTATTTCCGGGCAATTGCACTGGATGCAGAGGGCAGTGCCTGCTGGTAAGAGCCAATAAAGAACTCTTATCCATGAACGGCCTTCAGCAAAGACACAGTCAATTACCTAATGCGAGGACTTCAGGGTGGTTGGTGAGGTGGGGGTTGAGGTGAGGGGCTTCTTCCCCTCATTTCCTTGTGGGTTTTTATTAAATTGCTGTCAGATTTGACAAATTTGTGACATGGGTTTCTTTTTTTCCCTGCTGAGTCATGCCATGTTGGGCACATAATGACTACATGTATGTGCAAGCCTGGACTGCATTCCAGCCTGTGTACTGGTGGTGTTACACACGTACCTTTTTCCCGTTAAGCTGGCTCCTGTTCTCCTCCCGGAAGTTCTTAGATCCATACTCTATCTGCTGATATGTAGAGGCGGTGTGGAGCAGAGGCTCATATTTTTTATGTTGGTGGGCTTTTGCGAAAGGCAGGAACCTAAATGGCCAAGGTCAGAAAAAGAAACAAACAAAAACAGTACACATATATATATATTTTAATTTTAAGTGTGGTGTCTGATGTTCTGTTTTCTTTTCATTTAAATAAGATAAATGTCTGCAAAGATTTTGATAAGAAAACAGCTATTTCTTAATAAGTGGTGGTCTTAAGTGGTCACCACTTTCTTAAGTGGTGGTCTGAGAAAATTCAAGATTCAAGATTCAAGATTATTTATTTGTCACAAACACAGTTACAACGAGTAGTGAAATGGGGCCCTAAAACATCTGCAATATAGTTACAACAAATTATAGAGAATTTACAGGCTAAAAGTAAGTACTACAAAATATGTAGAAAAAATATATTAAGATAAACATTACAAGTGTAAACAACCCGTTTTTGTAAACAACCCATTTGTGGATCTTTTACTTTATTGGGTTTGTTTTTTAATAAACTATTTTTTGGCATTCTTTATTGTTCTACGTTTTTCTGTGAAAGTGGTAGTAGCATGGATGCTAACAGGCTAGCCTGCTAACCACTGTTTTGCCTCGCCTTACAAAAAGGAAAAAAAACTGGCTTTAATAAATAATGGATCATAAAATACATGTTTCATAAAATACATAATGTAAAATCAGAGTTCATCACATATTCATCAAATAGTGTGACCACGGGGGGGCTGGGGTGGGCACTGCCCCCCCAGAGATAAGCCGTGCCCACCTTGCAAAATGTTCTGTCTGTCCAGTGAAAATTCTGGAGGAGAAAAACATTTGGTTTTCAAAACAGAGCTGCTTTCCAATTGGCCCGTTTCAGTAGGGGGTGTGTCCCTCAGTGCATCCTCCACTAGACAGCCCCGAGCTGCTGCTCACCAGGTTCAGTTCGCCATGCATTTTGCAGCACGTTTTCTTTGGTTTGCGCAGTCATTTTCTTTGGTATAAGCAGGCTAAATACAGTAATAATTTAATTCAATTTACAGTAATAAAAATACAATAAAGAAATTAGAATGATAATTTATATGGAATTTTGCTGAATTTACGTTAAGAATTGTACAAAATTAGTAAATTATATTTTTCTTAATAATTCAGCACTAAAATGCATGGAAAAAGCAAAAAAAAATATGCAGAGGACATAATTAGGTTCTAAGATAAAAATCCATGAACGTCCATGAAAGTTTTCAAGGAAGAGAAATTTTGTCATTCTGACACATGAGAAAAAGCATCACAGAAAATCTAGACATGAATGAATATATTTCGAACTTTGCTAAGAGTAACCACAGACTGCTTCTGTAGATAATATTCGGGTTAAACACTGGAAACTGATCTCCTATAGCCTCCCTAATGACTGCAATGAGCCACATTTCTGTTCAAGTTGTTTTTTTACTACTTGTCAGCCCCCACCCCCCCCACACACACACACAAAAAAGGGGATGGCTGGATGGATGGACAGACATTTTTGACCCCCCAGATAAGCCAAATGCCCATCCTTTGTATGAAGAGCATGTTTTGTCTAAATCATAATTTACTTCTTTTTTCTAAAAAAGAACTATTGTTAAAATTGAGAACATCTGAGTGCTAATGGGTGCCAACATCACAACAAGAAAATGTGCCGGGAAAATATGTGAAAAACATTTCGACAAGCTAAAGTGGCTTCTATCTTGTGGGCCCAAATGCTGGATGGGTGATGTTAAAAAAAATGCCTGATTAAGTAGCAGGTCCTGATTTATTAAACTACTTCTGGGAATTATTGGAAAAACCACAGAATTACCTATAAACAGTTCCACAGAAAAATGACTTTTGGCTCCCTAACAGCTTTTCAATGTTTCTTTTCAAAAAAACCCAGTTAAAAGTTCTTTAGGGAACAAAACAAAAAGAACTAATCAGAGAACCCTTTTTGGCACCTTTATTTTTAAGAGAAAAACGCATGCTAGGGATCAGAATTCCCACTGTTGGCACGTTCCATTAACCAGCACAGCAGGAATTTAATCTGAGTTTGTAGCAATGCCCTCTGGTCCTA
Source organism: Hydrocynus forskahlii (assembly GCA_037974365.1). Lineage (NCBI taxonomy): Eukaryota > Metazoa > Chordata > Actinopteri > Characiformes > Alestidae > Hydrocynus > Hydrocynus forskahlii. The sequence continues at coordinate 36,719,600 of JBBPCX010000001.1, forward strand.
GCTGGTGCATCCACTCATGGCTAATGTTTCCAGCCTTTCACCACACAGCGGATATAATACTTATACATCACCACGTCTGCTTGTCTTTCCCTTGAAACTGTGGTGCATTCCGGTCCAAATCGGAATGGCTTCTTAATCGCTTGAATTTCTTGTGGGCTGTTTCGGAGTCGTCCGTGTGTTTGTTGGGCACTTGTTCAATGCAAATGGCTGTTACTTAGGAAAAATGCCAGATGTTAATTACAGCGAGGTTGATTTTGTAAATTGCACCCAAGACACGTTGCCTGGAGGAAGATTTATCCGGCGTGGTACAAGAGGTGTCTGCATGAGCCCAGCTAAACGTCCTCTGGGCATTGGCTTGGCTCATCACAAAACAAACAAACAACCAACACGCCCGGCACTTCCTGTGAGTTCAATCTGCAATAAAAGGCCTTTTGGTTCCCACCGCTTGTCATGTTCATCGCTTTTTTATGATGATACGACCACGAGCGCAGGTGGGAATGTGTACATTTTAATTCAATCAAAGCAGAGAGATATGGAAAGCGTACTAATAATAGCCCCATCTGGCATGGCACAGTCTGTACTAAGCCATACAGGCACTGAATGTGCCAACATAGCATTGTCTTCCAGCAGGAAAAGTATATGTAAGAAGAAAAAGAGAAAAGTCTTCTGTGCCATGTAGATTTTTATAAATCATCCCTGGCATATGAATATCTCATAGTTTTCTTTTTCTGCAGTGCCTAATCGCACATGGGGGACAGAAAGAGAAAAATACTTCACCTGACAAATGAATTTAGCCAAAGCAAAAAAGTGAAGTGCCTAAAGAAGAATCGGCATTCTTTTCTCCCCACTCCTCCCCGTACACCTAAGGAAAACAAACTGAAAAATGAGCTCATTATTTACTAGAGAGATGGTTTATAATACCAACAGACAAATAAACTTGGAGAAATAATTGATAAATTGTTGATGGGGCAGAAAAAAAAAAGTTCAAACACTTCGCTGGCCCTTTAAATAATGGGCTGGTCTCGTGCGCACACACACATCCTTTCCCACTAGAGACACCAGGCTCTCCTGCAAGACAGATTACAGTGCAAGCCATGCTAATGTGCACGTGGGACAGACATCACGAAGCAAAAATTAATGTGGCCCCAATGTCCCCGAATACACAATGCTTCTGCTGCTAGCCGGCTGTTTCACTTACTGCTTTCATTGCCTCCGAATTGCATTTTAATAGGCTAGTTTTTATTCATTCAAAGCCATTAAGGCAAGTTTGACTTCTCGCGGGGGGATCTTTTGGCAGTGCGGACCAGTGCCCAGTGACAACACACCGGGCAGTCACCAAACGGGGAGAAAAATGGAGAGGAAAAAAGTGAAAGAGTGTGTGGAGAGTTTTTATTCACTACTTCTCATTTATGACTCTGCATTAAGAGCAGAAGGCATGACAAGCAAACTCCATAGGAATGGGCACTATGACAATATGCTATCATAATCCCGCCAAATGGTTTAGCAACATGCTTTTCTGGGCATATCACAGCCATTGTAATTACTCTGAGAACTCTGAAGAACTGTAACAAGGAGAAACAGCCTGCAAACAACAACCAAAGAATAGGAACCGCATAAAAAATACATAATAGCTGATTCAGTGTCAGGCCATGTTTTTTCTGCGTTTTCACAGTTTTTTATTGAACCCCTGCCTTTTTATATCACTGTAAAAAACAAACAAACAAAAAACTTGAAAAAATACGTACCCAAGCTGCCTTAACCCTCATGTTTTGCTCAAATTTACGAACATCCTTTCACCCCAGCAATGTAAACTTCCAGAACAGTTCATGTGCCAGGTACTTTATGTTTCTTTGTTAACTCCTCAAATAGTGTTTTAAAAAACATATACTTGTAATGCAATGGGCAGTAAATATCAAAATTCTTGCGGAAAACACATTTTCCCCTCCCTGATTACTACAGGTATGATTTTGCTTGATTATGGCCTTAGAACAGAGGGATGTTTTTTGAGGATTTTAAAATTGCATATTATCCTCAGTAACATCAAAAACATTGAAAACAAACGTTTACAAAATTTTGATATTTCTTATATGTTTTATACGGCTAAAACAGCGTAGCGTCAAATTGATCCCAAAGAACACAGATGCACACAAAATTTTACAGGACATTGAAATCATATCATCATGTTAATTTTGTGTTTACTCTGCTGTCCCCATTAAATAATCAGGAAAAATCAATTAAAAAATGATCAAATGTTTCTTTAGAGACATTAAACATTAAATTAAGTCAAATTGACCCCAAACAATAAAAAACACAAAAACCATAATCTTCCTATTTTTTGTAATAAAGGAGTTTAACATAGCATACACTGTAAAAAGCTGAAAACATACTGCTCTGTATCTAAAGTCTATATTATTCAAATATGAAAACTAACCTTGAAAATCTCTGTTTTCAACAGTTTAGCTCCACCCATTTACAGCATCTTTCAGTCTGACCCTCAGTCTAAACAGAGGTCATTCACATATATTTGTCTTAAAGCCACAGTATTAAAAACTCTCTGTTTAATTCTAAAGGATTAAGAGGTTGGTAAATTGTGTAAAAATGAATTATTACTTTATATAAATAGTAATATGTTAACAGAAAGCATTGATCACAGATATTATTCTTCTATTAATGCTTAACCCAACATTTTAATACACTCAACATTTTAAGATAGCTTTGTTTATCAATGTTTTAACCTGTTCTTGCATAATAGAGAAAATGTCAAATTATATTTATTTATTATTTGTTGTATTTAACTTCAGTCATGGACACACATTTCAGATTAACCTTTCACTTAATACAATGGTCAGTTTTAGTCAGCAAAGGTCAGGATGAAAATGAATATGAATTTTGGCCATGTACCCTTGTATACATGTACACTTCACTGGCAATCTAAGTTCATTCCATTTAATTCAGAACAACTAGCAAGTGTAAAAGTCTTCAAAGACTCTATTTATCTAATTTTAAACTGCCAAAGAATCAAAGTTAAAACTTCAGAATCCAAACACTTACAAGCACTAATACATCAGGCAGCTTTTAAATGTCTGTGCCACATTTGAATCTTCCAGTGTGCTTAATTTATCCTAATCCACTCCAATATTATCTACATGAGAGGCAGAGTGGGCTTCATTTAGGGAGGAAATTAAGCTGGTGGTAGAGGGGAAAAAAAGGAGCGACAACTTTTAGGTGGCTCTTTGAAACATTCCAGCGGAAATGAGTGAGAAAAGAGCGAGCCGGATGCCAGATCAAACGCGGTCTAATCGCACTTCGCCATGCCCCGGAGACGCCACATGTATAATACGATTTGCACAGTAACTACCTCTCCTATTACAGCCTGTTTGGAACGGCCCGTGTTAATGGGGTTAGCTAATTTACTGTTTAAAGTTGGCGCAAAAAAGGGGGCCGTCCTGATTAATAAACGCTGCACACTATGCTTATAATTGAAATAAATGGAAGGGCTTTCAAACCAAGATGCTACTGTTAAAGTAATATTGTTTAAAAAATGTTATTATGATAATCCGCTGTAATAATTATATTCTGGAGAGGAGCGCTAATAATGTTTTGGAAAGTATGAAATGGGGTGGAGGATCTGAGCATGGTGGGGTATTAATAGCCGACGAGGCCATGTTTTATCCAAAAGTGCGGTTGTTTTCTCGTTAACTTGTTTAGACGTGACCCCTTCTGAGCGCTTTCCATCTGCTCTGAAGCTCGAGAGGATAATGCTGCAAGCATTAACTTGAAGTGTGAAGTCTTTTAGCTTCAAAGACAACAAGGACTAAGTTGCTGAAAACTGTATTTAGTATCTGTTTTTATGAAGGAAAAAAATCAAATAGAGTTTGTTATCTGAGCGTCCTCGACCCTGAATGAACTTGGATCAGTGTAGTGTTAAAGGGCCCATATCCTGCGTTTTCATGCATTTTATGTATGTTTTATTTCATTTTATGTATTATATTTACATGATTTTATAAACCATAAACAATCATTGTTCATTGCAACAATAATCAATTTCATCAGCTTTCATCACTTTGTAAAGAACCACTGTTCTGCAGTGTGCCTCATCCAAAAAGCAATCAAGCCTGAAGCAGTCCTTATAGCTTCATTGCAAATTGGTGAGGCTAAACTGCTATAGGCTGAAAAAGTGTCTATACTGTAAGTAAATGCCTTTGTTTTGTTGTGACATCAAAAAACAGAAAAAAATAATGGCCTATACAGATTGGGCTTTTTAAGACCTACATTTATTTCACAAAAGTGCGTAAAATGAGTTTTTCCAAGATTAAAGAACCCCTTAAATGTAGGGACGTATATAATAATAATGATTAACACAGTGTTGTATCCAATACCAATAACAGTAACCAGTCTTTTTTTAAAAGCACACACTATAATCCATAAATAAAACTCTGAAGGTGACTCAGTAGTGCTGTTGATGTATTGACTATAATTAACAGTGATGTAGGCCATTTATTGTGTTTCAAATTGTTTTGAAAGAATACTTTTAAAAATCCCTGAAAACCAAAGTAAATGGTTCTGGTTTGTGTCTTTTTAAACATGCATTGTTGTCATTTCAAGAGAAGAAATCAAAAGAAGTTATGACAAGTTTGTGAGAAATTCTTTAACACTGTGCCGAAGCATTCATAAAGCTACATGACCCCTAAATAAGCCTTTCATAAAATCACATATCAAGTTTTATAAAAACTTGACACCAAGCATCCTTCTGAACGTTGCGTGTCAGTGAAGTGTTACCAGACATTCCTCTGTACTCAGGAAACATGCATTCATTAACTTTATTAAGGTACACTTCAATGCAATCTGATGTATTTGGAAAATGTTGTAATATAACAATACCTCCCAACACTATGGATCATTAATTATTGTGCAAATGTATTTTTAATTGAACTGAACCTTTTGAGCGCAGGGTCGTGGTGGAATTGTAACCACTACTGGCTGACTATTCGTGTATCAGTGGATGCACAAGCACAAATGAGGGACCAAGTTATCAACTGTAATTGTTAATTAAAATCCTAATATCGGACCAGTAAAAATAATTATATTCCGGTAAATAACATCGACCATTGATTTATCTACAGGGCCATTCCCTTGCCTGATTACATCTTTTCCTCTGTGAAATGACAGTTTGTATCTCTTGGTAACATTGTGCCACTACATGGTCGTGCGTATGTGTGGCTGTTTCCTTGCATGTGTGTGACTTACGGGTGGTCGATGAGGCGAGTCCTCCACTCCTGGCGCCGGAGCTCTTCTCTGGCCTCCTCCAGGGCTGTGATGGATGTGGCCACGCGCATGCTGGGCTCCAGGGGCCGGTAGCGCTGCTGCTGCACCTCCACAGCTGGCCGGAAGGGCCCCTGACAGGTATGGGGAGGGATAAGGTAAATGTTTTATTGCCCGCGCCCGCCCGCCTTGTTATTGATGAGGCCCTCGGGCAGCCAACTGGCCCCTCGGCTCCCGCAAACTGCACTGCTGTTTTGGCTCGGATCTAAAGCTCAGTAACGACAATGGCATGACGGCAATAAGCAAGACGGCAGCCTTATATGAGGCAGGGTGCAGAAAGGCCACGCTGGACACTTTTAGAACATCTCTTGATGCCTTATGGCTAAAATAAAGTATCAGAGCAGGAAACAGCATAAAGATCATTCCACAGCACTGGCTATGCTACAGATAGCATATTCACCTTTAGAAGCCAAAGTAAGCTCTGGTGTAACTTGATATTTGTAATTTGCTACTGCACAGCTCACAAGCAAAACAAGCAAAAAACTACAAATCCTTACCACATCTGTGTTTGTATAATCCAGAAATATTTTATGCTGATATAATTGAGATTAAAAGTTAACATTCACCTAGGTGTTTTGTGGAAAGGAAAAACTTGACCTTTCTGCTATTGTTTTTGTCCTTTCCCGACATCAAAACAAACTGGAAATGTACAGAAGCGTAGACTTTTTATTTTCACAATGTCAGAATTCATCCACTAAAATTTGCAGATTTTAATTTTTTCACCTTTTCACTTCAACAGAAAGTCATTTGACTGGGGCATTCAAACCTTTGCATACAGCTGTAAGTTGTGTTTGTCACCTGCAGTGAACTGAGAATGCACCATGAAATGACACAGACTGAACAGCAGATGGTCTGCAATCTTGCTTTGCTCAGGGATAGAAAGTTTTTCTAGTGTCCAGCTCCCTGTTGGCCAAAACAACCTCAAAGTGCAGATATATGCATGTTGAAGAATGTGGGGTTTTTTGATGCTCTTTGTTTCTTAATGTGACCTTCAGACATTGCTTTTAATTCATGCTGGCGCAAACGCTCCCTGCCCTTGATACTATCGAGCCCAGATCAGCACCCGGCGCTGACCAATCCCCTCGCTTCCCCAAATGGCACACATTATCAATCTATCACTCCCTGATGCTTATCACTGAGGGGGGTGCAAAGAGAGAGAGGAGGGGGGGTTTGTCCCAGGGTCTTTGTAAGGGTAAAATGTAGATAAATAATGCATCTTCATCTATTGTGCATTGTCCAAAAGGGGGTGGCGTTTGTTTTTTGTTTTTTTTAAAATAATGACTTCCCACTAAACGGGCCCAGCTGGAGCCAGAGCCTGCACAGGGTGAAGAACTCGGGCTCTAATAAAAAGAAATGACTCACGCCTCATTTCTGCTCACTTATGTTTTACATTAATAGAAACCAATAATAGGAACCAGTTACCATAAAAGTCATGGACCGTAAATAACACAAATGGCAAATACGTATCATCAAATTCCCTCTTGCAGCCGGACAAGATGACATGCTAGATTTGGAAGTACTTAAAGAAATTCTTTATCGGGAGTGCTTTTAAATGCGTCTGTATTCCCTTACTGAGAGCCCCTTGATGGGATTCACTGAATAAAAAGAGCCAGAGTTGACAGGCATGCTTATCACTGGTTATCTGTCTGTCTAAATGCTTCGGTGCTATCCATGGGGAGAAGGGAGGCATGCTTAATGACATTATTCTTCTTTATGCCAAGTTTTCAAAAACAAATTCTTATGAGCTGTAAATCTCGGCTTTAATCATTGTTATCTCGGAATCTCCTTTGATAATTGTCATTACGCTCTGCTATCTATTCACATTTGTTTTATTAGAAGAGTTGCGGGAGGGGACTTGGGCAAACGCAGTGCTCACTCATACAAATCTGAATACAGAGGTGGGGGGTGCTTGAGTATGCATTTCAATCAAATGGGCAAGAGTGGAAGAGCATTGACAAAGCCATCAAAATGCAACCAGTGAACTTACAGGCAAACTACATTTTAGCACCCTTTTTTTCATGCTCAGTACTCATAAAATGTCAATGCTTAACATACGTAAAATCCATATGTTTAGTCAATTTGCATTCACTTTGTTTTCCAAAATTTACTTTAATGAAAGCTTAGCTCTGCCCACATTAGGCACAACCTCGTAGTACCATACCGCACTAGGACGTTCGTTATCTGTAGAATCTAAAAAGAATGCTTTGGTATCTGGCAAAAAGACTTTAGCAGCAGATCCTGTAAATCCTGCAAGTTGTAAGGTGAGGCCTATAAGGATTAAACTTGATCGTCCAGCACATCGAACAGATGATTGATTGGACTGAGATCTGGGGAATTTAGAGGCCAATGCAAAAACCTGAAACTCTTTGTCATGTTCCTCAAACCATTTCTGAACTATTCAGGTGCCATTTCTTCCCCAGAAAAGTAATGCATGCGCATCTGGACATCTACATGATCATGATCCATCAGACCAGGCCAACTTCTTCCATCTTCACATGACCATCGTTGATGCTTTTGGCAGTGAACTTACACCTGTCCATTTCTCTTGCTTCCAACACATCAAGTACAAGAACTGACTGTTCAGTTGCTGTCTATATATTCCAACAATTGGCAAACTTTTGTAAATAGATGGCCTACGATGTTCACTTCACCTGTCAGTGATTTTATGGTGTGGTTGATGTCTCTTTCCTTTGTAATAATGACAACAATCACACAAATGGTAAAGTAAGGAAAAGTAAAGTGGTCCCTTATAGTCACACTTGAACACACCACAGCACAGCACACAGTGTGAACAATGTGAAATTCTGTCTCTGCATTTAACCCATTCACCGAGTGCCACCAATGAGGGGCACCCGGTTATCTAAGATCTCACTAGGTAATGCAGTTCTATAAAAAAAAGTCCTTGTCTCAGAATCAGCCATTCTCTATTCATTTATGTAAGAATTCTTAACCATATCATTGTACAGAGCGATTTCCGATAGCATTGCTTTTTGCTGGATTTATTGTACTAAAATGCGGTGACAAAGGTTTAATAATAATAGTACATAATGTCTTCTTGACTTAACAATAAGATTTTAATAATCTCTTTTTGTATTCTAGCGTGCGTCTTCAAAATGAAATCAATCCAAAGGTTGATTTGTAAAAATGCATGTATGTATATTCTTTTTTACCAAAATGTACCTTAATATACTAAAATATTTAGAATAATATAAGCAATTAAATGACAAATATACATCTTCACAGTTCTTTTTAAATGACTCTTCACTCTTAGTGTCTCACCTGACTCACTGGATAGTCACTCACAGCAATCAATTACTTTTAGAGATGATTTGCAATTTGGCACTGTCATTTCCAAAACTGTGCCTACAGATGCAGTTGGCATCCTTGCAGAGAATTGTCTTTCTGCTGATGATGTTTTGCTGTATTCTGTGTATCATGCGGCTGATATTCAAAAGGTATCAAACCTGTAGTGAAGAAGTCCTTGCATGTTGTGCATGCTCATAATACTCACCATTAACATTAAGTAAAAAATAATTTGTCTAATATGTCTCCTAGAAACCACAAAATCAGTCAAACCAAACAGTTCAAAAATATTTTCATAATTTTCATCAAGTCTTAGATTTTGATCCTTTATTATAGGACTCTCTTATTATAGTTCTCAGCCCAAAATGATAAAAAAATGGAACTTTACTATAGGCCTCTCTTATTATGGTTCTCAGCCCAAAATGATCAAAAATGGAATTTTCAGCCAAAAAGTTACACATTTATAAACAGCACACATAGCTCACTTTAGCTTTGCACCACACTAACCAGCTTTATTACTTAGGCTAATGTGACTTAACATAAGATTAGCTTAGGGAACCTGAGCTGTCTACAGGCTTGTTAACATATTAAGCCACCCTACCTGTGGTGTCTTGTGTATGGGTGGTAGTCGATCTTTGTCGGGTAGGACAAAAGAGTACTGGTGGCTCATCGGTCGTGTTTCTTTGAAAGCAGACCTGGTTAAAACTGGTTTAACTCTCCTTAGCCTTAGCTCCATCTCATCAGGCTCTGGACGGAATGGTGAGTTGAACACACCTGGGCACTAAAAAAAAGACACATCATATTAAGATAAGTAAAAACATGCTCACCGTTTGTGTAACTATTAACAAGCTGAGAAAGCTATATAGCTGTAACTTCCCACAGATCTTTTGGATGGTTTTGAATTGATTTGCAAGTTTTTTAAGTATTCTTAATGGTTTTTAACAGGATTTAAAACACATGTAAATCAATACACATCATGACTTGCGCACTACATGGCCTTCAAGACTGAAGAAGCACCACATTCTCCAGGCTTTTCCTCAACAGCACTTTCTCCATCTTGCTTTTTCTCATCTTGCTATCTGACCACCTCCCATTGCGTCGCTCATTGTAGGTACCCATGCAAAACATGCTTTGCAAATGCACACGGTCTTTCCAAAAAATGAACCTGCTTTTAATCACTCAACCTCAGCGAAACAATTACACTTGTCACCTCCCGTGAGCGGACAGATATCTATCACTTCAGCACCTGTCAAGGCTTCCAGTTAGCACAAACGTTCTCTGGTTTCCTACTATTCCATATCCCAGAGGAAGCGAACTCTTGGAATCAGACTGGCTGCGACGACTGGCTGTGATCACGTCCTGCCTCGCGCATGTTTAAGAGAAGGAAGGATTGTTTAAGTGGTGCTGCTGATCATGTTAATATGTTAAAACTGCTAACGAGACTTCATGGAGGCTTCTTTCCTCCTGTTATTGTTGCTTGAAGTATAGCACGATGGGGGGTACACTGTAAACTCCCAACTTGCTTCAGACTTACAGGAAAAGAGCAATGATGTTGACCCTCGTACTGAGGAACTACATCTATGTCAGCACAGCCACTTTTGTCCAGCAGAATTTTCTCTGGTTAACGATGAACCGTGGGAGACCCATCCATTTCTTTGAGACAAGGTCAGACTTTGGAAACAGAAGTTGCCTAGCACACACACACACACATACACACCCGGTGTGAGTGTGTGTTAAGAGAATGAGCGAGGGACAGAGAGAGAGAGAGAGAGAAAGAGAGAGAGAGAGAGAGTGTCTCCTGAAGATAGCTATGTCTTTCCCGCTCTGAGGAGTGGGCTTGAAGCCTGGGTCTGAGGCATGCAGTTTAAACCCTTGACCTTTTTCAAACCCGTTATCTGTGCTGAATAATGTGCACGTCCATGTGTGCTTTGTGCGCATTGTGTTTACAAATGCCTCTTTCAGGGTAGGCACTTATCGTTATCATGTCATCCTTTTGCAGCTTGCACAGCAGAAACAGAAACAGCAGGATTATTACATTTCCTCCTCAAAATCGGTGAACTTTGTCAAAGGTCTAGATTTTCAATTGCAATTGATTCTGCTTTCAGGTAGAAGAGGAGATATTTTATTTTTATTATCATCTGACCATAACGCACAATATTCAGTCAGAATAGAGGTCATTTACATATCGTTACTGTCGGAACAAAACCTCTCATCTATCAAAATGGTGACAGGAGACTGAAAAATAAGGTTAATTATAATTTTCTTCCCCCAAATAATCCATTCATTACTAATCTTTCACACAATGTAAATGTCATATGGTGGTTTTAAATTATGCAAAAAAAAAGGACAACATAGTGGCACAGTAAGGAACAGTAACAAAAACAGTCTGCTTAATTCTAATGTAGCACGCCTGACAAATGGGCCCTTAACATCGAAACAGAAATAAAAAAGTTGGAAATGCACTTAAACCTGTTGAGAAAGAATGTGAATAAAAGGTAATAATTTAATTCACTAAGTAATCATGTAAAAGTATTTTAAAAAATAGAACAAAAAGACAGCAATAACTCCAAAGCAATCAGCAGCTATAGCAAACACTATAACCACTGATGCAACGCCACGCATTAAAAGTGTGCCCACTGCCCACCCTCCACCCATTTGGATTCACTATCATGCTGCTCCCTCACATCTGTTCCCCATTAGCTATTAGCCAGTACGTATTATTTCTTGATTTCCGCCCACCGACTGCAGACAGCTGGCAGTGGTGTCCTCTTGCCCTGGCCGCCGTAGCAAGGCTGCCGCGCAGAGCACTGTGACTTGGGCAAATAGCGCAGCCACGGACAGCCGCAACGACAACAGGAACCGAGCAAGGGCCACAGAAAGGCATTAAGACCAGGAAGGCATGAAGGAGACCCCTGCAAAATGAAGTATCTGCCTGCCCGCAACTGCTGCTGAATCAACAGCGACCAATGCACTTCATCATAATTATCAAGACACGCCATTGCCAGAGGGTCTTCTGAGGAAAAATTATATATGCCTGTTAACATTGCCTGTCTCCTAACTGCTGCAATGATTTGCTGAGTAGGATATATATTCATATTTTATTATCAAGATGGCCAGATGGAACTGTTAACCTGTAGTAGACATGGCATTGCTTAAGGGTGGCGGATTCACTGGAATAAAATTGAATACCTGTATGATGTTCCATAATATGGATTTTAACCACATCTTAGACACTCTGTATTACGTCATCATGCTGTGTAGGTAAGGGTGGAAAGGCCAGGAAACATTTTCAGCAGTACGTGTGTGTAAGCATAAAGGAACAAACAGTGCAACAAGTACTGATTTTCATATTAAGAATAATTAATACATAATAATAGTTTTTTTTAAAGATCACAGAAAATAATATAGTCCACATTTCAGTTCAATATCAGGTTTTTTTAGGTATTATCTAAAAAACGTAATTAGTATTTTTCTCTGACTGACTTGTCAAAGCTGCCTTGATATTTTGAATCGACTGAACTCAAAAGCTAGCTGTTGTTCTGTTGAACTTTTAATCTGAAATTCAGCGAACTCAAAAAGGTGGCAGACAATTCATTTGTTATGTCAAAAAAACACATTTTTACAGTTCATTACTATTAATATTACTAATAAAATTCTGTATAACTAATAATCGTAATATATACAGTATCGGTCCTATCCCAATCAGCACCAAAATTGGATTCTTTACTCAAAGCTGACTAGACTCAAGCTCATCTGTAAAAAATGATGACCTCCTCTGTGTGTATGTGTCAGAGAGAGAGAGAGAGAGAGAGAGAGAGAGAGAGTGAGTGAGAGGCTGACCTGCTTGGTGCTGAGGAGGAAGTGGAGCCGCTGAGCTTGAATGTATTTCTCCTCCTCCTCTCTCTCCATTGCAACACGCTCTCTCTCTTTCCTCTGGTGCTCTGCTACCTCCTCTAACTCTCTCCTAAGAAGATAGAAACACTCTCTTTTTATCCTTGAAAACTTGCTTCTCAGTCTTTCTACAAAATAATGATGTGGCAAACATAACTGGAATTCCATCACAAGGTGGAAAGGCAAGGTAGAATTACCTGACCTGTTTATACAGTGGAGTCCTGAGGTCTGAGACCATTTGTAAAAACACTTCTATTTTGCATTATTTTACTATTTAATGTAATTACAAATAATATGACCAGCTTAACAATTTGACTTAAAAATGGAACATCTCAAATTTTTACATGAATTTTAATAATTCGTAACATTGAGGCTAGCTGTCTGGGCCTCCACGATTTTGTGCAAGCTCCTCCGATGAGAAGTTTAGATCCACCTTAGAATGCAAATGATTAAACGCCATAATAAATCTACTCTTAATATGGTCAATGTCACAAATTTGCTTAAAGTTGCATAGTGACAAAAATAGAACAATTTTCTCTTCCACGCTTTCAACGTGATCTCAATTTTTAAACCCCACTGTATGTTCCTATCAATGAAATGTAGTCCTATTCATATTAGGAATAGTTTTGTGTATGTGTTACATGACAAAATATATCAATGTGATTAAAGAGTTCTTCTCTGTATGACGACATACTCGGAATCAACATATGACAAATAAAAAGTTGCTTTTTGTGTTTTAAATATACACCTTTCTTCATAGAGTGTTTTATCCAAAGCAAGACCGCACCCACATCGACCCACTCAGTACCAAAACAAGCAGTCAAGCTGTTTCTGCAGCAGTTTGTCTACAAGCAAGTGCAAAAGGAGGCAATTCCTCATCAGCCTCCTCCCCAGGCTTGCACTTTTCAATTACAACAACACAAAAGACTGTATTAATATTCCCTTTTACAAGCGCTTATAGAACTGGCTATATTGACATTTAAAAATCACCACTTTTGCAGAGGCACCCCCCCACACCCC
>JBBPCX010000001.1:36764980-36777489 GCA_037974365.1 Hydrocynus forskahlii
CCCCCCCCAATCACATACATTCAACATATGCTTTCAGAAGGTGCATGTCAAACTTCCACAGGAACGTTCAGCCATCACCTCCGATTCACATTTTGTCACTATATAGCTAGTATAATCTCTCTCTCTCTCATTCTCTCTCTGTCTCCTTCTCACTACATAACAGACAGATATATCGGTGTCTGTATGTACCAGGTGTCCAGACTTTTTGTCCTGGGGAGCCAAAGTACAATTTTCGTGGTGGGCTGTGGGCAAAAAAGACAAAACAATATAGAAATGTTGGTGTATTTTGTAACATAATATGATATTTAATTCCTTACATTTTTCAATTTTAAGAGAAACTCCCCTAGATTGCAACAATATGCATAAAAGTTCAAATGTTTTATACCTTCTTTTGGGAAAATGTTTTATTCCTTTCGTTTGGTAATAAAAGGTTTTGTTAGGCGAGAATTTAATGTTTTTGTGTATACTTCGAATAATAGTCAGTAGCAGTCATGGTTTAGGCTCAAGCTCTGTGGCTTCTGCCTTGTATGCTGGAATCCACAGTTGTGGACCTCTTCTTCAAATACAGTTTTTAAATGACTTTTAAAGAGTAACAAAATAAGTGGAACAATATAGTGTTAAAAACCTCTCCTATAACAAATATACACTGTCTGCATGATCAAGAATGAGAGTGAATATCTGCTTCTGTGGAGGAGGTCTGTAAGTATTTCTGTTAATGCTCAGGCTCATATGAACCCTACATCCACATAAAAAATCATGTTATTGAATTACTTAAAGTAATAAATGCATTCTAATAGAACACATTTTGCCCACTTATACAGCTAGAAAAAAATATACTGCTTTTTGAATCGTTATGTTAGAGCAAAGACAATTTATTTTGACTCTTTGAGGACACTTACACTGGTGTCCATGGCCTAGTGTGTCCAGGCTCCCTAAAATCAGATTCAGCCCTTCATATAGAGACATAATGATCATTGTCCAACCATGATTCATAAAAAGATCTAATTTCTAAAAAAAGGCAGACAAATCAGTTTTCATCAGCAGTGCATAGACAGCCCTGGCATCTCTTTATCAAACTCCAGAACCTGCAATATCATATATTCATTATTAATCATTTTAAAATTATAAATTAAAAATAGGTCTAACCTAAAGATAACATTTTATGCTAGTGAGTTGAGTGACATGCCTCGAAATCACCCACCTTATCTCTTTTTTTTTCCAACTGACAGTCATTTTTGTATGGGGAGCAGCAGACACAGAGAGATGCTGTTTTCTGTCAGGTGCAATCAGCAATTTTACAGAAATACTCTGACAGTAAACACTTCACCTCAGCAGAACATTTTGGTCACTGAACTCAGGCCCTTGGCAACTAAGTAAATCTCAGGAAGTATCATGTCTGTGATAATCCATCCAAATCCATCTGGTTTGAGTTCAGGTCAGGTTTCAATTTTGCAATATTAGTCCAGCAAGGTTGGGTCGGGTCAGCCACAAGTATGGGTCCAGATGTAGATCTTTGCTTGTGTGGAACAAATCATAGACCTCCTACAGTCCATTCATGCAGTCCACAGTACTGACCCTGCAGGCTCACACACACACACACACACGCACAAAGAGAAAGCATCGCCGGCTAGCCTGGCCTTCGTACTTCGCAGCTCTTCATCGGATTGCTGTATGGATTGTTATATTCACTGAAGTAATCCTTATTACTCAGCGTCCTCAGGGAGCCATTTACATTGATTTTTCTCTTCTCTTCATTTCTTCTCACTTTTTAATACTCATTCTACAAATAATTTGCCTTTCCAAACTCATAACACAAACGCACGCACGCACGCACACACACACACACACACACACACATACAACTCTTTTTTTCTCCTGTTTAGCGACCTCATATCAGTGCGATTTCTGTAACTCATTGGTCTGAGTGTCTTTATTTAAATCACTCCCAGCAGAACGGCACACAGCACATCAGCCCCAAAAAACAAATCACTGTAGTGTTGCGCGCCGCTGCAATTAGGTTAAAGTGTGATGGAAGCGGACGCTGTGTAATTTGGGCCTGGCGGGAGGTTGGTGGGAGGCCGAGGCAGGATGATAAGAGCGTTTGGTGCGCGCGTATGTGTATGTGTGTTTGTGTTGTCTTTCGGCAAACCACTTCATTACGGGTGTGTGTGAAGCGTGCGCTCAGTGGGTGGGAGATAGCCTCCCCGAGGAAGAGCGCTACTACATCTTTCCCCCCGCTGACACTGCCGCATACATCACCACCCTCCTTCCAGTCAGCCGCACCCCTCTCTCTCTGCTACCTCACTTTATTATCTGTTTATTCTCCTTCTGCTCCCTCTGTCTCTTTCCTCCTCTCTCCCTTTCTCTTCTCGAACACTCTCCTTTTTTTCCCCTTTTGCGGACCCTCTATTTTTGTCTATGTCACCCCCCCATGAGCACACAAACACACACAACCACCCACACAATAAATCTTCTTTCCAGTCATAATGAGAGGCTTGGGAAAATCAAGAATCTCCCTGGTCGCCCATCACCAGCATTGAGCATCATTTACATCCATGATCCCTCATCATTACCTGTGTCCTGCTTTATTCATTACCTGGGGGTCCGCTGCCTCAACCCAGAACTCTCTACACCTACCTCTGTCACCTACCTCTGCCTCTACCTCTAAGTAATAACCTGGTAGAGGCAAGTTACTTCGTTTGTTTTGCTATTCTATTTAGATGTAATTATGTAACTGCATGTAATTACAATTATCTTAAATACTTAGTTCTGCAATTATTTACACTAACATTTAATCATTGAATTTACAAAATCATTATTTACATTCTATATTGATGAGTTCATTTTTTCACTTCCAGCTTTGTCTGGATGTCTTTTAATAACAAAAATGTTGCAAAAAATGTTCATTAAAACTAAAATTTAATTCAAAATTCTTCTTACAAGCAAAATTGCTGACTGAAAGTTTAGAATCCACACTTGGGACAGAATTACTCTGCATATTTCAACGAGTTATGCAAAACGAATACTATTATATTCAACATGCGAAACGAATATTATTATTTAAAGTTCTATTATTATTTATTTATTTTTTTTATCAGAGGTTAATGTATGTCAGTGTTAATGTATGACTGTATGACTGATGTATGAGTGTATGACTGATGTATGACTGTATGACTGATCACTCTGCAGTTCTTACAGTCCATACAATCAAATCAAAAAGCCAAATACCCCATATAAAATGACGTTCTTTGTTAAAAATAACCTTCTACAGGAATTTTAAATATGTTCACATTTAAGTGCAGATTCTCTGTTTATCAGTTTAGCATATTATTATCACTTTGGCATATTATATATGCATATATTTATGTATTTCTTTATTTACATAACGTCATGCTTTTTGCAGAGTCCACATATTATGTTTTTGTTTGTTTTTCATTATGTTCAGTAATTACAATGGGCAGGTGTGTGTTTTCTGAAGAGGATGTGCACTAATTTTCAAATAGAAAATCAACAAAACATATAAGTTGTCTGAGCCCTGAGCTTTTTCATTAGACTGAAAGCTGCACAGCCCTTTCTGGAAATAACTCTTGTGATGTCACGAGCATGAACCTGACTGCCCGTTCATTGCCCGATCATTCTGTAGCAGTTAGTGTTATTTGAGAGGAAGGTTTTAGGGCCTTTCCTGAATGTAACAGATCCAGATATTCCAAAAGATTTCAGCCTGAGGTCGTTTCATATATATTTCAGCCTGGACCTTTGTAACATAAACCTCTCTCATGTTTACTTTTTATCTTATCTTTTTTTTTGCCTCTTCTTTTCCTTTTTATTCCTCCCATCTTCTTTCTTTCAATGAACTCAGATGAGAAGTCAGCACATCATCAGGTGGACTCCACCTATAATGTTCAACTATATGGCTGAACCAGCCTCCGCTTTCATCTCATCGTCTCTTTTTCCTGCTTTTTTAACCTAATGTGTTGCACCATCAAGACAATCAATATCATCATAGCAAAAATATTGATATCAGATACTTCCCAGCTTCTTGATGCAGCATTCCATTGAATACATAGATTACCGTGCTGTACTTTCCCTTTTTTCTGTTGCAGTTCCCAAGCAATAGCGGCAGGCACGCAACCGTGGCCAAGAAGAACTTAATAATCAGAAAAGAAAATTGATTTTCCAGAAAGGGATTCAACTTTGATAAGGTATTAGTATGAGAGAGAAAACGCTCTGAATCTTCATTACACCACTTTGATATGCACTGGAACTGCCGTTAATAGAGAGAAAGAATGAAAAATGAAGCTAGAAAATAGATTTTTACTTTTTAAAGAAAGACACCAAAGCCTAAGGTTGGCAAGCTGGTAAAGCTAATATAATGTGGGGATTGATTTTTTGTTCCTTAAGGATGAGGTTGAAATTAGATAAAGGCAAAGACTGGGTGAAAGTTTGTTAGATTATATTCCATGAAGAAAGATCTCTTTTGATTTCTTTTTCTTTTTTTTTTTTGGTGGCTTGGCTCAAACAGCCCAGACTCTTAAGACACAGCAAACAATTTCAGACCTGATCAGAGCTGAAGACATACTGAGAGGGCAATTCTGCAGACTTGGCAGAAGGTTTTGAAGAGAGGTAATGAAGGGTTCAGTCGGAGGGATCATACTGTGGGGAAAGAGATTTTCTTTCTTTCTTTCTTTCTTTCTCTCTTTTTTTCTTTCTTTCTTTCTTTCTTTCTTTCTTTCTTTCTTTCTTTCCTTCCTTCCCTCCTTCCTTCCTTCCTTTCCTCCCTCCCTCTCCTTTAAAAAAAATCTGGCTCATCAATGGTTCTTTAATAAAGTATTGTTAGGATCTTACTGATATCGATACTGATACTTGATACTGTCACTAATACTAATCTCTGTAATTTGTTGTAAAAAATAAAGACAGCAGATGAAAAGATGCCAAAAGACTCAACAGTTATTTTATTTTTCCTTTTTTTGTAGAAAAAACTAACATTTTTTTCTGAGTTTCCTGTAAATACAATGAGGGAGAGCACTTGCCACAAATGTCTGATCCACAAATGTTTGGTGGTGCAGTGGCTCCTGTCGCGACCAGTCAGGAATTTAGTACCATTACTCTCGCTTTCTCTCTCTCTTCCTCTCTCTCTCTCTCTCTCTCTCTCTCTCTCTAATTGAATTACAGCAGTGATACCTGTGTTGGGCTTGTCAGTGTGCATCTTTTTGGAATGTACAGATGTCATCTGTGGTCACCTCACCCTTGCCATTGCTGACTTCCACTTTAACGGGACACCCAAAAACTGGGCCTCTGTGTGTGTGTGTGTGTGTGTGTGTGAGAGTGTGTGTGTGTGTGTGTGTGTGCTTGCCTTTCCTTTCCTCTTTTTTTGATCACGTGCCACTGTATTGATGTGTCACGAGTAACTCTCACTCTGTCTTGGGGAGATGATGGTGTGAGGCCTTCAGGCATGGCACAAATGTGTGAATGCAAACACTGGAAATGACAAAAAATCAAAGTGAAATGTGGAAAATAATGTAATACAGCAGACTGTTCCTGGGTTGCAGTTCGAGTTATACACTGGTACAGTTTTCTTCAGCTGTATCTTTTGCAGTGACTATTAAAGTAATTGATATAAACCAAAATCTGACTATGTAAACAGAGTATTAACTATATGCTATTTGCTTTTGTGTAGAGAATGTGTGTGTTTTGTGTGCACATGTTTCTCATGAGGACTGTGGCAGTAAGCATCGGAGGCCAGTGAGTGAACTCTCTCTTTCTCTCTCTCTCTCTCTCTCTCTCTCTCTCTCTCTCTCTCTCTCACACACACACCACACACACACACACTCTCTCTCTCTCCATGGTGCTGTTCATTTTCATCCATGCCATGATTATCCTCTAGTGTTCTTCTCTGCATCTGTAATTGGTTTAAAAGTGTTATTGTGCATCTGATCACTGAATTGTGAAACTCATCACTGAATTACACTGAAAAACAATTTCACTGAAGTTTTCGTGCAAATATATATAGCACTTTACACCTAACACTTTAATGACACCCAAAATACACAACAAAATGTATTTAAAAAATCAGAATTATTAATAAAATATAACAAACACAGTCAACATATAAACACATACATTTTAATAAAAATCCTTCTTAACTTATATTTTTAAAAAGGATGCTAAAATGCTGTAAATGTAATGGGGCATTTTAGTATTAAGAATGGTGCAAAAACGGAGATGTGACCTTTTCATACATCAGTTACGGCACAAATACCATACCAAAAATACAGTATATGCAAATAAATAATTTGTTAATTTCTGAAATTATTTTTTCTTTTTTATGTGCATACTGGTGATGTTTTGGATGTCTATGTAATAATAACAATAACAATAACAATAACAGTAACAATTACAACAACAACAACAACAACAACAACAATAAAAATAAATAAAGAAGAAGAAGAAGAAGAAGAAGAAATTAACATGCATGTTATATGAATAAAACCAGACTCCACACTCAAAAAAAAACAAACAAACAAAAAAAAGAAAACACACCTGATACATTATTGTATGTTGTCAAGGCTCGCTAACCTAGGTACATCTGTTTAACCCTGATCAAGAGCACAAAGCTGGCCTCAGATCAGCATAAAGTGGTTGCCCTAGATCATACAAAGACCAGACAAGTGGGAGGCATTGAGGGATTGTTTCATTTGCAACTCAGAGCCCTCTGCTGATGTTTGCCAGCAGATACAAATCGCCGGCTTTTATCTCTGCACACCAACAAAGCAAATTAACCCTTTCGTATTTATCTTCAGCCGTCCACATGCGGACGGTGTTTGTAACTTCTGGTCTTTAGCGTGAAGATCTCACCACTTGTCTTGTAAGAGCTTCTGAGCAACAGAACAGCAAAAAATAGAACACGACATGGTTTTTCCATTTCAAAATATGATCCACAGTAGTATGCATGTTAAAAAAGATGTTCTTTTGTCTTTGTAAATGTCTCCTCAGTTCAGCCCTTGAAAATAACTGAGTCTCTTTGACTAGTGTGTTTAGTAGTTCAGTTTAACTGTCATTCCGGTGCAGCGTCTCAGGTTGAGGTGCGGATGATTGCGAGGGATGCTCGTTCCGTAATTGTCTTATAAATAGAAACGCAGACAGTGGTTTCAAATGGCAACACACAAGCCTCAAGGGCTCAAGGGAGTCTGAGGTGAGCCACTTCCCCACTGCCTTCCTCCTAATGTATCTTGCACGCTCCTAATTAAGTTCAACTCTAGGCAGCCATGTTATATTTGGCCCACTCTGCTTAGATCGTTTTTGTCATGGCGTAATCAGAGGTGTCTGATGCTGCAGATGAAATTTGGTAGTCTCCATGTTATACATGTTTTTGTCAGTAGTGAAAAGGAAATGGTTTACTAAAATGCTGAAAGAATTTCTAATTCTTTCTCGTAAAAAAAAAAAAAATTATAATCCTCTTCTTATGTGCACCATACCATAACGGAATTGTGCGTTCCATTAGAAGTTTCTGTCCTGAATTTAACATGTTATTTTAAAAAAGGTACTTTAGTTATTTACTTTAGATATTTTAAGTGTTTTTAATGTTTCTTGTTTCTTTTTTACTTAGAAAATAATAAATACATTATGTTTGAAAAAAAAAAAAAAAAAAAAAAAAAAAAGAAATATATATATATATATATATATATATATTCCTATGTTTATAACTGTTCTCTCTATCCCTTTGGCCAATAACTTTCATATTATTATAAAAAGTGTTGTTTCACATGGCTGAGGAAGCCAGGTGCTCAGATTGAGAAGATCTTGGGTGATCAGTGTTATTGCTGTAACACCATTGAGGATGAGAGGCTTTCAGTGTGGTGCCAGTCTCCACCTAATGAAGATTAATATGCATGGCCTGCATCAACAAACCAGGAAAGAAACTTTGCTCTCTCGCTCCTGGACATGTCTTCAGGGCAGCCTCTATCACCCCCCAGACCCCTTGCTTGCTTCTCCAATGAAACAAGACACGTGTCACATCACAGCACGTCACCAGCCCGACACGGATTGCTCACTGTTGCACACCAGCTTTTTCACATGCTGCATCACTCAGGATGTTCCTGTCTGTTTTCTTTTTCCCTCTTCCCTCTTCCAGTGTTCCACATGTGTAGAATAAAGTGTGTTACACTAGCTTGAACTTTTTTCATGGTCAGAGCCAGGCAGGAGTGTGTGTGCTCATGCTGCTCTCTGTTGATCCTTCCTAGCAGGGGCCATGCTGCACATCTTGTGGATGTCTCCACCAATTCCCCCCCACGCTGACCTGACCTGGCCACTGGATATCATTTACCTTCTTTTTTTCCCCCTTTCCTTCTTCCTAAATGCTCTGTTTATGTCTCCTTGCGCAAGACCAGATTCTAGCCTTGGCTAGCTAAACTATATCCAACAGCATAACAGCAGGGAAAAAATACCTTGAGAGGATAAATGTAATATTGCATGTGACGGCTCTTTTTTTCTCCCCTTTTTTTCTTTTCTTCGAGGCCGCTTAGGTTGCTGGCTTCCACCAGCCAACCAGCCTCGCTCTCCCTTCTCCGTTAGCTGTGCACTTCCAGTTTCTCCCCGTTGGGCAGTGATGGCTTGTGACAGCAAACGCTGTCGGCAGGGGCCATGCACTATTGCACCAATGCCAGCATGCAGACACAGGGAGAGAGATATAGGTAGAGAGAAAGAGAGAGAGAGGGTTCTGGCCCCCTCTGCCCCTCGTATTGTGACACTGGCATGGCTGCCTGCTCCCATGCCGCAGCTGATGCTCTGTCCAGCCCCATCCACATCTCCTTGATGATGAACATTTTTGCCAAACGCCAGCAACCATAGTCACATCTGCTCTTCTCGGGCGGCCTGGTGGCGGCCTGCCGCCGGTGGCCGACCACCAGCCGGGGGGCAGGCAGCAGCCACCGCCTCTGATCCACTGAGTGAGTGACAGTGAGAGAGAGAAAGAGAGCGAGAGACATGGACAGACTGACTGACTGGAGTACCTGTTGTGTCCTCCTCACTCTTTATCCCTGTTGACAGGCACTGGAGCTAGACATGTCAACACTGCATCAAAAGCCAACCTCTCAGGCTATCCACTCTTGGCTGCACTTTTTTTTGCCTCCCTCCTAAATACCACAAATCTCATGTGAGACATCTTCCCACTCTTCACATTTTTTTTCGCTTGTAGCGATAGGTTAACAAACTGGAACAAACATAGAGAGAAAAGACTAGCATGAGCCAGAAGTTGGTGTATTTTGTCCTCTCCCTTTTTTGCTGGACCAGTTTACTCCCTTTATATAATGTGAGACAAGTGACGTTAAGTGGCTGGCAAAAATAATGCTATGAAGCTTTTTTTTTGTAGCTTTCAACTGACTTGGGGTAGTAGAAAAGTATATACAAAATCATACAAAATCCACTTTGAACTAGTTTTATGGGCCTTTTTAGTTCAATTAAACTAGAGTATTAATTACTCTTGGTATATGCATAAATATATTGTTACTGTTAGTATAAATCCTTGTAAAGCGAGGGATATTTATAAATATATATGTTTGATTTTACTTAGTTATAAATGCTATATATTTATACATATGACATTTGTGGGTGTATGCCATCCATAAATAGAAAGAAATTATATTATTATAAATTTAAAAACAAATGCAGGCATAAATAAAAGCAACAAAAATTAAAATAAAAGTAGACTTCATTGTTTCTTCATATTTTGTCACGATGCTTCAAGTGGTTGTATAAATGATCTATTAGTGCTTCTATTTCTGCAAAACACAGCATAGTTGTATTGTTGCCAGCCATCATGACCTTAAACCACATGATGGAAAAGGACCAACATTTTTATTAAATGGGTTAGAATATGTTGCTTCCTTTTCATAGCAAGCAGAAATGCTGTGGCCACTGTGAATGGGAAGATTTCAGCCCAAATGCTGCAGTTCAGTGATGTCCTTGATTGAAATTACATTGAGAAATAAGTTGAGCTTAATTTTGCTGCCCTAGCCCAAAGTAGTTTTATTTTGTCTCCTCCCTTCTTCCATCACTGTATTTGTTTGGAAGACCTCACACATAAGCCGGAAAACATGGGCCGTGGTGTCACCCCGCCTCCATCCTTTCCATTCACTCGCTTTCCTTTTAATCATAGTGTCCTTATGAATATTGTTCGCAAGCCCTGACTATTTTAAACAGAATTTATTTAGCCGGCTTTTCCCTTCACATAAAATAGGTATAGGCCAGGGTGTTTAACCTTACCTCCAGGGTTAGTTTCCACTCGTGCCTTTAAAATGAACAGCAGCAGCCCGCTCTCTCGCGCGCTGAATGCAGACGAATTGAACCCGTGCCCTTCTCACTCCCCAATGTGAAGTGCTGCATATTCTCCTTAATGGAACCAGAATTACATGCTTTCGTCAGGGGAGTGAAATGGAAGAAAGGAGAAAGCCAGGGAGAGAGGACGAGAGGGGACGAAAGAAGGGGAGAGAGAAGTGTGTGTGTGTGTGTTTGTGTGTGTGTTAGTGTGTCGGGGGGGTCAGGGTGTTTAGGTTTTCACACTGGCACTCTGTTTTATGATAAATACATTGAGGTGCTCTGCAACTCTCCATTAGGACATTAGAGTCAGACCGAGCTGAGGTGATTAAACCTTCACCTTGTGTGTGTGTGTGTGTGTGTGTGTGTGTGTGTGTGTGTGTGTGTGTGTGTGTGTGCGTGCATGTCCGTGTCCACACTCTTGCTTTCGCATAAGGTGTTTTTGCTGGGAAGCCTTAATCACTTATTCACATGAGTCAATTAAATTACCACTCAACTATTTATTTTCAGTTTGTTTTAGTAGTGAGTTATGATATAAGTGTGACTGCTGTGATTAGTTGTAAATGTTGATATATACAGTGTGAGAAATTTCATTTTTACCAAAAACCAGTTTATTTTGTATGAAGATGATCATGATGTTTATATAAAAACTTTAAGATTTTTAGCAATTAACTTGGGCAAAATTAAGAAGTTTAGTCTTTTAATATTGTCCTCATGCTGACATAAAATGGTACTTTTAGTGTTGGACAACATTTATACTGGTAAACTGGCTGTAGGGAACAATTTGAAAAACAATGTAAATGTCCTATGTCCTGCATTTAACAACTTTTTCCCTGAGGTCCACTTGTGATATTTATTTGGGTTTATGTGCAAAAACAGTGATCATTTATTTTTACATGGTCATTTCTCAACCTCTATGCATATTACAATTAAACAGACCGTTTTTCTACAGTGGCTTTGGTAATGGTAATGATATGGTTGGCTGCCCTGTCTGGGCTGAAACACTTACTTATAACCTCAGTATGAATGGATGGGCCTAAACTATTGTAGGCTGAAAAGATGGCCACATGTAAATGTGATTTTCTGACAAAACCAGTGGATTTAGTGTTGCACTGTACAAGAAAGGCTAATTATGTCTCTCTGTAATGAAACCTGCAGTTGATCAGTGTTCTTTCAGTATTAAAATAAAATATCAAAAATTAAAATATCTACAGTAAGCCTCAGAAATGTGATGTGATGTAATCTGTAATGATAATGATAAATAGCATCCCCACATCCCGGCCACCCCCCACCCACCCGCTAGTGATAAGCAATGTCAAAAACTTGGTTAACTGCACCTTTTGTTAAGTGATTCAGGTTGTTTTGAAAGAATTGTTTAGAATACATAAAAATGTATTCTAACAATCAACAAGCTGTCAAGTTTGTTTTATTATAGTATTGGTACTAAGGAAAAAACAGTACTAAGGAAGTACTCACTAACTGAAGAGCATGGTTTCGTTGGAGCTGTGGTTCAATCCTGCATGAAGACATCACTTTCCTATTCGTGTTTCATTTACAGGCTTGTAATCCCTGCTCATAATGAATCTTCCCCCCTTTCCTGTGTCAGACAAAACAGAACCCTTTGCTTTTTATGACGCTGGAAAGATTGCTGGAATTTCAAATCAAGTGTGTTCCGTTTATGTTATTCGCTGAGGTAACAATTTACGATGTCAGGGCTTGAGCTCTGAGCGTGTGTCAACCGGCATAATTATGTTTTGATATAAATGAGATTGGTGGCTTTATAGTGCACCACTCTTGCGGCTGAGTGTGGCATGATTTAAGTTCGGACAGCGACATGCATGGGTATTTATATTTTGTTTATGTGTTTACAAGCTTTTAGGTTTTTTTTCGTTTGCTTGAGCTTCAGAGTCTCCTTTGTGAATAAATGTAGTGATGCACAAGTTTTCAATGAGGGTTATGGTCATTGGAGTGGAAGTGAAAAATGCCAGAATGAGTCACTAAGTTTAATTTTGTGTTGAGGGGCTTGTTTGTATGTATAATAGCCTGAACAAGAATACCTGCCAATGTTGTGATTCTGTAGATTTAGTAGTGTCTGGGAAACTCTTGCAGATCATTAGTATCTTAGCGTTTAGACATTTGGAGAAATTGCAATTTCATGAACTTTCATGTAGGACACAAAGCCTCATTTAATAAGTACC
>JBBPCX010000001.1:36777589-36806359 GCA_037974365.1 Hydrocynus forskahlii
AGTACCACTGTTATGATTGTGCAAATTATTTACTAGTGCTTTTATGGGATTTTCAATGTTATGCATATTAGCACTAGGCTCATGTGATGCTCTAGGCTAATGTTGGGTTTTATACTACTTCAGAAAGAAGCGAAATAGAATCACTTACCTTCACTCAAATAGGGATCCATGAAGCATTTTAATTCAAGAATCCTGTTCTTTACTGTGTGTGTTGAAGTTTTACAGTGAATCCCACAATTACTGCCTGGACCTAATTGAACATCATATTCATTTTTGTGTCATATATATGCAATTTATAAAGCAAACACTATTTTTACTTGATACACAGTGAATTTGTAACAACACATTTGAGAGATCCTGCTGTTGTGGGTTTCCTCTTTTTCAGCAATACTCACAAAAATAAAGCTCCCCCTGTGGAGAAAACTCATACTGCTTTATGAGGAGTAGTGGATGCCTTGCTTGTCATCCAGATTAATAAACTGGTTCGCAGAGAACATACATTTTATTCATCTTTTTAAATGAGCCATCAGATTAATACAAGTAATCATGTCAGGCCCAAATGCAAGCCAAATTGGTAAATTTGAGCACAAACCAACATCATGGTTAGAGGAACAAAAACATATACAATTAATCCAATGAGGATAACATCGGGATATGTTATAACAGAAAAATTATGAAATGAAGCACCAAAAATATAGAACAAATAGAAGCTATTTAGTGAAAAAGAAAACATAAAAAACTTTTTTGGGACTCCATGGCCATGTGCTACAATAGTTATAACCTTTGTAACTTTTCTGTTCTATCCTGTTGTTTATTTGACTTTAAGAGATAGGAGAATTGAAAACTGAATTCACAACAGAATCAGTTTAGTGTATGACCTTGTATTATATTATTGGTTATTAACACATTTTAGCCCCTCAAATCGATAGTCACAATGTTCCTATCAGCCCATGTATGGATGTTCGTTTGAGTGTGTGTAGGGGGAACGCCACATTGGATAAATTTATTTCCCCCCCATCTCTCGTCCGCCATCCTCAGGGCAGCGCCCTCCCCAGCAGTGTGCTTCTGACAGGCTGATAGTTTTGGAGTTTCTATTAGGCATATTGCATGGTTGAGGGCGTCCAAAGATTGGTTACATTTTGTTCTGACGGCATTAGTGCTCCTCATAGGACCCATCAGCGGCTGTCGGCTGGCTGCTGTGATCTATGATTCCCCCATCACGCTCTTATAAATCACACACTAAAAGCATTTTCCCTTCCACATTCCCCTCCGTCAAATTTATGCTGTTGTAAAAAAAAAAAAAATGTGTGTGTGGGGGGGCTAGAAATTACTCATTGACGACCCCCCCCCCACCCCCCGTCACCCGTACCCATCCTTGTACATTGCAATAAAACACAGAACAATAGCATGCATTTAAATTATAACACTCTCCCTCTCTTCGGCGTAGTAATTATCGAGGTTTTTAAGGCTGAGGGTCTTTTCGAGTGCACCGCCTTGTTTGTGAACCTCCGCAAGTGTACTGTGACCCTGAGGCGTTGGACAGCATCCTAATTACCACAGCCGGGCTTGACCACAAACAATTTCGGCGGCAACTTGAGCACCATTTATGTGTCTCCATCGCTAAATGCAAATCAGCAAGGCACTGGAGTGTAACGCCTTTCAAATCCTATCGTCTCCCCATCCCGGGGCCTGCTTCGCTCTGCCTCACGGAGTTAGAGTGGGCCAACTCCAGTCGTGGTTGACTTGCTCTGTTATTACCTCCAATCTCAGAATTAACAGTCTCACTCTCTCTCCCACTGTGTGTGTGCATGTGTGTGTGTGTGTGCGCTCTCTGTGTATCCAATGTAACAGTGGAAAAGAAGGCACTGCAAACTGTATGTACAGTATTTGCCCCATCTCAATAGCACACTAACATTAATTGGTAAGTTCACTCATTACTTGTTAACATTCAACCCCTTAACCCTCCCCCTCGACGTTTATTATTTAGTAATGACCATAAGTTATTCAATAACTCTAAAGTATGTTATCTAATGTGCGTTATGCTGTTATAAGGGTGATCTAGTGGAATCTAGTGGTTTAACGGCATCTATTTCCCTCAAGGCATATATGAGATATTTCCCTCAAAGCATACATTAGAAATCATCACGGGTTGAAAAAAACAGGTCTGAGTTTCAGAATTCCTAATCCACTCTTTGTAGGGAACAAATGAAATGCAAATCCGTGTCATGAAGCGATTTGCCTCCCGTGAATGAAATAATTACTGCGACTGCACTTACGCAAAAAAAAAAACCTTTCCAGCTTATGTTGAAGTGTATTTTTCTTGTAATACAAATGTTTTACAATATGACTGTACAAGTCCACAACGCCTATAGAATACAGAACATTTAAGCTTTTTCTTTCTTTTTCTTTTGAGTCAATACACAAGGCAGATTTATAAATTAATGGGGTTTTTGAATCTCTTTTCCATTTTTACTCATGTATTTGCGGACAAGTTATGATGCTTAGAAAGTAGACATAGGATTAAACATCATCAGTTTTCAACATTTCTGATCCCCACCCGCTCAAACCTGATATTAGTTTGTTGCCTCAGGTTTCCATAGAACATGTGGTTTGTGAAATAAGGTGAAAATGAACAGTACTGTATATGTATCATATAAACATTTTCATTATAACAGTTATCAAACAGAAAACAGTTTTAAGGATCTCATCTTTATTGAAAAAGAACTATAGAATACGTTAGGAAAATTAATGCATGGATTCACTCAAGATATGTCTGTCTCTTTCTGTCAGAGTGTTTGTTTCATCTTTGCTCTGTGTGTGTGGGCAGGGGTATTGTTTGAGTTTTTATTTCTCCATTTGATATTACCAGCAACCTATTCTTTGGGGAACCTTGGAAAGCAGTTTCGGGAGGTTGTGAAGCAGAGGTGGGCGTCATATTTCTAGCACTTTGCTTTTCTTGTGCCTTAACATCCTGGTACCCTGCATCTCCCGTTCCTGCCAGCCATAACTATCCAGTGGGCTGTGGCATCCAGACACAACTCTGAGATTGGTATGACATCAGGTCCTCTCCTCTTCTTCACCTCATTTGTTGAACTGGGATCTCTTTTGTGCTCAAGACAATTTCCGCTTTTGCAAATGCCTTAAGACTTAAATGTATATAGCCTCATTTGTTCATCCTTTTTCATGCCAGTGCTGCCATAGTCTCTTCTGTAGAGTAGCCAGCCAGTCACAGAGATTGTATCCAGGAAGTGGACACCAGACAGTGGTACTGCTTTTTTTACCTGGGCAAGGGACTTTGATCATCAACTTTTGCTTGCCGTTCCCTCTCTCAGCCTCTGTGATGGGATGAGCTCCAGTATAATCACTCAGCAGGGTCGTAGAGTGGTTGTCAAACCACTTCACTACATGCAAGTTGGTTACTCCAACCATGGCAGCTTTCTGTTGAAAATCTCCTTGTCCTCTTTTCTTCAGCTTTTTATCATACATCATGTTCCTGTGAACAGTACCAGAAGAGCGTATCCCTTGTTGACCCAGTGAGAGTGCAAGACTCTTGTAAAAATCTTACAGTTTGTATGCTTGGGTACAAACTCAGCCATACAGAGGACTGCCACTTGCTCTCACACCTGTTAGGTCCGGAGACTGTTCAGCTCTCCCTAAGAGAAGTACATCACAGTACCCAAGAAGCGGATACTGCAGTGTTACTGCAAGGTTTGTTTTTTGCCTATGTGTTGGCAACACATTGCCTATCATATAGATCTGACAGTTCTATGATAACTTCTGAAATGTCTTCTAAAGAAAACTGCTTGAAATACTTGAGGGTGGGCTGTTCTTATCTGACCTTGGAAGGCTGTCCTGCCATTCTGGGTCAGCAGTGAAGTTTGAATTTTGGGTTGTTCTCTACTGTAGTGAGCATGGAACATCGTTTTCTGGTAACTCATCAAAATCTTCATTTTCTTCATCTTCAACAACAGGCTCCAGCTCACTTTATGTAGACAAAAGTTCATGAAAGGAAGCATCAGATGAGATCGTATGTATTTCATAAATTTTCTTTTCCATATTTAAAAGTCCTCTCCTTTTTCAAAAAGATCACACACAAATCTTATTTTACCTTGTTATTCCTGGCTCCCTAGCTGCCTTTCAAACCTTGTTTTATCATGCTGGCCTTTCAGAGGTGCTGTCATTCAAACAGGGTTATTATGATCAGGGTGGGGAGAATTAGAGAATAGTATCACTCCTACACAGACAATCCAACAATGCTCCAAACACGGATATTCCTACTTTTTCCTGCTCCTCTCTCCAGGCAAAACCTCACTGCTGTCCTCCCCTATCCACTCTACCTTTCATTTTGTTAAGAAAGAAAACAATTCTGGATGAACAGCTGGAAGTTCAGAACTGAAAGGTAATTAAGTGTGTAATTACCACAGTTACAATTAAACAGTGTTGCAAAATGACACTAACTTGTAATGGTTAATGTAAATTGAGCTGGATAGATATGGGTTGGTTTTCCACAGTAATTTTAGATTTCGGCTTTTTCTTTGATTTGCAGTAAAACAATTTCATGCACACCATCGCAGGTGGTCATGCCACCTCTGCACCCCACAGATTACCGCCCTGCTGGGAGGGATGCTGAAGCATCAACACAGATGTCACCAAATACAGACACACATATATATGCACGCGTACAAACACACACACACGCACACACACACACACACACACACATCTGCAGCTGAACAGTAATCCCTATGGGTCAGCGTCGAGCCGGGGCTGGCCGCTGCCCTCTGAGAATTGCCCAGACAAGGACATTGTCAGCCCATCACCACTGGGGTGTATGTTTGCAGCCCACTGTGCTATCTTAGCCATTCGCCCCAAATACAAAACTCGGTGGGAGGGGGGTCTTGACCGTGTGCCCTGACCCCTCTTCACAGCCTGAGGGCACTTATAGAGAGGCTGCTGAGAGGCTAAAGAGCTGATTAACTTCCTCTGCAGGCAGGAAGTACCCCGGCAAAACAAGGAGAGGACATGACACGAAGTTGGACCAAAGTTTTCACCCTGAAGGGCTGCGAGGAGAGCTAAAGCGTTTAAGACAAAGTGCACACACGCAGGAAAAACATGTTTTCTTTCTTTGCAGAAGCATCCGCTGACCTTTTTTTCCCCACAGGTCAAATAAGGATTTCTGTGTGCAGAAAAATGGTGGTTACAGTGAAAGCGGTGCAAGTGAAAATTGTGTCTATCCCTGATGGATCCTTAAGGTCTATTTGCACGCTGCAAGGCAGTGTTGGTAGTTTTCGTGGTAGTTAATCAAAATAGAAGTCCATTACAAATTACTCATTGCTACTCTCAAAGTGTTCTTCTTGAAAAAAAGGAATATTTTTAATCAGCACATCCGAGTTATTCTGATCCACACAACTCTGAGCCGCTAAATTAAAAATAATGGGAAAATAATCTCCACTCGTCATAATCATTCTCATCCTCCTTGCTCATTTCTGTGGCACGCAATGTGCAAAAGGCAGGCACGGGTTGTCTGCAAAAGTTTTGACACCCTGATTTCCTAAGTGAAATGAAGTACATCCACTATGGAGACCACACTTGGATGTTTTAAATTCATGTTCATTTTCTGATATTAACATAAAATGTGGCCTGTGTAAAAGTTACAGCATGTTTTGGATGTTGTGGTTTATTTTTTAATATGTTAAACTCAGCAAATTGTGCACATGCCACGATTAAGTTTGTTTCATTTTTTTATACAATTTGACAATGCCAGCTGCCCTCACAAATTCATGATGAGTGGATCAATACAAATAGTCCAAAATGTCTTAGAATAAAATCTTGCTTGCATTAAAAGAAAGGGGTTTTTTTTACTTCCATGAAGTTATGTGGAGATGCCTTCATGGAAAAGGTATTGTTCTGACAGTGACAATATATAAACTAAATGTCTGTGTAAATGCATATAATATTTTTGTGTAATATATTGCGTTGGACTACATTACCCTCACAATGCTCCAAGGCCAGATTGGTAATGCTTGCAGGCTGTTATACTGTGTGGCCCCGTTTCAAACCATACTGTCTTCACTTTGGAAACGAATCCATTTCCTCCTGTAGATCAAATGGAGGTGTGTTGTGGTTCCCGTTTTCAGAACTGGCGAAGGCCATCTGTTTGGGTCCTAATGAGCCTTTTAGCCCCCTGTCCTCTCAGATCGGGGCATTGTAAGACGAGAGGGGTCAGCATCCTCTCCTGAAGCCAAAAAGCTAAAGCGCTTAACCCTCTGATGTCAGGGTGTCATTAGGGCAGAGGGTCTTGGAAAGCATCATGCCGCCATGCCCATGTCGGGTCTAAATGGGCACTGTGCCATAACTTCAGACTTTTGATCTGTTTGGAATTTCTGCTACACGTCACATGGCTGTGTCCTCTCGCTCTCTGTGTAGCACCGTATGTTCCCTGCTAAGCGAGAGAAAAGATGCTGGGGGTTTACATTATTACATAACCTGGATGTCCTGAGCCGGGCTCAATGTGCTAGCACAGCTTTTGTTCATTAGGTGAATTAAGGGAATTATTATCTAAAACCAAGATTATTGCCTTTCTAGCTACTATCACTTCTGGACCTCAGTCCACTTCATTGATGACAATACTATTACTTCTGCAGAAACAATGTTATTTGAGTAGACATATATACCAAAAAAATACATATATTTATTAAACAAACAAAAAGTATGTAAAATAAATCAACGTCGATACTTGGTGCCACAGTATCAGTGTTGTGTTGAAAAATATTCCGATATCTTGATATTTTGACTTCAGTAATGACAGCATAGTTTAAGCAATTAATATTACAGTATTGCAGTATTAATATTACTTTTCTGGATCCTTGTTAGTTTGAGGCCTGCTACAGGGCCTTCATTTTTATAGGACCTAAACTAGACATGCATAGCTTCATTGAACATAATAGTAAGTTACAGTAAGGTGTCTGTTTAATAATGAGCAGATGTAGAAGTGCACTCATGTTAATAACTCCATTTCAGCAGACGGCTCGTAGCTCGAAAGTCTCGACCTGCAGCAGTACAGCCTCAAACGATCGCACACGTGCGCACATTGGCACATCAGAGTAAGACTGCAAGGGTGAGAGAGAAAAGCCAGGGACCAGATGTTTGCTTCCTCATGTCAGTCTTTGCAATATGGCAGGCTGCACACAGGTGTGGTGAGACAGCGACAAGGCCTCATCTTGCATTATTTACTGCAATTAATCAAACCAGTGCATCACTCACAGCCTCAATAGGGCCTGACTTCCCTCCATAGCCAAGGAAAAAAAAGGCTTTGGTGTTAATTAGTGGTGCCAGGACCGTTGAAATGTCCTTTATTGACTGGATCACATGTCTTTAAGGGGCCAGTAACACAGAAGACCAAATGTTCCTGCCATTAGGCTGCCTGTTTTGAATAATTCTAGTCTATTTAAGTTGAAATTATAAGGAAGTTCTTAATTGTCTTCTGAATGTAGAGCAGCCAGTCAGAATAGAGATCATTTACATTCATCAGTCTCAAAGGGATGGTAACAAGGGGATAAAAAGAGGATGGAAATATCTATAAACTTGTTTAATTAATTTGAATTCAGTGAAGTAATGTCTGAAAAAGCCAATAACTACTGAAGTACCAGTTTTATTTCATTATTAATTTTTGATTGGATTTCATTCTTGAAATGCCCAATGGAAAATTATCCAGTCACAACATTTTTTTCTGTGATATTTAGGTACACATAACCAAGTGATCTGTCTCACTGCTTAGACCTTCAAGCACTGAACTTGTCAGATTAACCAATATTTGAACCAAACAGTGACACTGAACCAATCAGCCATGTTTTGATTTTCAGTGAGTGGGACCAGTTATGAGGAGGAAAACATAAGTCTTCTTTAAAATACAAGCATAGTTTTTTGACCTGCCAAGCTCTCTTAGTCACAGTTCATGACTTTTTTGGTTATAAATCAATAAAAGTGTCAGACTTGTACACAACTAGTGTTTATTTAACTACTTTAATAACAACAACAACAACAATAATAATAATAATAATAACAATAATAATAATAATAATAATAATAATAATAATAACAATAATAATGATTATTGTGATTATGATGATGATGATGATTATTATTGTTGTTGTTGTTGTTGTTGTTATTAAAGTAACAAAATGTATCTAATGTGCCCATAGAGGTTTAGTGTATGGTAGGCTTCAAAGATAGGATAAAAAAAAAAACGTCTTTCTTTTAATGCTTTAGAGAAATATTCCCACATGCAAAAGATGACTTCAAGAATTAGCCTGGGGTGGTTTGGCATCGTGGCGGAACTTGAGGTTTTAACAACTCATTTGTTTTACTGATTTGCTGTAACTGATATGCAACTGGACCATGAAAAGTCCTGCTGGTCCACAGCAAAGCTAAGCCTCATTGACTCAGCACACCTGACGTATAGAATAGCAGATTTTCCCTGCTTTTCCCTGCCATGCTGCGCTCCCACTTACTAGCACACACCTAATATGCATCATCAATACACATTAACAGCAATATATCTGAGCCTAATTTGTGTAAAGTAGTCAGAGACGATTTTCCAGACACTTAAAAAGATAAAAAATAACATAAAATTAAGCTTAACTTGCAAAATCTATAGTGATTATGTAATAAATATCTAGAATACTTGATGAATATACTGAACATCCAGAAGATTTGAAATTTCTTTAATTGTTTAGTCACAAAACTTCTTTTTTAATGCTTGGTGCTGATGTTCTGCTTTATTTTCCCTCATCATGTAAAAACTCTTTTTTTGATTAGTCTTATTACTTTTATTTTTATCACTTACCCACAAGATAAAAATGAATTTTATAATTAATAACATAATTGTTTACAATTATGGCATATGGAGGAAATAAATATATAACAATACCAATACATAATAACAATACCTGTCTAAAGTGTAGACAGTGGGCATTAGACATAAGACACAAGACGATATAAACAATAAACAATCCACTTGCACTTAGTATGCATTTAGATGTAATATAAAAAGAAGCTTTTTACCTGCATATATGTAAACATTTGGTAAGCACTGCACATTTAACTGTACAATAGAGTTAAAAGTTGCGATGGATTTAGAGAAACTGCATATGAAAAATCACATTTCAACATGTGGCAATCAAAAGAGACTGAGGAATATGATGAGCTGTTTGAAATTTGTAATATTTAATATTGCACATGGCTGGACATTAGCAGCATCTGAGCATATTGTGTATTTAAAGTACATGTAATATTTAGCAGCATCTATGTTTTGCTATGAGGTATAGCAGCATGTTAGTGGAAAATATCTAGTATATAGTGAGGTAGATTAAGTACAAGTGCAGTTCACAGTCCAGTTGGTGTGAATGAACAGAAGGGAATAAAGCGAATAGGTGCATTAGAACAGTTGTCAGAAGTCTGACAGCTTGCGGGATGAAGCTATTGCACAATCTGGAGGTGCCCAAGTGGATGCTAGGTGTCCTGCAGGGAAAGGCAGGGGCACACAAATGACCTTCTCAGCTGCTCTCACAATCTGCTCCAGGGCATTGTGGTCAGAGGCAGTTCAGCTCACAAACCACACTGTGATGCAACTGGTTAAGACACTTTTAATGGTGTCCCTGTAAAATGTGGTGAGGATGGGTGGAGTGAAGATACTGTTGTGCTTTCTTCGACAAATAGGAGGTATTTATCGACTAGCTGAGATCATCCGGTGCTGCTGGCTATACTGACAGTGGAACCATTGATGGAGAGCGGAGAGTGATCTGTGCATGAGTTCCTAAAGTCTACAGTCATCTCTTTTGTTTTGTCCATATTATGAGAGCAGTTGTGGACCATGCACCAGAAAACAAATATTGTCACCTCCTCCCTGTTCACTGGGTCATCATTGTTGTTGATGAGACTCACTACTGTCATATCATCAATAAACTTTATGAAGTGATTAATGCTGAACTGTGCTGAACAGTTGTGGGTTAGTGTGGGTGAGTGAAGACCAGTCGGCTGAGAACACATCCCTGTGGTGCCCCTGCGCTCAGATGATAGGTGTTGGTTCTAATGTGGACTGATTATGCCAGTAAAAAGTCCAAAATGACAAACCTCCTGAAGCACTTCATGATAACTGAGTGATTGCTACAGGATGGTTATCTTTCAGACAAGTTATAGTAGACTTCTTCTGTACTGGAACTATTTTGTTGGTTTTGAAGCATTATGGGATGAGCTTTTGGCTCAGCAAGGTCTGTGAAGCTCATACATCTGTGAAGACCTCATCCAGCTGGTTTGCACAGTCCTTCAGCACCCAACCAGGTATGTTGTCAGGCTCCGCAGTTTGGGGGTATTCCCCTTGCTTAAAGCTGTCCTCACATGGACAGACAAATCACATGTTCATCAGTTAGAGAGGCAAATGCCATTGCAGGCTTCTTGTTCTGATCATCAAGCCAGGCATAGAAGACATGCAGGACATCAGGAAGAGGAGCTTTGTAGTTGCAGAATCGAGCTGCTGATTTGTAGTCTTTTTGTAGTCTTTCCGTCTTGATGCCTCTCCATATGCTCCATGGGTCCTTGGTGTTCTGAAAGTGCCCCTGGATCTTCTGAGGTTTTGCATGTTTTGCTGTCTTGATTGTCCAAAACAGGTCAGCCCATGCAATGTTGAGGCCTCCTTTGTTACAAGGTCTTTCAGTAGCTGCCAGACATCAGCAGTCATCCAGGGTATCTTGACGATTTTGATCAGAGTAACATTCTTTGTACACTTGCTGATGTATCCAGTCACAGACATTGTGTACTATTCTAAGTAAAAATATTTCTTACAAAGGATAGCTTCCTTGAACGTGTTCCAGTCTGTGTACTCAAAACAATTCTGCAGTGCTTTCTTCACTGCTCTGATTTGGGAAGAAATTTGTAGGTTGAAATCATCTTTACAGTAATGTGGTCCAAGGTGACTAGATGTATTCATGTTTCTGCTCTGAATGTGTCCTTTGTGTTGGTATAAACATGATCCAAATAGTTTTTCCCCTGATGTCAAAGTCAACATGCTGGTGGAATCCAGGTGGTCCTGACTTTAATTTTGCATGGCTTTGCAAGTCGTCGGCATTGATTAAAAAAAAAAAAAGGTTAAAACGCAGCATTCCTCCGTTTCTCTTTGTTTGCTGGAGTCTGAGACACTCCATTTTGTTGTCTAGTGAGCAAACCTTTGAGAGCAGAATCACTGGAAGTGCTGGCTTGTTCAGATTAGCCTTTAGCCTATCACAGGGAGTTCTACTTGCTTACCGCGTTTCAGGGATTTGCGTGTACTGCTTGCAGAAACGAAATTCTTGGAGCTTCCTTAACGTTGCCATGTCCAACAGGTGTTCTGTACGCCAATGAAGCAGGGTTTCATGATGTAAATGCATCTGTGCACGTTATAGTTACATTTAGATGTCACAGTGCTTGATGAACACAGACAATTACATGTAACATTAAGCACTGAGTTAGAGATACACAGGGAGACCACAGCATAGATGTCAGCATGCACCACCGTCTTGTCTGTATGAGTTTACTGATCATAGGTCCAAGATATGAGATTCTAAGACCACCTATCAGTTGATGTCGGTTAAGTGAGGGGCCTTGTAATTATGTTGCTAGCTGGTACAATGTAAGAAAAAAAATATATTGCATGCCCAAAATGATAATTTCTCAGTAGAAGACATATATTCTTAATGCTAATGCAATAAGAGTCTACTGCAAGGATTTTTAGTTTTCTTGTACTGGCATCCATATTTTGTATATTCTTTGTATCCATTTGTCATTAGGTTTTTACATAATGTGAGAGAAAGCTGGTGTTCCAAATGGTATAAAAATAACCCACAACCCCCCAAAAAGTGGAGGCACAGGGTTTGGTATGACAGTGATGTGCCAAAAATTGCCAGAACCCCAGTAGTTAATTTATTAATTAGTAAAGGTATAAGGGCTAAACACCATGACTGCTAATTAGTAAAGGTATAGGGCTAAACACCGTGATTATTCATTAGTGGAGGTACAGAATGGGGTAAACAGCATGAGTGCCTTTAATTACTGTGTGAACACAAACACCACTGGATAAATGAATATACAATTAAGGAAACAGAAGTCGATACTTGGTGACAAAGGCTTCCAGCTTTCAGAACCTATTCTTCCTGGTTAGCTTTGTTAACAATTTGCATCGACTCAAACTATAGCCTTCCTCCAGTCCTCTCTCTCTCTCTCTCTCTCTCTCTCTCTCTCTCTCTCTCTCTCTCTCTCTCTCTCTGTGTCCCTCCTACAGTGAGTAATTGTCTACACAGCAGTGACAGATGTGCAATATCGGCTCCTCGTCCAGAGGAAAAAAAAAATCACAGTTTGTCCGGTGTGTCTGTTCCCTCTTTTTAGTGCTCCAGAGGTCCTGCCCCCATTATGGTTGATTTGGAAATGGAGGAAGCACAGGGAGCAGATGCTGGGGAGAGTGGCGAGTGCTAGTTAGCCGTCCATGGGCCTCATCTGCATTCCGCCATTCACTTATAGCAGAGAAATTGTGGCGGGCCCCTCTGGCCAAGGAGATGAGTGGGGTGGGGGCCGAGGGGGGTGAGGGGGTGACAGTGCCTTGATTTGTTGAGAGGGCGAATAAATGGGTTTTTCTAAAGCTGAGGAAATATCGCCATTACTAGCCAATTTATGTCTTTTTATCTGTTCTTCAAACATGTCACTTTTGGTACTCTGGCATGGTAATTACATGGCATCCAAAAGAAAAGTGGGGAGGGGGCAGAGAAAGTGTGTGTGTGTGTGTGTGTGTGTGTGTGTGTGTGTGTGTGTGTGTGTTTGTGTGTGAGAGAGACAGAGAGAGAAAGAGAGAGAGAGAGAGAGAGAGAGAGAGAGAGGGAGAGCAAGTGAGAGGATATGCAGTGTGGTTTATATGTTCAGATGGGCTTCAAAATCCTCTAATCCTGATAAATACCCATTTATGATACTCTAGGCTGATAGACTCATTTTAATTTTGAATGGCCCTCACTGCCTGTAAATAGGATCTAGAATTGGATTCCAGAGATTATCATTATCTTAAAAGCAAATCACAATTTGGTTATTTATTGCCCTCTGTCTGACTACATAAAGCCAAGGGGTCATTGTTCCTAGCTGAAAAACAGAGACTTTAAACAATAATGTAGCACCGAGGTGTTCCCGTTTGTCTGCAGTGTCGATGCAAGCACATATTTCTTTCAAATCTTTTTATGTATGATGTAACAGAATTCATGAGGAATGTAAGATTTAAAACCATGATGAACAAGGCAAGCTCAAAAAGAAAACCATTTCAAATGATACGCAGGTTGATTCTGATTGGGCCGCTAACTGATACAAGGCCTTACCACTGAATGTCATTCATAGTAAGGTGTGTCTTCTGAAATATGCACTTTGGAATATGTTAAAGACCACAGCACTGTTTGTATGGGATTGGCATTACATGGGGAGATCTCATTTCACAAGCATTTCTTAGGGATTTAAATCCTGTTTGATTCCTCCATGTCAGTGTTCTCCACAGTAACAATCTCAAATTACAGAAGACAGAGACATTGTGCCAAGAAGTACAGCGGCCAGGTTCAATGTTTTGATCCTCCTGTTGCTCACACGGCTTACCACCGCCATTAAGGTCATGGCATGGCATGTTTTAAAGAGCTGATGTTTTGGACATAAATCAGTGCTTAATGAAGTGGGATCTTACTAGCAATTAGCACTACGGATCTTAAAAGGTAATGTTCATCTCATTTATACCTTTTGGTTAGTCCTGGATTGACCTTGCTGACCTTGTTCTTGTCTTCTGCTTTATTCCTCATGTGTGTGGCAACATTAAACCACATTTTGGAAAAATGTGAAACTTTAGACAATATTCCTTTTCTTGAAACAGTTCTGGCGGAAGGGCACTCGAATGTCCCCTAAGTGTGAGTTCTCCATTTTCCTGACTTTTTTTCACACCAAGAAAGGAAAATGCCACGGCTTTGTCTTACTTGTACGATTTGAATTGTTCTTGCCTGGACTCTTTGTAGGATTGGAAAAGAGCTCTTTGTTAATGTCTCTTTTGTCTTACCGCTTCTTCAGCTCTCATTTGCATTCGGCAGGGTTATTACAAGCACTAGCTTCCCCGATTCATCATTTCCCGGAAAGCTCGTGTTCCGAAAAGTCATCGAAGAAGTATTAAGTGCCGATGGCCCGGCGATGAATTCCGTCTTAGCAACGGCAAAGGCAATTTCACCCTCCTCGTGTGTCCCATTCAAGCGGCAAAGAGGGACTTTTCAACATGACGAAATATGTTCAGTCCTGTTTCGTAGGATCAGGCCTCAATGCACGCTGTTACTCAGGGAAACAATGCCTTCATCTTTGGACGTAGTAAGATTAGTTAGTGTCTAACGGAACAGAGCCTTCATCTAGTGCCACGCTAGCTCTCCCAAATCCTGTTAGCAGCCTATCTCACTCCTCACCCACTTACATATTGTCAGTGTGTCCAGACTCCACTATTCAAACAGTAGCCTCGGAAATTAATTTGAGCCATTATCTCAAGTGTTTAAACTATTAAACTCCTTATGCTCAAGCATTGTGGGTAAGCTTGGGGCAGTGAAAAGGTGGATATTTTCTCTATTTCGTTTTTCTCTCTCTCTCTCTCCCACTCTCTCTCTTACCCAAAGCCTTTAACGTCATTAATTAGAGTCACGGTAATGAAGAAGTGATCTATTGTCATTCTGCCACATTGTCTGGCATGCTAATGAGATTGGCTGGTGTGTTGTTAGCGGATGCTAGGCTATCTGGAGGAAATGCCGCTTGACATTGAACGGGATTAGCGTGGGAGTCTCCTGCCTCTTTAGCAGTGACTGTGCAATTAGTTCAACACCTGCTACCAAAACTTCACCTACTAAAGACCTATGGCCATAAAATCTATGCTGATTT
The DNA here is from genome assembly GCA_037974365.1 of Hydrocynus forskahlii. NCBI lineage: Eukaryota > Metazoa > Chordata > Actinopteri > Characiformes > Alestidae > Hydrocynus > Hydrocynus forskahlii. The sequence continues at coordinate 36,792,542 of JBBPCX010000001.1, forward strand.
CATTGATTTCAGCATCTATAAGACATGGGTTTCCCATTTCTCTCACTTCTTTTATTTGACAGCTGTATGAGCTTACTATGACACGTCACCGTGGAACACCAAGAAACTTTCTCTTAACTTTTCTGCTTTCATAAAGTCATCTTAGATTTGCTAGTTTTCTCAACATAATTCAACATAATCTCTGCTTTTTTAGACATTCACTGACCATGAATCTATAGTTAATTCTAATTTCAGGGTTTTTTTTACAGCCAAACCAGCTGATGGCCAATTTCTGTGCAAATTTTAATAGCTTAAAAAAGCACACTAGCACATTTCCAGTACTTTCTCCCAGCTACATATATACAATATAAATATCACCATTTGCTCTTTAATAGATCAAACTGCATTTTCTATTTGTAAATGAAAAATAAGTTGGTTACTAAAGGGTCTATATCAGGGAAAGACAAATTTCTCCCTTTATTCAAATTAAAGTTTGATTTAGCAAGTTAACACTTAGTTTCAAAGCATTCTATTCACACCCCCAGTCCATGCAGTCCAGGTATGGAAAATAAGCAGTAAAAACGGGTTATCTTTTATTCATTTCCATTCTACCTCAAAAACAGGCACATTAACATAGATCTGCCTATATAGCTTCTAGCACTTTCACATTGAAGGAGTGTCTTATACTGCTTATTGAATAAGCACAGTCAGGACCGCCGATCAGAACACAGCTCATTCTCATACAGAAGTCTTTAAAGACAAAGTGATTGTTTAGTTCTAAAGGGTTCTAAGACAGGTTGAAAAATGGTTATGGAGAAATAACCTGCAACTTTTTTGGTACATAAACTCATAAGAGGAAAACAGAATGTACAACAAAAAAGGAGGATAAATAATGGTGAATCAAACAAAAAGTGCTTCATCAAAAGTAAGAAGTAAGTGTCTGTTCAGCACATTGGGTTATGCCGAATTATGCTATGATATTTTGGTATAGGTGTAGCAGCAGCATTTAGTTTCAATGTGGCATGTTAATAGCAATGTATTTCACACTTCACTCATGTTTTACTCGGATGAAACGTACCAGTTATTAAGCCACTAGTGATCTGAATTCTAGTCTGAAGCGCTCACTGAGAAACTATCGCACTACGTCCAACAATAAAGGCTGCATGATGCTTCTTTTTTTATGGTGATAGAAAACATAGCATATCGAAAGTTTCACATACTGAGACATTTCACTATGGCCAAAGAGGACATGCGCACACACACACACACACACACACACTAACTACTCTGGGGAAAATTTTCAATGAACTAAAGAGGACATCAACAAAGTTACTGAATGCATCATGGGGACGTGTTTGGTAAGAGTTAACATTTTATATGAGACTGAATGAGCTCATCAAAATTATCTTTACTGCATACCAACAAACCATTGCAAAATTGGAATTACTACCATAATTACTGCATTCTGAAATGCATTCTGAAGCATTTTTTTCAAAATCTGTGACTGTTTTTTACCTCATAATATAATAAAAAGGGCAGAAAAAAACACATCACTGGCAAAACAATGGGCAAATTTGGTGGTAGTTTGATTATGACCTTCAAAGGCACAGCTTGATATAGCACACATGATGCTTCTGATTACTATGTACGCTACTATTTTGCATATTACCCGGCCAAAATAAAAAATTATTACGATTAGAATACAATATATCCCTTGTAGCATTAGTATTTACTCAACAAATGTGTGCGCATACATGCCTGTATGTGTTTGTGTACTAGCACGCATTAATTGTGTGAACTGAATGTGTGTGTGCATGGTATGTGTGCATGCGTGTTTAGACAGGAGGGGTGCAAGCTCCCCTCAGCCATACGCACTCCTCATGCTCCATTTAAGATGATGATTATTTGCTTTTGTTCTCCTCTCCGTAAATTATCATTATTCCTCTGACAGCTTGTCGGCCGCCAATGCCCGGAGTACAAGACAAAGTGGTTTTAGAGAAGCTTTCAGGCCAACTGTGCCAAAGCAAAGGGCCTAGCCTGGCTCTTCTCCCTTTTTTCCACAGTATTACTTCCTGAGCTTCCCTGACAGGACCATTCAAAGCCATGGAACAAACAAAAATAAATTAGAAAAAGGTGTAGAAACTTCCAAAAGCAATCAAAACACCATTCTGTTTGAGTGTTCGTCTGTTTTGACAGATTACTTCATCTTATTATTTCATGGCAAGGAGTCAAGGGTCAGCGCTTTTTAAAAAGGTGGGTGTTTTAAAGCTTCAGTTTGATGATATGACTGCATCTTCCTTTGACTCAAATACAAATGGGGTATGGTGGAGCTATAACAAATCCTTCCATTGTTACTTTTCTTTCTTGTTAAATATCATGCATTGCTTCGAACAGGGTGTTAAATTCCATCAAAGCTTTTTTGAAACATTTTGGAGGATCAGAAGGCAGTGATTTTACTGCATTGGACTTGTAATGTTAGAGTAAATTGACTAGAAGAGCATTCAATAAAATATGCACTTTGGCCATAACAACATCATTGGACTGTTTACCAATGTGAAAAAATACACCAGCATGATGTTTTTCTTTTCTATGTTCCTGAGCAAGTGGTTAAAATAATAACTGTTTTTAATTTTTAAAAAATCAAATTAATTTCAGAAATATGTATACATTAATTCTAATATACTTGTCCTGTACAACTTCACAGGTGTCAGACAATTTGTCAAACATTAAGTGGTTTTAAAAAATGTCTCCTGAATGATGAACAAAGTCATAGAAGATTCTGCAGCAGCTAAAATGTAATTCTAATAGAATGCCTTATTTTTCCAAACCCAAGTAAGAAAGCTTAAAAAAGGGTTTGATTTTAAATTTATTTCATGCTCATTCCCAAAATACACAAAATATTGAATACTAAAATCTAAAATACCTTCTGTTGTCCAGCTTATGTAATTTTAATCAGTTTTATATACGTCATTATTGTATAGAAAATAACGGCGAAGGCAAAAACTACTTTTGAACACTAATGAGCAGCAGTGAAACAATGAAATGAGAGATTTCTGATGCTTGATGACATTTGTAAACACAGCAGACCATTGTGAGATCAGAGATTTACACGCCTAGCTTAAAGTAAAGAATAGAACTCTACGAAGGTTCACATGCAATGCAGTACAATGTCTCGTACACAGCGAACATATGATCTTCCATTATGCTCAGGAGAATTTGTTTCTATTGTGTCTGTGCGTTTGTGTCTGCTCTGATGCCACCCACCCCCCTACACACACACACACACACACATTTCTCTCGGCCCCCTCCACTTCTGGCGCTCAGCAGGCTGGCATGGACTGACCCCGAGGTGCTGAGGATTGTGGGTAGTAGGATTACCTGTGGTGGCGTGGCACGGGGCTTCCTATGAGAGTCAGGCTAGGCTGAGCAGATGGCGACGGCCTGGCAGCCTCTGCGTGGGGCGAGAAGGCTTCTCCACAAACGCCAATATACACATCAAAGGCTGCATGCACAACTACACGTGGGCCGGTGATGGAATGTTATCACGCAGTCCTGCTGAGGCGCCATGTGACAGCTGCGTGTCAATGCTAACTCTCATTATTCTCAAGATGCAGTAATTTTCAACACAGTCATTTACTGTCCTGATTGCATCATAGTTGAAGTTGTATAAGTAGCTGTGATACAAGTAATGATCTAACCATTCACCATTAGATCATCAGCATTTAACCCTTTAAAAGTTCTTTGCCTCAACCGTAGTAAAACCAGGGAATGTGTCATGAAAATGTTCATTTTAGGGCAGTTCGCAGTTTTGTGTTTCAGCTGTGGCAGTGGAATGAGGACTTGGCTAACTTGCTGATCACAAACAGTTAAAGCTCATAATAAGACCGTATTCTGTTTGTAGGACCCTTCACAGGTCAACACAAATAAAGCTGTTTTATTATGTTTGACTTAAAGAGAACACTTGGACTGCTTTTCACTATGTAAATCTGTGATATAAACACTTTCCAATGTATGTTAGAGTAGAATGACTTCTTTGTCTGGACACATGAAGGTGTGTGTGCACTGAATAGAACACTGTATAAAGTGCATTTGTACATGAATGGATTAATAAAATAACTGTAAAAATGGTAAAAACACCCCAACATAACAGCACCAGCCTTCAAAAGTGTTATGGAAGAAACAGAACAAAACTATATTAAAAATACCTTTCATAAGAATTAGACAGAAACTACAAATTGGCATATTACCAGACTCCTTCATTAATAGGCTTAGAGTATTTACTGGGGGATTCATGGCAAAACTGTGATACACAGAATTCGTTATTTAAATTATGGTTATATAGCATAAAATTTCTTACAGCTTCTCCTGGGTTTGTGCTTTATGGTATAATGTGATTTCCTTGAACGTCATATATTATGTCAAAAGTGTAACATGTTAGCAGATTGCTTTACAAGGACCTTACCATGCCAGCATTTATATTGCTGAGAATTCAGCCTTGGAAGCCTCTGCAAATGTTAATTAAGTTAATTAGGGGCGAGAACATGAACCCACATGTCAATGATGGACAAATGAAAGCTCCCAATGACTTGTTTACTTAATTAGTGATCGAGAATCCTTTACCTAAAGCCCAGCCAGGAGGAGCCATTGATTGCCATTTAGTTGTATATAGATTACTGTTTGGCTGGAAGATCTTGGATTTTGAAGTAATCCTTTCTCTGCTTCTGCTGATGACTGTTCTAATTTTGTCTTTGTTGTGCGTGTGTGTTTTTTTCTTAAGACAAATGACGTTAACTCATCCTACGGCCTGAGATTATAAATTGACCAGCAGTCCTACCAATCTGTTACATGGCTCATTTTACTGGTGTTTCTGGTGAAACTGCTGAAACTGAAAGGCTTTTTTATTGTAATTATACAGGACATTAAACGTTAAACAGGACCGGAGAACAGAATGCTCCTCATTAGCTCTGTTCCTTAAACGCATGGTAATGAAGGAAGCCTTTAACCGTCAACATCTGCGTCAACAACATGTTTGTAAGGGCTGCTCATTGTGGTGTGCATATGGTGTGTGTGGTAAGGAAAACAATGAGTAAACATCTGCCCTGTCTGCTTCAGTGCTGTCATATTTCAAACTGAGTGAGACAGTAGCTTCTTTCTCAGGACAACTGAACCAACCTTTACTAGCATGACTGTAAGTTACAGGATTGTTTGCGCACTTAGTACACATATGGTGGAGTATATGTGCAAAAATGTAATGAAAAACACCTTCTAATTATTGAATGCGGCACATCCTCCTGACCCAAGTGGTTTAGTTGTGCGCATGGAGCTCGTATTGTATAATCTGCATAGAAAGCATCGTCATTAGAATGGGTTGCTCCCAAGCAGCCGTTCATGAGTCTAACACTGCATTCACATTATACGTTAAACTAATGAAGCAAGGTCTGAAAAATTTGTCAATGGCACCAGTAGCTTACTGTTCAGTCAAAATTTCTCATCCGTCATAGCAATGGAACAAACCAGGTGTATTTTTTTTTAGAAACATGGACACGGAACTCATATAGTTGATGTCGAGACGTCCCTGGTCATGTACAGCAAACCCAGATTTGAACAAAAACACACCATTGTACGGACAGAAATGTTCCTCCATGTTCAAAACACTTTACTGTATAGGAGCACAGCAGCTAACACCACTGCCACCCACATGGCCTGGAATGCTGTTGTTATACTAGTAGTGGTTTTTTAACGTTTACATGACTCCATGCTGCTGTCAGTCATGGTATTTCTGCTGCGAAGGACAAAACCTTGTTTTTCAAAAATAGCCTAGGGTTACCATGTCTAACACGAAGGGGTATGAAGCTACGGAAACTGTGGAACATTGTGTTTTCCATGACAGCTTTCCCCCTGCTCATCACTGGCCTTCTTAGGGGGCTTCAGATACTAGCAAGTGATCCTTATCCACTGTGATAACTGAGGAATCATTCATTCTGTCAGTAAGGGTTCTCCGTGTTAAACAACCGACCACTGGCATGAGAGGCTTAAAGAGTTGCCTCTTGCCCACCACCAACTTCCGTATGTAGTCATCTGACGTATTTGGAATTTTTTTTCCAGTGGGCTGACGTGCTATTTGAGCCGGGCGTTTATTTATTTATTTAATTCATCATTCACCTGACTGGCCCATAAGACTCATAGATCCGCTGCCCGACTGACACTGGGCTGGCTCAATCCACTTTTTAAACACCACCCCGCATTGGTCCCTGTGCCTGTGTAATACTTCAGTTAAAAATGTCAGCACAATAGTTTATTTCCTGAAAACCGGCTCATGAAACACTCATCTGCAGCCCATTGGTTCTCACACGGGGCCGGCCCAATCACAAAGGGGCACAGAGAAACTGCAAGAGAAAAATATGGTGTTTTAGGCAGACGCTGCCAAATGTGCCAAAATGAATGCGTTCATTTTGATCAATTAATCAGAGATAAAATAACGTGTTAAAAAAAATGATTAAATGATTAATTGCACCACGTGATTTACCTGGTCAGGTGTTCTGACGAAACATGCTACCCATCTGCACATGTGCACTTCCACAGTCTTGGGATTCTGTGCCACGAACATAATTCTGTGCTGCCATGTGTCACTGTCAGAACACCCTGCTTCATGGTAGCATTTCTCAGAAATAGAATCTGACTGTATAAACTGGCTCTATGCACCTCTAAAGATCTGTCTATATATCTAGGCTCTTCTCATTTAAATAAAATATATTTTTCTTGGATTATGCATATTATATTCCTATTTCTCATCATTAGCAGTGCTAAACAGGCTGTACAAACTGAATAAGCTTTAAGGTAGCATTTTCAACAGGGTAGCATGAATCGACAGACTGCTTAGAAAATATATATTTTTAAATACAATATATTTTTCTCTGATTATGCATATTATTTGCCGATTTCTTATTATTATCTGTGTTATATACTGACTATAAACTGTATTAACTGTATGAACTTTAAGTAAGCATTTTTCGACAGGGGAGTCTGAATTGATAGACTGCTGCTGATTTGCACTATGGTCGCATTTTTCGACAAGGCAGCATAATTCATCAGAGCACCCGTGCTTGTATGTACATTTTCTTAAACTGCACCTTATAGATGGACTTAGTTCTATAATTGTTCTTGTTGAAGCATTTTTTTCCCTTAGCATATTAGGTCATTTTTTTGATTGCTGTGACCATTACTGCACATGAACATTGCAAAAACAGTTATTAAATAAAAGAGACATTGAAAGTCTGTATGGTTGATTAGTCATTCACTCATATGCCAAAATTCATTTACATTTTTAAAGACTTTTATAGCAAAAATGTGTGCAATTAATTTAGCTGAATTAATCAGACAACTTCTAATTAATTAAATTAATATTTTAAACATGTGACACCTCTAAAAGTTACAGACATTTTTGCTGCAAGGCCTTCATCAGCTGATGATGGTAGTGGTGTGGGCAGTGAACCTGCTGTAAGCTGGACTGCTTTCAGAACACTTAGGTTAAGTTATGAGTAGGGGATTCCATTGAAAAGGAACCACTCTTGGTAAATCTGTGCCATACTAGACAACAGCTTAGAGTCTGCATTTCCAGCTTTCTTCTGTTTGTTTCCAAACATGGCAAACAGTTTACACAGTCATAACCTTTTATTGAATTTGAATAATAATAAAAAATCGCCTCTCCTACTTACAAATGCGTAGGATTATGTAGGATTGATTGAACATTAAGAATCCACACTTTTACAGAAGTCCAATAAGTTTAATGTCTAATTGCTGGTTGTATTATCACTAGATAAAAATGCAAATATGTTCATATGTTAAGATTATTTTGACTACACATTTAACTACATGTAGCTATGTACATTATTTTAGAAACATGTGCTATTCTTATACTTGACTGACCAGTTTCCCGCAGGCTGTGGTAATTTTGTTTTTGACACCCAAGAAAACTTTATGTCAGTTATGTATGTTGTTTATTTATGTCTGAGAGTTCATGAGATTTAAGAATGTCTTTAAACTCAATACATTTAAAAAAATATTGGTCTTGGGTTATGTTTATTTATGTATATTTGTCTTTCTTTTTCCCTCTTTTCGCCCGTTCCACACCCTCCTACTCGAACACACCCAGGGCCCATGGACTGACAGGACGGTTCCCTTCTCTCCACCGGTGCACATTAGAAAAAATTATAGCGCTGACATTTCTTCATTAATCACAGTGGCACAGTGACGGCGGCGTGAGGCAGTGGGGGCCCTGGCAGCCGCGGGCGCCCACCAGCCGCGCCCCAGACGGCAGCCGCTCAATGCCACAGCTGTTGCCGCCGCCGTCGGCCCTGCAAACATATGACACCTCCGCACACACCCTCCGCCTGCATCTTGGCCCAACCGCACTCCAGATCAAACCCCCTACATCCCAGCTTTAGGTCGAGAGGCCCATGGTCTGCCGGGACCCACAGACGGATGGATAGATGGATGAATGAATGGGGAGATGGAGGGACAGACACCTGCGAGGACGGACTGCGGCTTGGGCCACAACCCAGTGCCAGCTTGAGATGTTTGCTCCTGAGAGAGGCTATCTGCTGTCAGGCTCTGACGGGTGAGAGGTGCTGAGAGGCTGAGGATGGTGTTTTAATTAGTGAGTGTGAATGCAGGCCTGCTGCGGGTCTGGCTACAGCTTGGAATATTTCTTCCAACCCGGAAACGGATATGAAGTAAAACATTGATTTTAGAACTTGTGCTGCGATAATTCTTGCAATAAACCTGAAAATGTGACTGATAGCTAGTTACAATATGAAACAGAACCTGAGAGTTCCACATATTTATTAGCAAATGTCTGAAGAATTTAGAAATATCTGAAAACTTCTGTAAGTTTTTATCTTTTATGTTTGACCCATTTTTAAACTCTTATTCCATTAATTGTCAAGATAATTAGTAGATTATTTATTATTAGTGTAATCTGTTGGGGTGATATAGATTTTTTCCAGGCCTTTGGTTGGCCTACACATCCAGTGTGTGACTTAAGCAGGATACCCTTGGACTGTACTATGGTTAGATGCGATGAAAGCTCTGGCCATCCTCTTTTTTGCTGGGCCTCAGCAGTTTGACTAATTGCCTTTCTAGAGCTGAGAAGGCATCCACAGACATGAGTGAGTGCTTTTTCAGTTAAAGGTGGCTGATGTTCACCTGCTCACTGTTGATTGGTGGTTCGGTTGGCTTTATGCATGTGTGTATACGTGATATGTTAGTACAGGCTATTGTCCTCATGTGTGCATATGTTCTCATGAGTGGGTGTACTGATCATGTCTAGTACATATGTGGGTGAGTCATTTGTCTGTGTGTGTGTGTGCATGTCCAGCAGCTTGTGTGGGGGATCTACATGTCCTAGGCTGCAGGCTGAGGTGCCCATGCCACCACTGTGTAGGCTGTGTCCTGCCATATGGTGGAGACCACTGGGACTTCACAGGGAATCAGGCCAGACTGCTTTCTCAAGAAACAAAACCCCCTCCATTCTCCCACACGTTCTATACATAAGAGGCCAAACCTCCATCCTTAGAGCAGAAGAAAGTAGGACATCCTGAAAGAGTGGAAAGACTATGGGCCCAGATGCGAGATGTGTGCACACACACACATACACACACACACACACACACACACACACACACACACACACACACACACACTAACACAGTAGGGACATCTCCCTGGTCTCTCTTTATGACCACTTTATTACCGCCCTCTCCCTTTGCCCGCCTAATCCTTTCTTTCTTCCCGCTCCCCAACCCGCTATTTATAGTCTACCTACCTATATCCCACACACACACACACACACACATTATGTGTGTGTGTGATTATAAAATTCTACTTAGCGTAGTCTACTTTTCATTCTTCAGTGGTGGTCCTATGTGAAGTAGTAAAGGATATAATACAGAACTTTGGATTAACAGAAAAAAAATTCTCCATTGCTTTGGTGTGTGTCAGTTGTGTTTCTCCTTCTGCTGTTTCCAGGGTTCTTCTTTGGCTAAAAGCAATGTAAGATATTTGCATTTTGTACCATATTTTCATTTAGTAATTTGGTTCTTAAAACACTACAATGTAGCATAAAGTAATACAGGTTTAATACAATGTAGCATAAAGTAATACAGGTTTAACACTACAATGTAGCATAAAGTAATACAGGTGCTGATGAGACCAGATGCCACTGTGAATGCTTTGCTTGGACTGTGCTTTTTGTTACCTTTAATAGTCTGTAGAGTTCTTTAACCTGAGGTTAATCATTCAACATCATACTTTTTTCTTACTCAAGTTACTCATGATAACCCCACTTGGGTGAAAGAGATCGACCTGGGCACAGATCCTAACAATGGACATGAGCCTCTGCAGAAATACAGGAAGAAACACTGAGTGAAACACACTGGGACCTGAAACAGAGCTCACAGTGGGAGCACACTGACCACCCCGTGAAGATATTCAGTCCATAGATATCAAGCTGGATGACATCAGGCCTGGGTCTGTTTACAAAGGGACATGTGGGACTGCAACATCCTTGGTTTCAGGGAGACATGGCTCTCTCATGCAGTGCTGGATCATGTCTTTCAGTGTGTTTCACATGGATGGGATTGAGGAATCCAGCAAATCTAAAGAGGCTGGAGTGTGATCCAAAGAATCTTGTTGTGCTCTTGCTCACACCTAGTGATTCACTGTTGCCCTTTCTACCTTCCCTGGGAGTTTTCTACCCTTATCACCATTGCTGTTCATATTTCACCACAGGTGGACATGGACACTGCTCTAACCACATTACATGATGCCATCAACAAAGCTGTTATCAGGGCTTGTGACTTTAATAAGACACATGGGTTATGCCAAATGTTTTCCATCGTGTCACAGGTTCAACTGGGATGGAAATGCACTGGATGATTGTTACAACTGAAGTAGGTGGCTTGACCTTCGAGAACCACTCATCTCCATCTCCGATCACAGTTAGAAGAAAGCACTGCGTTGAGTGCACAGCAGAAAATCAGCTGGACCAGGCAGCATCCCTGGGTGGGTGCTAAAATCATGTACTGACCAGCTTGAGTTTTTAACCTCAATTTTAAATCTATCTCTGGTCCCATTCTGTCATCCCTGTATCAAAACATCCACCATTATCCTTGTACACAAGAAGACCAGCCCAGCCTAGCTACTTGACCAACACCCTGTAGCTCTGTAGTGAGGAAGTAAGACGTCATCAGCTGATTGTCATCAGCTAATTACTGCCTGGCTCATTAGACCCCCTAACATTTGCCCCAGTAGGAGTAGTGATGATGCCATCTCCTACATTCTTTATTTCACCCTTTCGCATCAGCAAAGGGAATTCTTGGTCCAGAACTTCCTGGCTGACAGACGGTGAAGACTGGAAACTGCTCCTCCAGCACCCAAACCTATACTTGATCACCCAAAAGCTGCGTCCTGAGTTTTCTGCTCCCTTTACACCTATGATTTCATAGCCACACACAGCTCCATTATCACTGTGAAATTCACAGCTGACAAAGTGGTGGTAGGTCTGATCTCTTACAACGAGAAAGCCTTTGGTGATGTGGAGGTGTTGCCGTTATGACCCTAATGTCTCCAAGACGAGGAAGATTGTGGTAGACCTACTGAAAGATCGATCTACTGATAGATCTACTTTGCTAGATGGAGAAAATGAGCAGCTACAGGTACCTTATCTTCAAAGACCTGACATGGTCTACAATCACCCTGGTGAAATAGGTAAGGGAGTGCTCCTCTGATGGCTGAGGAAATTCAAGATCTCCACAGTTCTTCAGAAAATGCCTCCTCAGTAGGGTCTGTGCGCACTGGAAATATCACCACCTGGCACAGCAATTGCAACTCTCTGGATAGGAAAGCTCTCCACGGAGTAATCCAGTGTGCCAAACACATCACTAGGACATCATTGCCCTGCCTTCAGGACATCTGCACCAGACGGTGCAGGTCTAGGGCAAACCAGATCATTAGGGGCATTCACCACCCCAACCAGAAACTGTTTTAGTGGCTGCTCTGTGGTAAGTGACTCCGCTCCATCATGACCAAGACTGAGAGGGAGCTTCTTCCCCCAGGTCATACTAACCATAGACACTCACAAACCTACGCAGCACACATCCTGCCTCTATTTTTGCACACTGCAGTGTTTATACATGTGCACATTTTTCTCTGCATACAGCTTGTATGAATATTCTGTTGTTTGATATTCTGTTACTTTTTTCTATATGTAGCTTTTTCATCCTTTAATTTTATACCAATATTTATCTTTACTTTTATACCGATATTTATCTTTATTTTACTGTATTATGGCACAGCAGACACAGTTGGTGGAGTGTCATTTTACTGCTATTGTACATTATACATAATACAATTATGAAAAATGGAGATGTAACAAATAATGGAGATATAATGTTTTCTTGCAGCATCCACTTTGCAGGCTAGGCCAAGACATTTGAAGTATGTATATAGATTTTATCACTAATTAAGTCTATCCTTTCCGATCCATTTTTCTTTTTTATGGACATAGTTTCAACCAATCGTAGCCCACTGTTTTGACATGACATATATAGGGAGGCAATCTTCAAATCTTGTCATGAACGTTTTTCAGTGCCACGAGTGTGTTGATTTGAAAGGCTAATTTTTCCTCGTGTGTGCAACACAGCAACTCTTTGTTAATACTGACTCAACTTTAGCTGGAAAAAACAGAACTTTATTTCCTGTGAGAATAATACACATCCATGATAGGACGTTGATACAAGCATAGGTGTGGACAGCCCATCACAATGCAAAACCGTCACAATCCTTTGCTTACTATAGATCAGACCCTGACTATGTGTGGTTTGAGGCTGAGACTACATCTGAACATGCTGTGTCTGGACTGGATGATGATCTGATTTTATTGGACATACTTGTTAATGGCAAATGGAAACAAGGACATTGCAAAGAAATCTGTACTCTGTTGGTTATTCATTAAATAATTTTTTTCCTCATGAGGTGCACCTGATATTTAGTCACATTTGACTGGACATATTTGTGGTCCTTTCTGTAGTGTCATAAGGATAGTGGTACTATGCGTATTTGTGTGATAGTGGATATTGATATAATCCACTGTGGCAGTTGATGTGATTGCATGAATATTTATCATTGCCAATATTTATCATTGCCTGACAAAGAAAATCTAAAATGTGCACTCATGTTCACTGTATTATATGTTAATGAGTGTGTTACATAGTGTGTCACTCATCATCTTGTATTTTCACCATTGGGACTTGGTGGTGTATTTTTATATAAGGTTGCATTAATATAGCACAGCAGTGTATTAGTTGCCCCCTCCCACCCTCCAACAGAGGCCCAGCCTGTACCAGGTATCTGTTATGGCACTGAATTGAAGCGCATGAACACAGTGCCATGGTAATGTCATTTTTGTTATTGGGCAATTTAGAAAAAGCATGGTTCTATACTGTAATTTTAGTTGAATACATAATTGCTGTATATGCTCCCTATCAAGGAGTGAATTAAGCATGGATATCAGAGCAAATAATGAGACACAGAGAGACGCTTAAAAATGAATGCGGCATATTAAATGTTAAACTAAATCTATGCTTTTTAATGCTCTGCTAAATTACTGACACAATCCCTCTGGCGTAGCTGAGAGCGGCCCATTAATATGGAAGATTTCCTTTTAATTCCCGAACACATGTCTATTTGTAGTGTGAATTTCAGAAACATTTAAGAAGCCTTGTGAAATATTTCTCAGCTGAATAGCCTGTTTGCAACCCCCCCCCCCCCCAAATCCCCCCC
>JBBPCX010000001.1:36806459-36816752 GCA_037974365.1 Hydrocynus forskahlii
ACCCCCTCGTTGCCCCCCCAAATCCCCCCCCCATTTGTCTTCTTTGGCTGCTGCTTCTCTGTTCGTCACCCGAGTCTTCCGCTAATGTTAACTACGCTGTTAAATGTAGCTCTTCCGCTGTTTCTGCTTTTTCTGTGTGCCGTTCTGGGACTTGTAAAGCCATAGCAGATGTGTAACCGTGCGCACATTTTAAGGATTACCTGGCTTCGAATGCACAGTAAAAGCTGTGAACGGGGGGAAATAGAAACATTAACGAAGAGGTTTTATGTTGCATGGGGCGGCGGTGGTCATAGGGAGCACAGCAAGGGTGGCAGAGCGTGCTCTGTGAGGTCATTTGGAAATGCACACCCCTGATGACTGTATAGAGGCAGGTCGGGAGAGAGAAGCAGCGGAAGGACACGGGCTAGACTGGTCAGGAGACAGGGTGGTCCAGGATTATTCTATCCTTCTGCATTTGCCTTTGTAATAATTACTCAGATCTGACTGATGTATCTCTTGGCTGATCATATTGGCTGATCAGTATTGGAAAAAAAAACATTATTGAGTTGTTTGTACTGCAATAAACACAAGACTTTGGTTATTCACTCTTACAGATTTAATGGTTTCATGGTTGTATGCCAGTCTTTATGAAGGCAGCTAAAATGACCTACTTGCTTCTGTTACAGCAAGCGTCCTAGAGGGCCAGTGTAAAGCTCTGTTTGGTGCTTTTCCTGCTCAAACACACCAAGTATTCAACTCATTTGTTAATTTCCAGGTACAGTGAGTGTATAAGTAGGGGAATTACCAAAATGTCCTGGACACCAACCTTCTAAGATCAAGTTTAACTGTTAAAACACCATGACGGTTAAAATGTTAAAAACATGTAAAACACATTCAAACCTAACCATAAGCATTGCAATAGTCTCTTTAAACACTTCCTCACAGATACACTACAGTATGTTATTTGAGAACTCCCAATCATAATTGACATATTTGTCTATAGGAATTAAATGTCTCTATCATTTTAAAATATCCGCCAGTAGTGTCAGTTTAATGACAATTTTAACCTTATACAACTTGTAACAGTATAAATAATGTACTCCTGGTCAGGCACTTAAATCTGAATAATAATTAAGAAACTTTAATAATAACCCTAAACACAGCTATGCCAGTGTTAGCTGATTAATTTTCTAGAATATTATAGACCAGGAACTGTTTAAATAAGCAGTTTAGATAGATACAGGCTAACAGACAAAAAAGAGCACATAGAAAGCATGACCACACTGTGAAAATGGGGGAGAACAGAAATGACATTTTCCTCAAACATGTCCTATTAATTCCCGCAGTGACCTCATGATTTCTGAAGCTTTAGAAAATCCCAACCAGAGCCCTAACTCACCGTGTGCCGGCTCTCTCCAGCCTTTTCTGCTCCGTGTAGCTGGAGGGAGCGGTGTGGAAGCACGCGCCCTTCTCACCGCTCCTCCTCATTTCACTCCAGCCACCACATTAATAAAAGATCAAAGTTGAGAGCTCCTCTTGATCCTCAATGGGTTCTTTTTGTGTATGTGAGCCGTAATTACAAACACTGCATGATAAAATGAATATTAATACTAAAGGAGGCTGGAAATGGGAAAGATTCAAATTGAATGGCTTCTTTCCGAGGCTGAGCTCATTTCATGCTTTGGCTACTCCGAACGGATTCACGTAACACAAAAGGCACATGTGCCCTCATGTTCCGTAATGTAATATTCCATATTCACATACAGCAGAGTCTCCCTGCAGTAAAGCTGGCTGTTGGAGTATTGAAGTTCAGCTGTTTAATGGCTGCATTAGATCCTAAACCTGAACATTTCAAACCTGCATATATGTATACAGTCATATGCACAAGTTTGAATACCCCTATTCATACAGTTACATTTCTAAGTGAAAATAAGTTTACTTACATGTATAAAACCAAAAAGAGTCAAAATAATGTACCATTCATCTTGCAGTCCGTATTGTTCATTTATGACACTAAAATGGAAAAATAGCTTTTGAATTAACTGGGTTTGTGATATGTGTCTGGTTATCCTACTGTAGTTTAGCTCCTTCCTCGCACACTGAAGTTTTAAGGAGTGTTTCAGCTTGGACTGCTTTTTTGAAAGAGGAACATCACAGGGCAGCCAATTAGAGCAGGGATAATTTGCATATATCAGTCTTAAAGCCTCAGTAGCTGAAACCAGCCTGTTTAATTCTAGGAGAGGTTGAAACGTAGTCATGTAGAAATGAAAGACAAAATCGTAATGTTTTTATAGGCCACGCTGGGAATAACAATAATTATTATAGTGTTTAGTGAGAAATAGCAGCTACGAAAAAACAAAAAAAAACAAAAAACAAAGCAACCCAGCTTTTCATAACTACAGCAGCCAAACACACGACACATCCCGTTTCAACACAGAGTCCCTCTGTTTAATCTGTGGTCTGTCCAAGAATCTTACATCCAGCCCAATGAATGTCACTTTGATGTCTCAAGCCCTGCACAGTGTGATATGAAGTCACCGGAGAGGACTTCATTTCCCATACATCGACGCTTCTGACTGAAAGACATGCATGTCACGGCTCATAAATCAGCCGTCTTTGTTTCAGTTTACTGTCCTTGTCCCGGAACCGGATGAATATAGATGCTCTCAGCCAACAAGGCCCGGGTGCTGCTGGCTTCCTCCTTGAACCATCGGACTACTCTAATTACTCCTGACCCCTTCTGGGGTGCAGTGTGCAGCAAAAGGATCCGGCTCGCAAATCATGCCCTGTACTGTTGTTGTGTGTGACAGGAGAAGAGGAGTGAGGCTGTGATTTAGAGCAGCAGCTGGACACCCAGAGAGCCATGCAGGAGGGAAGAGGGACGGGGGTGCCGCTGACCTCTACAGGAAGGCTCTGCCACTTTAGACGGCAACCTGCCCAGTGGTAAATTCTGCATCTTTTAGGTGAAGGTACTCAACAGTGGATAAAACAATTCTAAACTAAATTTCATTGAACAACGACTTTATGCATTGCATTATGTAGCACTCAGATATTCAGATATGTCAGTTCCCATTCTGACAATAAAATCATACCAATAAACCATATCACCACAAAGCTCAACTCAGCTTGATTGAAAAGCACCAGCTTTTCATAATCATTGTAGAAGCAAAACAGGGACACAGGGTTAAATATACTGTACTTATAGGACTTATAGACTTTACTTATGCTTCAAACAGTATCTGTAGCTAAACACTTGTCATATATAGAGGCAAATATGAATTCTAAGATTAAAGCACTTTAGGGTGTAAAATGATTGTTTATTCACAGAATACTCAAAATGTATTCAATGCCAGAGCACTTCTGGATAGTACAATGTGAAAGTATTATTTAATTATATAGAATACAACACACCATAACAGAAAGTGTAATACAAAGAGAACATTCTAATGGCTCATCAGCGGACATTCTGGCCTAAGTAACCTAACTAACTTAATACATTATTTGTTATTTTATGCATCATTCCTTAGCAAAGCAATGCAGTGCATCCCTGAACCTCATCAGTTTGACATGTTTCCGAATTTTAAAGTCTTATATTTTTGTTTATGGGCGGGGGACAAATAGCCACATTTACAACAAATGTAATAACATTACAGGTTTCATTTTAAAAGTTTTTTGTTAGATATATAATACAAAAAAATGTATGAATGCTAAAATAGGGCATCTGAGAGTCATATACGGATCAGGTGTCTGGGTGCTCCTCCTCAGTTCACTTTGGTACCTCTGGTTGGTGCATTTCAACCAAGTGCATTACACCATCTGAACTTCGGCTCCTCCCTTCCACCGAAATATTACATTATTTCAGGAATATTCCTATAAATCACTTTGTCATTTATGCATACGGTTTTTATTTGAGGACATCACTGATTTAAATTGAGAGGGGTTTTATAAATAAACACATTACGGCACTGTTGACTTTAAAACAGCTCTTTTTCCTCCCCTCACTAGTTTGACACACCTATAACTCACGGCCCATGTCAGGGTGGGTGAGTTATGGTGGCCGACGCATGTTCACATAGTCTGCATTGCTTGTCCTTGTCCGTTCACTGTTAAACTTAGTCAGTTTGTGTTTTTGCGCATTAATATTTCTCTTAGGGTTCACTTCCTCAAGTCCCAAATCCAAATGATCACCACCCGGAATGAACGAATTGTTATACAGCTATTGTGGAGCATTTCTGATATTATATATAAGTGGCTGTGCAAAGATTGACATGATGATGTGTTTTTGAAGGAAGACAATTCCAGAACAGCAAGTGAATTTACGATCACGACAGGGAAGTCTGGTTGTACTTGCAAATGAGGCGTCTGAAAGGAGTTATCTTCAGGAATCAGAAGGTACGTACCATATATTTGATGTAAAGAAAAAAATAGCTTTACAAAATCCCTTACTGTGCCTTTAATCCCTCGTATCCATTCCATTATATGAGTGATGAATGCTCTGTAGTTTGGAGGCATTTACATTTCATTATTGGCTGCACATGTGTTAACCCCCCCTTTCTCTTTTCTGCACCCAACTCCCTCCCCACCCCCCACCCACCATCCTCTGTAGGCAGATCAATTTGATGCAGACTGTGCCAAAAGCCAGCACCGAGGCTCTCACGACAAGTCTAATCTTCTGATCTTCTCTCCCTCTCCCTCTTTTTTTCCCATGGTCACTTTCTACTCTCTCCTGGAGGCCAAGATTTGAGGGTGAAACCTCACCTTGACCCAGGCCAGAGGTGACCAGGCAAGCACAAAAACATAATATTTTGTGTGTGTGTGTGTGTGTGTGTGCATGCCTCAACATAACTGCAGGGCTGTGCTGGTTCTTCTGGCCCTTTGTTTCACATGTGATTTGGGGACACTGGGGTGCGAGGGGCTTTACTCTTTGCAGACAGCGCTGCTTGCAGGCCATAAGCAGGGTGCAGGGTGTGCGGATGGAGGCAACAGCCAGGAGACATCCACACCAATTGGCACTAATTAGGAGGCCCAGGCTAGCTGGGGTTTTGGCCACATTCATGTCAGGAATACTGATGCCAGCCGAGTGCTGAGACACTGCTAGTGTCACCACCGGCATACACATGCGCACACACACATGCACATACGCACACACACTGTCATGGACTTCACTTTAAATAGCTTGTCCTGTATGTTGAAACTGCGCGCACAACCGTTTGATTTTCAGAGAAAGGAAAGCGGCTGATTTTTTTAAAGCAATAGCATGGTCATGTTTAAAGTTAGCCCAAATGTAGTCGATCAGTGAAGACATATTTGTGTGGTTGCCTGTGGAAATCCTTCACACTTGGATTTGTTTGACAGTTGTAATATATATTTTCTGTATATAATTATCTGGGCTATACCCGTTGCTTAGGCTGCAGCAGAAAGGATTTTTAACTGGTTAACAAATAATGGCCATGTCTTTGCCTTAATTGCTTGATTCAGAAATTTGGGTCAGCAGAGCGTTGTACAAAGTTACACAAACACACACCCTGGTCACATATTAAACAGCTAGTTTATTCACACATGGGGTGAATAAACTGATCTTTATTCTTCAATGTATACAAAAAGTGATTGCGTTGCTAACAGGCTGGCCTGCCAACTGGTTCTTCACATTAGAAAAAACATTAAAATCAAGTTTTCACCAAATAATGTTCCACTATTAAGATGTCATAAATTCTGATCTGATTTTAATTTATTTATCTACATTTTTTGGCTTTTCTGGAATATAAACATCAGCAGCAGTTTCTGCAGACCACTAACCATTTGGGTATTTTCAAAGGGGTTTTACAGTCTTAAATCTGTCCAGAACTGTGTGTTTGAGACTACTTTATAAGTTGGAGGTGAGTGTGTGATTTAGGCAGGCCACATGGTGAATGATTACCAGGTAGCCACATTAGATACATAGTTCCAGTGCAGAGTTAAGGAAGAAAACTTTAGATACCTAACATGTATTGTTTTTTGAGGCTTGATTTTCAATTATTTTTAAAACATCTAAACTAACTTTGGCAGAATGCTCTAAACTTTCTCATAGATATCTATGTTATCATCCTCAGTCCAGCAACTCCGCACCACTTTACTGGCTTCCTCTGATATCTGTATTGACTGGGGATCCGTTTTTTTTCTTCACCTCACCTGGCTCCTACATGCTTCTCTCAGTATGCCTTTGTGGAATCCCTGTTCTGGCTCCTAATCCGCCAATTCTCTCCCACTGTCTCCCGGCCCGCGGTGCTGGCCAATCACTGCTCTTTATAGGATTAGCTAGCCTCCAATCACATCCTCCACTGGAAAAATCACTCTGTGCTCATGCGGCGGTATCCTCAGTGGCAAGAGAGCTGGGCCACCACATGCAGTGGGCTTGACCATTTACAGGTAATGTGCTGGTGAGCAATAGGAGACGGGATGTATATGAAACGAAGCATGCAGAGACACTGGCTTGCCAGCATGTGTGAAAATCCTCTATTTGGAGTGGAGGCCGGAGGTCTAAGATTGCCATTGTCAGTGAGTGGCAAACAAAATCTTTAGGTGTGAACGCAATGTATTTATGATGAAATTGAAGTGTGATCTCTTTGCAGCAGGAGACGTCTAATGCTTTTGATGCTCTGTGGAGGTCAGGCATTCTGCTCACTTGAAAAGAACTGATGAAATTGCTTCAAGGAACATGATCACTCAGTTTACATGTTGGGAAGACCTGCCACTTTCTTGCTGTCAACAGTCTTTCTGACAGTTAGGTCATTTTAAGGCCTTGACAAGCCAACACAGAGCATTATACCACAACTTTTGTCATGTATCTCAAACCATTCTTGGTTTTGCAGGTTGGCAAGGTGCAATATCCCACTGACAGAGGTCACTGCCATTAGGGAATACCACTAACATAAAGTAGTGTACCTGGTCTGCAGCAATGTTTTGGCGGTATGTGTAAAAGGAACCTCCACATGGATGCCAGCAACACAAGTTTCCCAGCAAGACATTGCCCAGAGTTTTGACTCCTCCAGTTCACTTTCTTCCCATAGAACGTCCTGGTGCAGTCTCTTCCTTATGTAAGTACACACACATCCTGTTGTCCACATAATATAAAAGAAAACATGGTTCATCAGACCAGACCACCATCTTCCATTGCTCCATGGTCCAGTTCTGATGCTCATGTGCCCATTGAAGGCACTTCAACATGGGCACTCTGGCCAGTCTGCAGCTGTGTGTTCTGACAACTTTCTATCATTAGCTTTTTTCAGTCATTTGTGCTACAGAAGTTCTTTGCTTTTCTTTAGGAAATGGTGATGCTCTGACCAGTCTAGCCATTGCAATATGGTCATTGTCAAATTTGCTCAGATTCTTATGACTTCCCTTCTTTCTTTCAACACATCAGCTTCAGGAACAGACTGTTCTCTTGCTGTCATTTTTAATGCTGCTTCTGACTCCATGTCTTCCTGTAGCTGTTAAATTTTTACTGCTGTTGAAATGAGGTTCTGCTAACAAAAAGAAGCTAAACTAAAAAAATTTTAGATTACAGTTGCTAAATGTCCTTATAGTTGTCATTATCTTTGATCTTACTGGTTGGTACAGAAAAACGTACAGAAGTGATGGATACGCCAACTGCAATTATTGTGAAATGGACACAAAGAGCAAAAACAGCTGAGCTCCAAAGTAGAGACAAAGATGGTCAGGTATCCACATACTTTGACCATAGTTATTTGACTGCTTAAACTGAACTCGGGGTGAGTTCCACACAAAACATAGCCTAAGCAGTGTACATAAAATATTGGGAGATCAGGATGCAAATAAAAGCAAATCCACTGTCTTAGCCCATTCAGTTTGTCTTGTTGTTGGAGATGAATGTAACCGGAATCTTTGTAAATATTTGTAGATCCCTTTTCCCACCCCACAGATCATTGTTGATAGAGGCTTGTTTTATTGTGGTGGGCCTGTATTTACAAGCATGCCTAATTCAGCCAAACTATTTTTGAAACTGCTACACCCAACACATTGCTGCGGCAGTGGAAATCTTGGCCAGATTGGATTCCGCAGGAGCATCACCAGGAAACAATCAATAAGGGAGCGGAAAGGAGCCCGTCATCCTTCATCAAGCCTTTCACACTGCCCTCAAAGCCACTGAGTGGAGAACAGAGGCTTGAATTGAGTGTCCTAGAGATGCCATTCTCTCCTGCATTTAGTTCCATTCGGCTAAGTGCGTGATTGAGTCTGTGAGCTGCGGAAAGCCCATTTTGATCGAACGGCACCTGCATGGACAGCTCTGCGTCCCCATCTTGGCAACTCTAGTCCCCCGACATATACGCACGAACTCACACTCCACTTTCCAAGTCAACCCACCTGACCACACACACACACATGCAGTTCGCGCGAACGCGGTGCTCATCAGCGGCAGTTAAAGATGACAGGGATGCGGTGGGGCAGGAAACAGTGTGTCCTGGTGCTCGCATGCCCCAGCGCCCAGCTACCATCAACAGCAATTAGCCGCCTGCGCCACCGATGACTTCCGACAGGTTCAAGTATCCTGGCATCCCCTCGTCGCGCCTGTTTGCTTCACCTCCTCCGGTCAGCACCGCTTGCTCTTTTCTCCCCCCCAACCCTAATCCCCCCACCACAACAACCCTCATCTCTCACTTCACATATTCACTCGCCGCTTGTCAAAATGGTGACACAAGGGCTTCTATCCGGCAGGATGATGTGCCTGATGGTTTTTTTGCTTCTTGATTGCTCTGTCTTCTGGGAAATGAACCCTCTCACTCTTTCTCACTCTTTCTTCTCTCTCTCTGTCTCTCTTTCTCCTTTCTTCCTATTCTCTCTCTGCAGGTACCCACCAGCATACGAAAAAGCATTTATTAATGGCACCATTGTGTGTACTCGTTGTTATTCATTATTCAAATCTTCAATCCAGTTATTTAGTCATATTATTCTCAAACGATATTCAAATAGTGTATGTGTGTGTGTGTGTGTGTGTGTGTGTGTGATCTGGACCTTTGAATCATGGCTCACTGACTCCTGATTCTGATGACTTGTTTGAGACAATGTGAGGAATGTGAAGTTGTCTTTTTTTCCCAAAGACAGAGAAAAAAGTTCATGCACAGTGAGAGAAAGTTGTGTGTGTATGCTCATCACAAATATTACATAATCTCCTGATAGCAGTTATTTAAGCAAGTAGAACATACACTAGTGGACCACAGTTATTTCCCCCCAGTTTTTAGCTTTCACAGGCATAGGATTCTCCCATCACAGTTCATGTGAATTAGACAGGTCTAATGAGAGAGGAATGTTTGTTTGAGGTCTACAAGTGCAAGTTATTAGTTATCAACAGCTAGGAAGATTTTTAGATATTGATAAAAATGTTTGCATTGATTTCTGAGTTCTGCAACCATGATGTACAAAAAGACTAATAATTGTTTGATATATATTTACTTAGGACTTCGTAGACTACCTCAAGCTTCGTAAACTACCTCAAACTCATGTGATGCATATGCATGTTAAGTTTCATGAGATTTGGTTTAAGTGATCTTGAAGGCATCTTTTTAAACTAAGCTCTATCCTGAAAGTGTTAATTAGCATTTATTTGGTCATTATTGACCTTCAGGCTCACTTGCCCGGACCAGGAATCGAATCATAGTTCCTTACATGCAGGACACATGTGTTATCCACTGTGCTATCTGCCCCAGACTGTTCAGCACAGTATTTACAATGTTAGCGGTCAATAATCATCCAAGCAACAAAGTCAGTCATCGTCTAAGCAGAATCATGCTCCCAGCCAGAAGGATTTAGCTGAATTAATCATGAACCTGCTGTTTTAAAAGTTTTTGATCATCATTAACATTTAGGCTCTTATGTTAATGATGATCAAAAACACCAAAAATACTGATAAAAAAATATATTGGTAACTGCAATAATTTGTAGGCCAATTGTCTATGTATGCCAGTTGGATAATTGTATGATTGTGGCAGACCAGCTAACTATTTTTTTTTTTTCTAAAATCAAAATGTTGCTGGTATCTTTATATGTTCTATCAAAATGAATTACCCACTCATGGGAATAATGTTGATACCGTGTTTGGAACCCATGTACATGTACTGTCAGTTGCTGTTTGTTGTCTATTAAAAGCAAAGCGTGCTAAATGACAAAATGCAAAACTTTCCAAAAACAGGAACCAGTTTGTGTGTGTGTGTGTGTGTGTGTGTGTGTGTATTTGTGTGTGTGTCTGTGTGTATTTGTGTGTGTGTGTGTGTGTGTGTGTGTGTGTGTGTGTTTTACATCCCCACACATATACCCCCGCGC
>JBBPCX010000001.1:36816852-36902800 GCA_037974365.1 Hydrocynus forskahlii
GGGAGAACAGAAGGGAAAACTAATACACAGGAGACAGGGACCGGGACAGACGGGACGAGGGCGAGGTGACCGTTACACAAAGTTTGCATTTTTCTTTTGCACGTGAGCAATGAGGCCAGTAGAGTTTCTGTCTGGGTGTTCAAAATGCATCATTCAGTTCAAATATATTTGCTTATGGTTTCTAACACTGCTTAACATCACTGAGTAGCCAATTTCTGCACAGAGAACACCACATCCTTGGCCTTTAAATGGCTCACAATTCATTCTGTTGCCTTTGCAGCATTGCACTTAGCTGCATTTTACTTAGTTTCTTTTCATCTCTCTAAAATTTTGAAGTATAGTCTGTCAGTCTGTCCCGATTTTTCTCAGAAATTGTATAAATTAATTAAACAAATGAACTCTTTAATGGAGTAGTTTCACTACCTTTTCAACCATTTATTTAATGAATTTGTAAAAAATGTTATTTCTGCATTATTTTTATGCTCTACTACAGTAGATCATTCAGACTCTGCGTTTTCCTTTCTTCTTTCAAATCTTTCAAGCTCTCCAAATTCCTGCTCTTATCCTAACCCCCACCCTCAGCCTTCCCCCCTTTCTGTCAGTATTTGTCCCTGCACTTTGGATCTCCATGCACAGGTGTCTGCAGCGATGACTGTGTCAAGAAGTTAACCGGATTTGGCCCAGCTATGGAAACCTGAGATACAAATCAGGAAATGTTTATGAGATATCACATCCAGTCGGACAACAGTCAATAGCGGCCGGTGGAGGTGAGGCAGGTATGGATTTTTGAAAGGGTCCCTGTCTTGCCCTGCCTGTCATTAGATAGTGGACAGTTTCAGTCTGTTAGAGTGTGGAGGAAAATTCCATCTGCTGACGATTCATATATTAAAAAGGCTGTGTGATAAAAGAAGTAAGAGGGAATGGGAACCTGTAAAGTGGTGCTGAAGTAAGAGGCCTCATTTTTAGAAGCAGTATATGAGAACCTGCATTGCAGTGCTTGAAGATTTGTTACACTGTAATAGGTTGAAACAGATACTTTTAGAGAGGGCTAAATGTTGTATGCTTATTAGCTTCACATAATACATATTAATCATACTTTGTACCTGAATGTTAAACATCAGTGTTTTCCGTCTGTTTTTGTATGGCTGGAACTAATGAGATTCAGTACCATTTGATTCTGCTGTGAAACATTATCTGATGGAAGTTTAAACTGTGACCATGTGAGGTGAAAACTTGAGTTTGGACTATGTCACAGTTCTCAATAATAGGTTATTGCTTCAGAGTTATTCATCATGTACTTTATACCAAATGTTTCCTTAAAATATAGAGTAGTATGTTGTGCTGTATAATGTATTAGACAGTGCAGATGACTTCTGGTTGAAGTAGCAAGGCATCTTCATAATTTCTATTTTTGGTTCCAATCTGGCAGATATGCCAGGCAAATATGCCTTGATGCAACTGCAACGGGCTCATAGGACCACCTACTAACTGCACACTTGGAGGCACAGGGTTTTAAAAGTAAAGCAGTGAGCAGGAATGCAGTATGAAATGATGCACTGACCAACACAATGCTGGTGCAATTTTTTTCTTGTATATTGACTTGCGTTTTAGGTTACATTTCCGTAAAAACATCCCATAAACTTTTCTCAGGCTGCACAAATTGCATCCATCTCTTCATTAAGGTGGAGAAGATGATGTGATTTAGGACACAGTATGAATTCACTGTGTAGCAGACTGCTGTGGGCCACCCTTAAGACAAGAGGATTTGCTTTCACAAACTACCCCTGGAGTAGGAGTGCTGATCTAGAGTCAGTTTTGTGATAATGACTATCATTAATTCAGAGGAATCTGATCCTCCTTAAGACTGGATTGTTAATACCAGCACTGGTGTTGTCTAAAATGTCAGGATATATCTGTGAGGCTTTGCTCATTTTTATAGCTCACAGTAAGTCACACTGTGTCCTAAACCACATTCACAAGACCTCACTGAAGAGCTGAATGCTGTTTAAGTGAATTGAGAGTGAATTATTTTCATCTAGACAATTTGAGCAACTGTTGAATTCATATTGATGGTATTTGTTAGCAGTGTTAGCATTGCAGCATTTTTTGGCAGCACGCTTTCTTACATATGTACATCTGGCTCACTGTCTCTCATTGAGTCTTCAGCTGTTTCAGTGTCAACTCCTCAGCCTCTGAAACACACTCTGAGAGTGAAGAGGCATGGCCGTAGCAGCAGTTACTCAGTCCACACCTCAGACTCTGTAATTTGTTCCTCATGGACTTGCCTGCAACCAGTATGCAAAATCAATAGATACTCTTCCAAATGAACCACTACAGTGACATGAAGATACATGTTCTTATTTGGAGTCAAAATAGGGGAATAATATTGTTCATGCCTCTGCATGTTGTCCTTTATCATGCTGTGTATTTTGGGGGATATTTTTGTTTGTTTTTGCTTGTGGTTGCTGTCCATCAAATCCAGGCAAATTGTTTTTTAACTGAGATGCTGACCTGTATGGAATTCATGAGCCATTGGATTGTGGCAAAGCAAGTGTTTCCTTGTTCGGAGGAGACCACTCATTAACACAGCATGTAACGGGATTTGTTCTTAGCACTTAGCAGTTGTCGAAATCCACTTTACCTGGTGCTTTCCATTATTTGATAATGGACGGCAAAACACAGCAGCTCGATAGCCTCCTAATTAATCTCATCTACATCGTATTAGCTCCATTTACCAGGAGGAAGTATGTGGGGACACATTTCAACCAAGCAGCTCGTGTGAATGCATGCCAGGTTAATAAAGGATTAGGCAGGAACAAAAGAGGGGTCACCTGATGAGGGTTTTCATTTTTGATGAACACAACGCACTGTCGATTTGGCAAGTGCCACTTTGTTATTTTTGAAGTGACATCATATGTTACTTTCAGTAAAACTCAAAGTAAAATGTATGCTCTTTACTGCATTTACATACTTCAAGCCCTAGAAGGTGAGCAAATACATTTGCTCATAAATATTTTTAAATGTAATGATAATTTATTTAAATTAACAAGTCACACAAAAATAACATAAATTTTCATTTAATTCTACACTTTCAACATTTTTGACAAACATGGCAAAAATAAAAAGGTTTCGAAGACAATTCAGTATAAGTCACATCAAACACTTTCAGTGCACATTGGGGTGGTGCCTTCAAAGGTTTGTTTTCAGTGCTTTAAAAACGTTCATGTCTGAAACATTCCTCTTTCCACTAGGACAATGAATGTAATGTACTTTTAAACTGCAACAATCAGCAAAACATTAAAACCACCTGCCTAACATTGTGTACATCCTTCTCATGCCACTAAAACAGCTCTGACATTCTTTGTAGTGTGGCAAGGCGCATCATCTTGCTAAAATTGCTCAAAACATCGCATTGCCTCTGCCAGCTTCACTTCTTCCCATAGTGCATTTGGGAATCAACACAGGTATACGAACCACATGCCCCCGACTGTCCACATGATGAAAACATGATCTAGGTCACCTTCTTCCATTGCTCTGTGGCTCAGTTCTGATGCTCAAATATTTCAACAGTGAACAGGGGTCAGTATGGGTACTCTGACCGGTCTACGACTGCACAGCCCATACACAGCAAGCTGTCATGCACTATGTGTTCTAACACCTTTCTGTCCAGCCTTTTCAGCAGTTTGTGCTACAGCAGCTCTTCTTTGGGACTGGACCTCATGAGCAACCCTTTGCGCCCTACGCACATCAGTAAGCTTTGGATGCCTATGGTCCTGTTATTTGTCTGTATTTGGACCGCTTACGTTTTTCCTGTTTCCAACACATCAGCTTCAAGAACTTACTGTTCACTTGCTGCCTACTATATCCCTACCCCCTTGTCAGGTGCCATTATAACAAGATAGGCAATGTTATTCACTTCACCTGTTATTGGTTTTAATGTTGTGGCTGATCAGAGTTTAAGGTTGTAAAGTGGACCTTGTGGGCCATTTTGGATCCATGAGGGCACATTTACATAGTTTGGACCCTGGGGGACTGAAATGTACCTGGACAGTACTTTTTTGTCAGTGTACCAAAAAAATCTTTTCTCATATTAGTTGTCAGCTGAAAGTTTAGAATTGTGTGGAAAATAATTAATGTTGCCTTAATTAATTGTGCTTATGTCTCTAGCAATAACTGTGACTTCCAAGGGTCTCAATTTTTTAAATTTTCTCTAAGACCTCAGATGATTGTGTGTGTAACTTGACTTGCCTATGGAAGCGAAAGTTCAGTCCCTCTCCTTTCAGAGTTTCAAAGATCCCCTCTAAACACATAATGAAAGAAAAACATTAATTGTAGCTTGCAGGTGAATTGTACAAACTTTGTGGCCTGAAAAAACAAAACAAAACAAAAAAAAAACAAAACAGAAGCCCAAGGTTAGTCCTGCTGTACTCCTGTTCATTAGTGTTGTGGGCAGGGGCAGTGTCGTGGGCCTCATGTAACTGTGTAATGTCATGGCTCTTTACTCTCAGTGTGTGTGCGTGTGTGTGTGTTTGCTCTGTCAGGGCTGGACCAGGGAGTGCCGGTGAGAAGGGCCATGCCTGCAGAGCAACTAGCTGATGTCACAGGGAGGTACGATGACGTGTGTATGTGTGTGTGTACATGCGTATGTGTGTCTGTGTGGCACACACACCAGCAGTGCAGTTAGGTCTGTCAGTGCACATCCGTCACAGCCGAGGCTGGACACTGGCCTCTCTCCATCCCCATAGCTGAGGCCAATGCAGACGGACAGTTGGAACCCCCTGAACATAAAGCTAAAAGGTTGGGACAGATGACACCCCTCAGGGAGCCAATGTGTGTCCCGGCCCTCCACAGCCCTCCCCTCTGCTTTTTTCCCCTTACTTTCTGAGAGAAGAGAGAGAGACCTCTGATACTGCATGTTAACCAGTGGCATGAATCAATTAATATTAGAGCTTGAGGCATGTTTACTGTTTTTCTTAAGACCAGCAAACCAGTACAGCCAAGAAAATCACCAGTTTAGTTCTTAAAAATTCTTTGAGAGATCTGGCTGGTCAGTAAGTCTATCCATGCTGTACCCTAGATGCATTCTCTCAGAGCTACTGTGGTTAGGTTGGATTATCTTTACAGAATATTGGCAAAAGTCCCATTTAATCTGGTCTGCTCATTGGCCTGATAATCATATAAGCATGAGTTCAGTCCTTAATAATACCATGGTCGTCTCTAGCTGGGAGTTCAAGAGAGCATAATTTGACTTGCCCTCTCTGGATTGGTGGGATGGTACTCCATCTTTCAGTGCAATGCAAAACAAAAACGACAACCGGACCATATAACTTGGAAAAAAAAAAAAGAATAACATATTACAGATTACTTTGTAGGTGGAAAGGAATTTTTGTCTGCATGTGACAATTGCTTTGAAAAAAAATGCACTTTTGGGCGGAGCTTTTATAGGTCAGTTAAAAATCATGTTTCCTAAAATCCTGCACTGAGAGAGTAAAGGCTCTCCATCTCACACTGAGAGCTTCTGAACATGGAGAAACACAACCAGTGGACCGCAAGCCATCGATGCTAAATCATTGATGAGATGTTGGCTCTCAGCAGTGAGATATGGCCTCTCGCCCCATTTTTCACCAGTAATGCCTTGCCATTGTACTTTACCTTTCTTTTTCTCCCTTCAAAAACAGATTGTTTTTTTCACATGACCTTCTTGGATACTAAGTGTGTGCTTAACACTCCTGATCTCCCATGTTGTCAGTGCTGGAGTTAAATAGATGACTTAAGGTCCTCTTTAGTTGCACAAAAAAAGTAGTTACAGAGTCCTAGATACAGCAAGAGATAAAACAATATTTGAGTTTCATTATCACCTGGACCGTGCGCTGCTTATAATGTACATTTTTAAAATTAATTCAGATGCTATTCTCTCCTTTGCATATGGGGTTGCCCCACTTTTATTGCACAGTTTTGAAAAAAAAAAAAAAAAAGATTTTAGTGATTCTTTACCAGTATTGGACTGACCTGCTAAATGCTCGTCGCTCACTGTGTCTTGTGGACAGTGACAATAAAGGCATCTTATCTTATCTTATCTTGATTTAAACATGTGACCATCATTTAGTTAGATCTGACCCTGAGTTTCAAAGCCACTGCAGAGCTTTTCATTGTGTCTATTGAGCCCAGAGGTTATACAAATGCTTTCTTTTCTTCTTTGCTTACTATGATGCCACTTTTAATGCACTTTTTTTAAAAAGAAAATAACAAGGACTCCAACCTTCAGAGACAGCTGTAACACCAAGCTTGTATATTCATTAAGATAGAAAAAAATGTTTTCTGAAAACTTCAGATTGTTTATTGATTTTCATTTCTTTGTTGAGGAGAAGCTTGAGCAAGTGTGTCTCAGGGTGGTCCCGTGGGAGCACTGGGGACTCGATGAGGGCGTCACATTTCAGGCCTCTCGCTATGGAGGGCTGTGTCAACTCCTGGGATATGATAGCAGGTAGAACGAGTGGGGAGAGGAGCAGTCCTGTTCCATTAAGGTTCCTCAGCAGTTCCCATTACAGAGCAAGAGCGCACCATGACATGGGCTTTAATGCAGAAGTTTAAGCCCCCCACAGTAACGTTAGACTTACTGGAGAAAAGCTGTGGTTTCACAGCTATGCACCTAGAAAATGTATACAGCAAGCAAAACAAAGAGAAGTATTCATTTATATGAAGTTATGGGCAGAACGTGGTGGATCAGGGGTATCCATTTTTGCCAAAAACGGTTTTTAGGAAACAGGTTGGTGTATAAGGAAATCTTGCAAGAGTCTAATTTGACTATTTTGGTTCAGTTCATAATTACGTTTAAAAATACCCTGAATCCACAAATGTGATTGAAGCAACTGTTTAATCAGTGATGGGAGTAACCAGTGTGTGATTAACACTTGAGACCCACAGAAAGTCTCACCAGCTAAATTTTGAGTGAAAAATATTCGGAAAAAATATTCGCTACTGCGATTGACGCAAAATGGTCAAAATGGGTGTTTGCATTAGTTAAAACAAATAACTTTTTTAATTGCTTTGTCCATTGCCAACCCCAAATGTCGAACGTTTTTGTTTTGTTTTAACCATCACCAATCCTCCACCCCCTCACCCGTAACCCAAATTTTCACAAAAAATCTTCATTGGGGGAACCCTGATTGCCACCAGGTATTTTGCACACTGGGGGTAATGCAGGCCGAGGCAATGTGTTTTAATGATATAATTACTTTCCCCTCGTCTTTAAGAGGTTTGATGTGCATGATTGAATTAATGGAATCAAATTCAATACATTTTGTGTGTATATTATCCATTCTTGTCTTTGTTCATAATTTGCATTACCTGCAACAGCTGACTGTGTAATTTGGATTGTGAATGTGAACTTTCCAACACCGTGAATCCAATCTGTCAAGAGATTTAATCTGTTGGTGCAGCGCACTGGTTAACACCACTGCCCTCCACTCAGCAGGCTGCGGTTCGATTGCCCAGCTGGACAAGCACACTAAATTACACCAATAAGAGTCCTTCGGCGAGGCTCTTAATGCTACATTTGCCTTGCTGGATAATGCAAAAATGTAAAACTAATCACGCTAATGTGTGTGTATGTGTGTCTGTGTGTGTGCATGTATATATACAGTATTGTGCAAAAGTCTAAAACAATATTTACATTAAAATTCATTATTTCTAAATATACTAATTAAAGTGTAAAAGTATAAATACAAATGACATTATACAGTCATTTTTTGCAGTGAGAATAGAGTAATTTTTTGTACAGTATATAAATTTGTTCCTTGTGGAAACCCAGTATGACTTGTAGTGCCCGTCAGGAACCTGGTTTAACCAAATCAGTCCTTCATTAAATTAAATCAGATGAGCTGCTGATTTCAAAATCCATGCAACGGCTGGAGGCATCGAGAAGAAATCTGGAACCAAACTTGTGTTCTCCTCACCAGCTCACAAAATATCAACAAAACCGCTTGCTTGTTTGTATTTATTCTAATGTTAACTTTGCCAGTTGAAAGAAACATTGTCACACACTGAGACAAATGACTAAGACTAAGACTTTTCTATGAATATTTATATGTGTGTGTGTGTGTGTGTGTGTGTTTGCATTCCTCATCTAGTTCCACTGGTTTTTTTGACTAGTTTCTAGTTGTTAATTCCAGGGCTCAGAAAAGAATCTGGTCACTCTGAGTAGAGATTTTTATGGTATAGAACCATAAATAATTATACATCTTATAGTTTTCCTTAATGAGGTTTAAATGAATGAAACATTTATTGTTTACCATGGAGTTGTATAACAGTGGTCAAAAAAACTGCGTGAATATTTTGTTGACCTATTTCTGTGTCCTGGAGGCAATGGCCTCCTGATATGTGCTCTCAGCCCCGACTCCTCCAGTCCGATTGCCTGGGAAGCACTGAAGCTGCGGTGTAGGGTCATGCTAACAGCTGGCCTAGGAAGCCTTGTGGTCATGGTGTAGCACTGCTCCAATGGCTTGCCCAGGAAGCCTCATGGCCGTGGTGTATCGTTACTCAAGTGGCCAGTCCTCTACACCCTGTGCCTGTGGCGTAGTCAGTCTGATGGCAGGCCTGGAAGCCTAATGGCTATGATGTAGCTTCACTCCCGCGGCCGGACAGGTGGGCCTCGCGCCTGTGGTGGGGTGTCTCTCAGGTAGCCAGCCCAGGAGGTCTCATAGCCACGATGTGGCATCGTTCTAATGGCCAGCCTAGTGAGCTTTGTGGTTGTGGCATCCAGGTAGGTTTCTTGGTGCTGCTTTACAAAAAGACTGTCCTTATAATGTGATTGTAAATGGTTAATAAATGATTTGTTAATAAGATTGTAGACAGTTTATGAACTATGAATAAGCAGAAATAAACAAGTAATAATAATTGTCATACATTGACGCAGAATGTTAACCTGTCAGCTTCATCAGGTATTTGGTAACATGCTACTACCATTACAACACCAGAGCTTGCCAAATAGTGAGCGTTTATCAATGTATAACTGTTATAACTTGTTTATACCTGCTTATTATGATTAAGAAACCATCCACAACCTAGTTAACAACCTGATTATAAGTCGTTTATTACATTTTCATAAAGGTGGTCTTATTGTAACGTGGTACTCATTTTTGTAATGCCAAGCCCAATAAGCCTTGTGGCTGCAATGTGCAGTGCTAGGCAGCCAGGCCAGGAGTTCTCAGAAGCATGGAAAATATCAAAACCCACATACAAACGATACAAAACAGTACAGAAACAAAATAAACAAAATAAAACAATATGAAGTGACATATATAGTGTGTCAGTGTTCTAACATTTTCTTTTTAAAGGGCATAGAAACAATAAAGGCTGTGTGTGCATTTGTGCATGCAGGAGAGGGCGGCAGAAAGGGAAAGGGAGCTGGCACACATGACAGCAGCCACTTAACAGACACACTCGGCTTGTTTTCTTACGTATGTCACTATCACATAAATAGCATTGATTAAAGTGCCAACCAGCCACAGCATCTGTGCTTTTTGGCAGCAGAGTCTTTCTGGCACGCATGCTTTCTCATTCAGGTTCTTGCTTTCTTCTTCACAGCATAACACATGGGTGTTGAATACGACCGGCCACTTCGCCAGCGGCACCAAGTCTGCGTTCCTGGATTACGTTGAGACCCAGACTGAGCTTGCTAAGTGCTGTATAACAGCAAGTTCCTGGTGTCGCATAACCATCCATAGTGGTGTGTAAGCTGCATCAGGGACATCGTCAGCACAGGCTCTTCGTTGTCCTCAAGCATGTAGAAACCACTGAGCACCACTTTCGGCAAAAACCAGGTGATCTCTAAATATCTCAAGAACGGATTTCATCCCAGAGTGTCACAACATAATTAGAGTAATACAATGGACAATTAACTTTAAAAGAATATAGTAGAAGAATGCACAGTTTAAACAAAACTGCCATTAAGGATTCTTTGAGCCAAGAATTCTTTGAACCGAAGAGTTACAATATTTTTGGAGGACCCGACCCCATCAACAGAAATGACACAGCACATCTGCAATTGCATACCTAATCTCCAACGGAAAAGGGTTTAGACAGCCACTGCAGCAGTTTTCCTCTTGATAGCCACTGGCGTTCGGTATTTATTAGTCGAGTTTGATGCTTGGCTCCTATCTCAGCACAAATGGCAGCAAAAAGTTTTGATTTGAAGTTCAGATTTTTTACAGCAGCACTCAAAATGTCAGGTTTAGGTACCATGCATTAGTAGAGGTTTTGTGGAACCAAAGTGGTATATTCCTGAAATTTTGACAATGATGCTAATTTATTTCACATTTTGCTAGTTTTGACCACTATAAAAATAAAACTAACCAATATTACTCCACCTTGGTATCATGCCCTTCTGTTAATCAGAAGTTTGGAGTTGCTAAACTGAATAATGGTTATTCTGTAATAACTAATACAATGTAGATATTGTGTAAATGTTATAATCTAAACAGCAGTACATAAAACTATGGTTTATTCACAATTTAAACAAGCTGAGGAACAAGAAGATGTGGTAAAAAAATAGCAAATGCTTTAAATAATAAATTGTAATGATCTGTTTACAGGAATGTCTTGACATGAAATCACTATGAATAGCCATTTGTGACTGGGTAGATTTTTTAATTCTGGATATTAATTTTATTAATTCATTCTCAGTGCTGTACTGTTTTCTTGACTCTATGATTCTTTTCATTATCAAAAATGTTGGATTTCACAGATTCCTACAAATACTTGAATATTTACATCATAAAAATATTTAATAAATGTATCTGCAACAATATTTGTATATAAGTGTCAGTGTATACATGATATCATATGTAAAGTATAAAACACCTCTTGTCACATAAAATATTTTGTTGAGTTTCTTGATGAAAATAAGTTTTAAAATTTCTCTACTGATAAATTAATCTACATAGGACATTTTCTGTACATTTTTGTGCACATTTAATTGATTTGTTTAACATATTGGGAAAAAATGTAAAATGTATCATTCACACAGTAATTCTACATAAGTGTGTTCTCTTCACTTATTTGCACTTAAAAAAAACAACAAACTATGTCATTTGACCAACTGAGTGAACAAATTTCCTGTTGTGTAAGACGTACAGCCAATTCTTTGTGAGTCTTAAGCAACTGTAAAGTGCAGGTAGAAGAGAACTCTTTGAAGTCACTAAGACTAATTTTTTAGCAGTCTGCTTGTTTCTCCTAAATTGTTATGCATATTTTCTTGGGTGCTATGCAATGTTTGGGCATGCGGGTGTATGTCTCTGTATCTAGAGAGAATCCGTAACGCTCAGCATGAGCAGACAGATTCCAAATAACTGTGCCGGTGTCCCAGGTGCTGTTTTGTTGGATGTTCTTTTCTATGAATTATTAAGAGTGTACAATTGACGAGCCTTTTCTGCTGATCAGCGTCACACAGGGCCTGCACAGGCGCAGGGGAAAGGATCTTGTTGTTCCCTTTTGATCTCCCTCTCGGCTGCGTTTACTGGCTTAAAACGGAAAAATCTGGCATCCCAGCCAGGGACATCGCTTATGCATAATACCCTCCTGGCAGGCTTATGAGCAGAACTGAGCTCAACATGTTTTTTATTTTTTTTTCCACCTCTGACTTTGCAGGCCCGTGCATATCTGATGATGCCACTTGATTAGAAAAACACATGTTCAGACCAAGCGGGCGGATAAACTTAAATTGGCGCAAGAATCCCAGTATATTAATAAGAAAACAAATCTTTTTTTTCTTTTTACCTGTATGTAAATCAGAATGTAATTTATTGTCCAATGGGACGCCAGCATAACGAGCAGCCGTCAGGGTGTCGGTGAGGGAATTTTACGCATATATTTATTCAGCAACTTGGAGCACATCTGTTGCTGTGAATCATAATTTGAGTCGCAGCTTGGTGCCCCTGTAATTATAAAAACCAAATACCTTTGCTCTCACTTAAAAGCCTTCATCTTTCATGCACATCAAACAGCAAACAAGAGATAAGGCCTCAAAGCAGAGCCGCTTTTAAGGTAAACTCCGCAAAAGGTGAGATGAGGGTCTATGGTTGCTGGTGTTATTCCCCACAGACTTGACGGCCTCTCTCTGTACTTGAGAGTAGTCGCACTAGGGATGCATTTTTGTAGTTGTTATACATATTTGTTTTTGCTTTGTGTTCTCTTTTTTCTTATTACTTCTAGATGTGTTTCCTTAACAAGATGCATGCAGTAATGTGGCCAGCAATATTCACTAAGATGAGCCCGTGGGATGTCATATGTGCAAGAACCAAAGCCGATCAACCATAACTGTTTTTTACTATTATTTTAAGACCTCATGAAAACATTGGTCAGAGTATTTGCCTATTGTCAGTTTTATACACTGTATCGACAGCAGGCTACATAACATTAATATCACAAATAACAGCTGCATAAAAATAATGTCAAACCCGAAGTTGTGGTGACTGCATTGGTCTACTTGCTGAACATCTGTGGCACTGCAGATGCAACTACATCATGTAAGATCTATGACTCTGTTCATTATCCAAAATGTTTACATCATACAAATTTACATCATACAAAATGTTTACATCATACAAATTGTTTATGAACGTATCTGCAACAATAAGTGTAAGTGGATACATAAAGTCATATGTAAAGGATTGAACACCTCTGGTCACATTAAATATTTTGCTGATTTTCTAGATGAAAATAAGTTAAAATATGTTAGATAACATTTTTAACTTATAAAAACAAGGTCAAACCCGACG
Organism: Hydrocynus forskahlii; assembly: GCA_037974365.1. Classification (NCBI taxonomy): domain Eukaryota; kingdom Metazoa; phylum Chordata; class Actinopteri; order Characiformes; family Alestidae; genus Hydrocynus; species Hydrocynus forskahlii. The sequence goes on from JBBPCX010000001.1 coordinate 36,829,629, forward strand.
TCAAGGTGACTACATTGGTCTACTGACTGAACATCTGTAGAACCGTACATGCAACAACATCATGTAAGATTTTCTTATAGATAACCTAGGTAACCACGCAACCATACAGTTTTGTTTTTTAGTCTAAGCCTATAAGCAATTTGCACACTTAACCTTTACAAAAACTTAGCATCATATATCCAACAACACAGCATTTCTAAGCTATTATTCCATTCACAGCCAACAGCAGGATATGCTGAAACAGCTGGTCACATTTCAAAAATAACTAAAGCACAACGTACACAAAAAACACATTAGTGCATATGACATGTGACATAATGCATGAACTATAGGCTCAAACTATAGTTTGATAGAGTAGCAATTACCACAAAATCACAGTGCAAGACTTGACAGTGAAATAACTTCATTACAATCCAAAATGTCTGCCAGTTCCCTTTCAATTTAAAGAATGGCTAGCTTTAACATCTTTGTGTTTTTAACTAAATCTTTAGCTAACTTGCCGTAATCTGTCACTGACCACCAATTGACTCTCATAAAAGCAGTGCCAATGCCATCCCACATCCATTTGGACTTTGAACTTTCATTGCAAGGGACAGGAAGCCTTTTTTCCTATTAATTTCAAAAGTGTAAGAAATTATAAGAAGTAATATTAAGATTTTTTATGGCACATGCACGTCCGAGCAAACCTACGTCTACGTCACCTTCTCCCACCCTCATCAATTTGACAGACTTTACTATTTAGTATCCTTTTTGTGTTTGTGTCTCACTCGAATACTTGGCATGCTTTCCACAAACACATCCTACAACTGCGCCCCCTAGAGTCAAACAAATACTAATGCGACTCATTTTTACATTTGAAAGCAGGTGTAGTTTTTCAAAGGCTCCTCCCACTTTTAAGATGCATCATCAGAAGGGCTATTTCCTAGTCATTAAATAAAAAGACATGATCTAGAGGCTCTTTTGACGCCACTATAGAAGGTGAGTAGACAGGTTCACAATAGATGAAGCAGTGGTTAAAGAGCACAATACACCACATGAAGAAACGGCTACAGTGTCCTGTGTACTGTTCTCCCAGTCTCATGACTATTGTTCTAGTCTTGTGGCTATTCTATTTAAAAGAGTATGAATCACAATTATGCAATAATGTAATTTTTACCCATGTAAGTGAGAACATGTATAAAATTTTTGATCAGGTAGATTTTCGAAAGCCTCCTGCCAGTGCAATTTAATGTATTTTAAAAATGGTGGTATTTGCGTTTTTTATTTATTTGTTTGTTTGAAAAGTCAGTTGTGTTGGCATCCTCTCAGTGTCTGTTTCTCTGTGTTGTGGCCTAGGCTCCAGGCAGAGGTCACTGCTTTACATCAGTTTCCCACTGACTGCATTCTGACCTTTATCTTGGAAGAGACACCTTCAGACTGCTCCCAGGTAAGCTGGAAAAGGACAACATCTTGTCGTGACGCCTTCCATGTCCTGCACAAAGAACAAGGGAGCCTGAAGATAATGCCCCGTTCCATATTGATGTCTATCAGCCCTGGAGATGGAAACCATGTTTCATCCTGTGTGCTCCTCCTTGCTCCTTGGCAGACGTAGTCCTCGCTGCATAATCATATTAATTTATGCCCCGCATCAATTATGCATTCAGATTCTCCTGATAGCTTGTCACTTTTTATCCATTAGTCTTTGTATGCCGGGTGGTAGGATGGGTAAATAAATAGGAAACACAACACGCCCTGAGTTGCTTCAGCGGGGGTGGGGTTGGAGGGGTTGCTGGGTCGGCGAGGCGCACGGATGCATTTGTGGAGATTTAAGGGTTATTACACGAATAGGGGAGGGGATCCTTAATTTTTCTTATCTCGTTTGACACCTCTGTGGGTTTGTTAATGGCGGGAGGGCGGAGCCCACGGGGCTGGAGGTGTCACATCTGAGTTGTATTTAACAAAGAAGGAGAAGTTCACCAGGAGCGCCGCTGTAAATGATCACGGCAAGGAATGCAAGCGCTCTCAGATGAAACGCCACCAATCCACTGACAAGGCAATTACCTGAGAAGAGGTAGCTGACTTGGTGGAAAAGAGTTGGAAGACACATGATTAGGTTGAGAGGCATGCCCCTTTGTAGGGTTCTTAGATTGGTAAGGAAATGTGCCAAAATGTGTTCTTCAGACTTTGAAGACATTCTCTACCTCACACCTCTCATTTAAAAACTAATTCTTTAAAGACCCATCCATTGAAAAGTTCTCTGAAGGCCAGTTTTCATAAAGCTTTACAACACCTTTGTGGACCTTTTATGACAACAGACATAAACCTGCATAAACATTTCTAAAGCCATAGTTTAACAGACAAGTTGTCATAGCATCTTATGAGGTGAAATGACATGAGAACGGACTAAAGCAACTGATGCTTGTTGGAATAAACCTTTATAAAGGTTTATGTCATTTGCCATGAAAGGTTTATGTGGGTATCATGAAGCCTTACGAACACTGGCCATTTTCTTCAGAATTCTTTGGGAACCATATTTTGTTGTTCTACGCCATTTTTGCAAAGAACACTTTAGAGAGTTTTGAATGTACTTTGTATTCAGTCTCAGAAAGTTGATCTTCTTGTGGAAAAAAATTGCAGGTACCTTTTTTGCCTTTTATACCCTAATGAAGTGGCTTCCAGCCCTGGTACTGGAGTATGTTTGTTCTACACTCTTAAAAACTAAAGGGTTCTTTTGAAGGAATGGTTCATTATTTATTAGTAATTCGTTTATTAATGATAAAAATGTAAAAAAATAAAATAAAATAAGAAAACTAAAGAAAATGAAAAATTAAATAAAAACAAAAAGAGTTAAACATTTTATGTTTTCTCCCAGGAACTGAACATCCAGGTCTAGAATCATTCAGTAACTTTCATATTTAAGAGTGTATTTTCCTGGGTGGGGCACAGTTGATTAACCTAATCTATTTAACAAGCCCTTAGTGAGTTGAAGTTGATGTGTTAGTGCAGGGAAGACACTAAAATATGCAGAACAGCAGTCGTCCAGGACCAGGTCTGGGATCTATGATCTCGCTGAATTTTTTTCTGGTTCTAGATGAACCTGCTCAGAGGACTCAGAGGATGTTTCTCTTACTAAGGTTTACACGCCCTTAAAGGCAAAGTAACGGTCTTGTTTTCCCTTGATGACCTCCACTTTGGTGCTCTTTTTTAAATAAGAAACACTGCTTTTTTGGCACACAGCTGAAGCTACTCTGTCAGTTTGTGTTCACTGTGGCAAAGCTCATTTGTTTAAGAATATGTCATCTGGATAGAGAGTTAATGAGAAGTGTCTCTCCTGGGCTAAAAGAGCTGGCTGTCTATGGTGACTTCGCCCCAGCTAGAGAATGCGCTGGACGTGGGGCTGCTTGAGGAGGCAGATCAACAAGCAGCACACAAGGCCTCACATCAACAAGCAGCACACAAGGCCTCACATCAACAAGCAGCACACAAGGAAGACGGGGAAAAACACACACTGCTTTGACTCCCCGAGTTAACTACCACCAGGCTTTGAGGAACATTCCATCGTTTTTTCAGCATCTCTGCATAATTCAAGTATTAAGATCAACTAAGTCGTGTGAAATGGTCCATGCTGGAGAACTGTACAGTGTCACAATTGCTCACAGTGATAGAAACCAGATGTTTTTAATGCCTTTAAAAGTTACTTTGCAGAAAGCATTACAGAATTATGTTTATATTCATTGATGCCTACAAGGTTGTTATCTGATCATCTTTTAGATTAAAACCTTTTTAGAAAAGATGCATAGCAGAGGCACACTGTAGAGCGTTTTAAGGCAATAGTCCTCAAAGAAAAATGTGTGTGTGTGTGTGTGTGTGTGTGCACATGTAAGAAAACTGTATAACAGGAACACATTTGCTTTTTAAATAAAAACCTGAATAAAAAATTTGTCCATACTGGATGTATTTCACAAACAGCACAGACATGTTCTGATGCCCTTATAAAGGGAATGAAAAGGATCATTCTAAGCAATGCCATTGAATAAAAAAACATAGGGTCCCCGAAGAACTTTTCAGTGGAAGCTGCTGCAAAGACTCGCTTTTGCTTTATATGATGCCACTTTTGCTCAACTTTAGGGTTATAGTTTAAAGGCAATGCAGAAACACCTCTGAAATAGATTGACAGATTACTTTTATACTTAATGTGGAGTCAATTTTAACAGTAACACCCCATTTATCACAGAAATTCCAGTGGAATGCTGTCCTCACCTCACTAAATCTATGATACATTAATTAATTAATTAATTAATTAATTAATTATTTTTTGGGCTCGGGTGGGAGAGGGTTTTGGACAAGATTAGCACTTGATGTTTAAACAAAGCAGGTCCTGCAGCTGCAGCAGCAGTGAATGGCGCTTCTCTTATGTAACAGGAGGAGGCTGCTCTCAGGTTACCCCGGGCTGGAGTTGCGCATCAATCCGAACCCAAATGCGGGGCAATCCGAGCCGATTCCAGCCTGTGAGCTTCAGCACTTTCTCGTGTTACACGGCGACGGGTTAGATATCCAACACCTTCCATCATTTTCTGCTCACCCACAAAAAATAAAAACTCCAAAGCCACGTGTGTCCTCGGTTTGCGCTAAAGCTCCGGACTCCACGTGCTTTACTGCGCCCGAACTGAGCTCCTATTGAAATCTGATACAATTGTCTGATCGTCGTTGGGACCCCCGAGCTGAAAGTTCATAAAATCAAGCTGGTGTAAATTAAAGACCCTGGACCAGAGTTCGGGTGCATGTGGGGGTAAAGAAGGGGGGTAATTATTTTATACTGATGATGCTTTGAAAATGATCACGGTCCATTACAGCAGGCTCATATTCTTCCCCAGCACCACGGACAGCGCTCCCTCCTCATTGATGCCTGATTGTGCAAACGTCACTTTACCGGGTGAAGTCTCGCTATAATTATATACAATCTACTCCAAAAATAAAACAATCTCATATCAGTTATATAAGATTAAAGAAAAAAAATGTTCCAAACATTTTAGATAAACAGTGAATGCATCTTTGTTTTCTCTTCCTGTGAAGATGTGAATATTTGGTTCAGCCCCCTTCATTAGACCACCAAAATATCCAGCACGTGTATATTGATCTACATCTTATGGTCTGCCCCTCCATTATTAGAGGTAGATGTTACCTCTATTATTAGAGGTAGATATTAATCAATGGTTCGAATGTATTAGATCAGACACTGTAAGAATTTAATAAAATAGATTTTTTAAAATCTTCACAGCGCCGGGAGAGAGGACACGTGTAGACGCGCTGATGGATGTTTTGACTCGATAAATGATGTCTGAGTCCCAAACAGTCCCCCCAACACACACACACACACACACACACACGGAATCATTGGGCTCCTCTTTATGCTGTCAGTTTATGGGCCATGAGATTAGATATGAATATGAAACAGAAACGCAGGAGCCATCGTCTATCACAAGACAACTTGAGGAGAGTTTCTCACCGTTTGGGGCTGGGAAGAAATGGCCATAAATAAATAAATAAATAAATAAATAAATAAATAAATAAATAAAGAGACAGGGATGCAAAGTTTTCTTTTTCTTTTTTCTGTTTAAGTGCTAGCAAACAAAATGATGTGTTATTATTACAGTCAAATAGTAGAATTCCCAGAGTCTGGCTTATCTTTTTTGTTTTTTTGCAAGCATGTAACATTTGTACAAAACTGTAGTAGCATGAGGAAAGGAGCTAATCAGGTGAAGCACTGTAAAATTCTCTTTATATATAAAGATACAGACAGAGTGAAACTTTGGCCACCAAAGCAAACATCAAAGCACAAACACAACCACACATTATTAAAAACACACACCTTCAGGTAGTGCATAAAGACTGTGTACAGGACATACTATTTCATAAAACCTAGCAATAAACACAACTCTTGTTTCTAGAAGGAGTGTCTGGTTCCTGATAAATGAATGAATGAATAAATGAATGAATGTTCTGTTTATGTATCCAATTCTTCTGTTAATACGGTATTATTTTTTGTTAGGCTATACGTGTGTGTGTGTGTGTGTGTGTGTGTGTGTGTGTGTCTGTGTGTGTGTGTGTATGTGTGTCCTTGATCTTCTTATGAAACTCATACAGTCTGTGCACTCATTTAATAAATAAAGACAACCATGTGATACAAACACACACACACACACACACACACACACACACACACACACTGTCACCTTAAAAAGTTATCGATTGATGCACGCATACAAAAATCCAATTTGGAGCTGAGAGGAGGAGAAAGAAGTTGAAAGAAGGTGCAAGTTTTTCTCCAAAGATGCCGAGCTCTGCCAGAGTGACACTCCCAGCCAGCACAAGACCTTTACTGTCTGAGATCCCCTCACAGTCAGACCACTGAACACCATCTTTGTGCTTTAAAGTGCTGTTGCATATCCCACTCTATCACACCTTCCTTGAATTAACGCCCACCGTGCCGAATTAATGCTCATACTGTTTAGATTAATGAGCTACACACAATGGAACTCTATGAAGGTGAATTCAGCACTGCAGGTGTTAATTTAGCACTTGTGTGTGGTGGTGGGTGATTTGTATATAAGCTATAAGCTGCGTGTACACACACTGTATAAAAGCATCATGATTCTAAAATTTTGATATGTGCAATTAAATTGAAAATTAGGGGAAAAAATCAGTATTTTATTACCCATATGAGTCAAACAATCACTAAAAATACTAAACAAAAGGACACATGTAGCGAAGCGAAGGGCAACATTTCAGCTTTGATGCAGGAGAAGCAGTTCACACACACTAGGCCAGTATGATCATCTTTGATTCCATATATCCCATATATAATCCCATAAATCCCATATATTCTCTTATTTTCTTTTTTAATGTCTTTTTAAGGTCCGATAATGTGTACAACAGATTTCCTGAATGTTGTTCATAATGAGAGCAGGACATGTGCTTTTACAGATTTATAGATTTATGTTGGCACTGCTGAATTATCTCTGAGGTCCGTTTAATCTGGTGATTACATTTGATTTAATTTTCATAATAATTAAAGTGAACCATCACTAAAATGAAGAGGGGGTGGTGTTGTCGAGGGGACCCCTTGGATGAAGGTATGTGTGTAAGGGGGTAGGAGGAGGTGGGGGGGGGGGGTGTCTCCTTTTCCCGAGAATACTGATTACGTGATTAGATTGATAGGCAGAAGGCCCAGACAGAAATGATTAAATTAGCATATCACAAAAAAGTACTGCTTTGCCGTAAATCCTCGCTGTGTGTTTGCAAGGGCTGCAGCAGATTACAGCCTTGTGGATGAATCTGCATTAGATGGCAGCAAAGAGACTTTATTCTGCTGCTCTTGCACACCACAGCCTGCTGCTGGAGCTCTCTTTACTGCGGTGGGGCCGAGAGTTTATGGAGGGCGCCAGGCTGATTACTCTTAGAAATTAGCTCTAAATTACAAAACAAGAGTTAAAAAAAAAAAAAAAAAACCCACTGTTGCCAGTGGTTTCACAGCAGATTTGCAATCAAATAATAACCATTATTTTATTCTTAAGAGCAGATTCTGGAGGGTAATAAATGCATTAACGCATCAAGTAGGTCTAGATTGAAAAGAAAACTTCAGATTTGTCTGTCTGCACCTGAATGTGGTCTAGTTGTGTGGATCCAGGACATCTGAGAGGGTTTCTCTTTTAGAGGACATAAAATGCAAGGAAACAAATCTAAAATTGGCAGCAATGTGAGGCAAATCTGACTGTTTGCAGACTTTCAAGCAACATTTTGTGGTTGACAACCCTGATGCTTAAATGAATGAATAATTTGGCTTTCACTAGGTTAAACAATGTGTAAATAAATATTAAGTGGCGTGTTCTTCCTGTTTTAGATGCGGTTGTTTGGAGATGTGGAGCTGTCCAAGGTTCTGAAAGTGATGAAATCCCTAAAAAATAATAAGAGGGGTTCTGATTAATTCCAGCACACTGGCTTCTAGATGGAGCTGTAGCCTGAAATGTATAGCTTGTCTTGAAGCAGACAGACTAATTATTTTTATGCTGTCAATTCATCACTGCACTTACAGGCAACCTGATCTATGTTCTATCTCTGCTCCATGACAGGATATGGGCCCTTGCCAAACAATATTGCCTAAAATATTCTCTGAAACCGAATGAGGCTCTAGCATGTTGCTTTTCATTTACTTTGCCTTGACTACAGAGCCCTTTTCGAGGAACATGATGATGCTGTAGTTTAATCCGGTGCAAATGAGAATGTAAGAGTCTACACTGTCAGAAACAGGGGGTAACGTACAGGTACATTTTTGTTTACCAAACAATAGAAATATTTGAAACAATTGTGTGGTTTTTAAAGATACATACATTTACTTACCAGAGGAAAGGACACATTTGTACCTCTTAATAGCCTAAAGTTTTGAGTCAATGTAACTCAAAAGAAATATGAAAGCAACAGAATATTGTATAAATATGTCTTCCATCTTAAGGTACTGATGTATCCTTGATGGTATCACCCCAGTGACTATTTAGTGCTTTTTTTCCTGGAGGGGAGCTTTTCTATAGACCATGAAATATGCTAAAATATGCATGTATACTCCCAGCCGCCGTACATCCAGTAGTGAGCTTATGGAAAGTAGCTGTACATCAATGTTCATTATTACAATGGCTATGTACATTCACATTTTACAGCTATATATTGTTTTCGAGTAAGTGTGCAGAGAGGTCATTATTTTTGTATCAACCAAAAAATAATTATTCAGCAACATTGGGGCCTCCTCGGGTGTAATGGCTAGCCTCTTGATTGATTTGCAAAATTTATTACCTAGAACCAATTAGACTTAAGTTTAATAAATAAGTCATAAATTCAATCAGCAGGATATTATTGGATTAAGATTCATCGTTTAGGTCATGGAAATATATTTCTTCCAACTACATTATTAGCACCGAGCCATAAATAACCCCAGACTGGGGTGATATCGCCAGTGATATCATTACTGCATAAACAAAGAACACACTGTAACCACGCAACTGAATAGCGACAAGGTGGAAGGGGTGCAGAAAATAGAAAATGCGTGAGGGGAGGGGGGTCCACTAATCCCGGGGTGTAGGATGTGTTTGAGCGGGGGCTTGCGTTTCCACCCAGGGGAGAGATACATGGCGGGGGCACTTGAGGAATGGACAAACTGAGGGGATGGCTGGGAAGGCTCTAGGCTGCTCTCACCTCCAGCTTCGGCAGACAATCTAAAACAATACACCCTGCACTATATCTGTCATCTAACGGCTGGCGTCAGTCTGCCGTCGCCAGCTCCTGCCCTGATCTTGACTCTGAAAGAACAGTATGGGCCCGGGTGGCAGCAATATAGCACTGTTACATTACATCTCCAGTTTATTATTATTCCCTCCCTTGAGTTTCAATGCCCACCGGAGACTGAAGGTGGGATATGACCTTTGGCGCCTCTTACTTGTTTGGAGTGCGCTTTCAAAAGTTAAGGGGGCTAGGGTGCAACAGAGATGCGGAACTTTTCCCTCTCCGTCAGCACTTTATGGGGATTCGGTTGCACGTTAGTCCTCAGTTTGTGTCTTAGGCTTGATTGATTGTTCTCTTTTAATTGGGGGACCAGTCTCCTTCAGCTACTCACACTTTAGGCAGGCTGGCAGGCTCTGGAGAACAAGCATCTTTCATCTAGTTGCTCAGACAGATGCTTTACTTTACTTTATTCAGTTTAGATTTGGTGGAAGAGTGCAATCATCAATAATGCGTGCCAGTTTAGGTGCTTTGGCTAATTTTCAAACACACATTCTTAAAAATAAATGTGTCTTTTTTTCTGAATAAGAGCCACTTTTGATTTCCTAAGCAACTTTTCAATGGATGATTCCTTGGAAACAAAACAACACCCTCGAAACAGTTGAAAGGTTCTCTGGGCAAGCATAGAAAAAAACTACATCTAAAACTTTTCAGTGGGAGAGAAAAAATGTTTCACTGGTCAGTTCAGCTGGTGTTAAGCTGCTTACTGTCTAATGTCTTATGCCATCGTATTTATATTATTATACTGAGAGGTATAGAATATTTCATTGAAGGCTGCTGTATTTCTGTGAGTGTTAACTTCTAGACTTTTTCATTCTTTCAGTACTTTCTGTTCTGGTCATCTATAAGCAGTAAATTAAATCCATGACCTACAAAGTGGGGACAGGTGAACCTCGCCGTGTGATATTTATTTTTGAAATGATATGACACGAGTAGAGGCAAAATAAAGACAGCTGCTCACATTTTTTCTTTTGTCCAGTTCGTAGCTACAAGCATTAAGTACTAGTATTTTTTCCTAATTGCCAAGTGTTGCCAAGTCTTGATGGAAGCACATTTTACCTCTCACCAAAGAAATACCTTTCTGGATGTAATCAAAAGGTCCAGTGAGCTGGACAGAGATGCTGTTGAGGAACTGCTGTGATCAGGAACTAGAAACAATGTAACACCTTCCACCGAAGAGAGCTTAAGTCCCTCAGAGCTGTAACACCTCACTTTTGCGATAAAGCAGCTACTGCTCACTTCAGATACTTAGATTTTAAAACTAAATTTATGTTTCTAAGATCTATTTTCCCATTAAGGGCTCAAGAATAAATTTCTCCATTTCACCAAGTGATTCCATGTTGAGTGAATTCTGGTAGGGTGAGACAATAAAAAAAAGTTTATTCCAGTTTTAATCTATGTTTACATGAGTATGCTTAATATGTACACTATTTGTTGCTTAATAGAGTAAATGAGCAACAGGAAATACTGTTGCTCACTTAAGGGCTATAGGAATAAGGGAAATAAGGGGAATTGAGCTGATTTTTCAGTCTTTCTGCACAGTACAGTTGATTGAGGTGTACGAAATAGTAATTCAGTGTGTTTTGATGTGAAATTATGTATAGTGGAGAAACAATGGTGGTGACTGGAACCAGGGTTCAAAATATGCACATATGTATATATATATATGTATATAAGTATATATATTTTTATGTCCAAAGTAACCAGTGAACTTACACCAGTCTTTTGAATTCATGGTAAAATAGTGGTCAGTCTGAAATAAATCTGAAATAAAGTTGCTTTGAGTTCTTACAATGTCCTGCATTGACACTTCTGCCATCTTTTTAATAAATATGTGGGCAAAAATATTATCCTTAAACTATCATAAATCAATGTGTCACACATCACACAACATATCCATAACCCTTAAACATAAAATTCTATGAAGTAGCTTTTAGAGGCATTAAATTCGTCCTATTACTGTCACTGTGACCAATTCTGATTTGGCTAGACTGGAGCATTTCACACCTAAATACTATGAATTATTTCATTCACATCCTAATCATTTATTTAGGTAGAATGCTTTTTTTAATTTATAGGTATTCCTCTTTTCCATGTCCAGTGAGTGAGAGAGTATTTCACAGAGCAGTGCCATCCTTGTAAATGAACTTAATCTCTTCTTCTTTTAGATAGGGGTGTGCCAATCTGGACCAAAATCACTGGATCAGAAATTGGAAAAGGCCTGAACCATCATGTAAAATGCTTAACTAAACTTTGAGCAACATGGCGGAAAGAGAGATGTGTCAGGACCTGAGTAACACAGACGAGCAGCCAGGCTGTGTCTCAAGTGGCTCCCTACTCCATAGTGAACTATGCAGGAATTAAAATACAGACTCCTGCACACAAATAGTGCATAAACTTTAACAAAGTGCCATTAGTGATTTAGCTATGTATGCAGAATTCCATAATGGACAAATTGCACTCTAAATGGGAACTTAGGAACTTAAATTTGAACTTACATAATGCACTATAGAGGACGTAGAGTCATTTCACATTGAAAGTGTATCCAGACAAATTAATCGACAGCTTAGCTTCTAAAGAGAGCAACAAGGACAGACTCAGACTGCTATCGGTATTAACAGATACTCAAGGTTCCAGTACTAGTATCGGTATTGGACATGAAAAAGTGGTATCGTGCCATGCCTTCTTTTAGGTGACGTAGTTTCAGTGCTGCATAGCAGATCTAGTCCTAAAAATGCTTAAGTGACATGTTGTATTAGACAGGGAATGGACGCATTAAGGCTCAGGAGGCTATTGACCAAATTTTGGATCCACTATGTGTGTAAAGATGCATGTATCACTCCAAAACTCCTCTTTCAAGGGGCTTGAAATTGCTTGAAATTTTGCACTCTTTGTTAGCCAGAGGGCAAACATTCACTCCCTTTTGCTTCAAGGGAAATTCTGTCAACTTTTTAAAACTTTTATGAAATGGCTAAGATGTGAACAAAGTCATACTTAATGTATAGAGATATTTAATGTGCAATGCTCCATTGTATAGAAACCACCTGAGACAGATCTGCTCACAGTGGTGGTGATAGGAACCAGACGTCTGAAGAGTTATATCACAGAAAGTTGTTTGATGAAATTGTTGTGAATAAGCTACCTGATACCTTAGACAGTGACTTATGATAGTTTTGATATAAACTGCATGTTTTTTATCTGTTCATGTCAGGGAGGTGAATGCAGGGTGCTGATTTTTTTTGTTTAGTTTATAGATACTACTTTATTATCCTTACTTAACAAAAACGGAAGACATTAAGTGGTTCTGGGTAGGAAATAAAGTGGCTCTGTTTGCACCGCATACATCACAACCCCTGGTTCCTATCCCACCCAGGTTCCTAACCCACCCAGGTTCCTATCCCACCCTGGCTCCTATCATCCTGTCTGTGGAGAAGTCGGCACGTGTACCATTTCACTTGAAAGCACTATGAGTGACTTTGGTTGAATTTTGTAGAAAATCCGAACAATCGGTGGAATTCCCCTTTAAGGGGGGCGTCTTTTTAAAGCCGGGTGGGCGCGAGTTTGTGGCTGGTGCAGAAGGAGGACGCTGGAGAGTTTTGGAGCTGAGAGTGTGCCTTTAAGCGCCGGTGTGTACCTGACAGCCCGACACACAGCTCCCCGAGCAGGTAACTGGAGCTTTCTCTCTAAAACACGCACGCAGCGAGGCTATTCTCGGTCTGGAGCAAAAACCGTGCAGTATAGCGGCATGGAAAGCGGACGAGCCCGCATGCGATGTTTCGGTTCCGCAGCGCAGGAGAGTGCGAAGTCCGCGTGAACTCGCTCGCGTTCAGGTCCGGTGCGTTCCGCTAGCTAAAAACAGCAGTGTGCCGCGCGTCGCGTCCGTGTTTGGAACGCGCATCGTTGTGTCCTTGAAATGTTTGGTTCCGCTGGGCATGGCTGAGTGTGCTTATGCACCGCTGAAGTGAGAAAAGAAACCGGCCCGGGATCAGTTCGATGCTATCCTTCAGCTCGAGAAACTGTCAGGTCCAAACACGTGGTAGCATGTGGATGTGTTGCTGGGCTCGAGTGGGACTGCAATTGCATGGAGAGCGCTGCACGTGCCAGTGTAGCTCTCTTTCTCTCTTTCTCGCTCTCTCTCTCTATCTCTCTCTCTCTCACGCACACAGTCTGTCATGTCCCAAAGTTTGCAGACAACCGGTCATTGCAGACAACCGGTCATTCAGTGTTGAACCTTTACAATCATTTTAAATATTGTTAATGTTTGTAAAGAAACTTAATTTTGGGACTCTCACTCACGCTTAAAATCAATAAAGAAATAAATAAATATAGACCTATTTTTCCACTCATATGTCAGCCAGGTCCTTTGCTCCCTCCCTTCGTTTTATGCTAGAACGATGAGGCCAGTGTTGCTGACAAACACCAGAAGTCAGTCTTCACCCAAACAACCCAAACTTTTCACCACACCTTCTCCTGGCCGGCACCCAGATCTTCAGATGTGGATGTGGTTTAGGACTTGGCCTTCAAATTTGTGACTTATGCTTTGAAAACCAGCACGGGTGATGTTTTAAAAACCTGCCGGTTTTGTTCATTTTTATATAGAAAATCACAACGTGTGCTTAAACACATGGACAAGTCTGTGCAACATTAATGAAGAACTGTTTGTGGTTTTGGTGATGTATTTTTATGGAAACACTTAGGACTATTTGGTGGTTGCTGAGTTCCATTGTTTGTTTGCAATGTTAGCCTCACAGCTGCAGTTCTAAACAAGAGAAGTAACATTTGAAAAACCCGACCTGTCTTTGCTGATTGGCTACATCTGGAATAAGAGTAAAAATGTGTGTTTTACGCTAAACTGGTCCTTCAAGGTCATACTGCATTTCTGGAAGGCTGCTAAGCAAAAATGCATGCAAGGGATCTTACATCTGGCACACATGAGTATGCATGTTTTTTTAATTCACAGTATGTGTATACAGTATCCATTAAAGGTTTTTTTTAATGGAAATAGTTAATGTAATGCTGTTGTTTATAATAAGCAATGTATTACTTAGGGCCTCATAATATACAATGTATAACTTATCAGCCATACATTTTTGAGGTCATACAGATAAGTACAAATCTAGCCAATAAAGCACAGATATATATATATAAATTTGTAAACATCTGCTCATCCCTCATCTACTCTGAAATCAAGGGGATTAACATGGACTTCGTTCCCCTTTTGCAGCGGTAACAGCCCCTGCGCCTTATGAAGGCTTTACACTAGACTTATTACACTGTATTAGATTGCATTCAGCCACAAGAGCACTTGTGAAGCTGAATTCAGTTTAAAGCATTTTGATGATTTGAGAATGTCTTCAGTGCTGCTTTGAGTCGTTTAATAAACATGTCATGGCCATCCGTTTTATTTAATTGCAGCATTTGCTACAGGAATGTTTACCTTCTGAGCAGCCACTTTTATGATTACGCTAATTTCTATGTTCTGTTGGCACCAAATTGGTGGTGGCACCCACTTTCCATTCAGGGTTCAATAAACGTAAGCTAGCTCTGCTTAATCATGGACAGTTTGTACTAGATCTTAAAGTTGCATGTTCTGTGTAAACAGTCTAACAGTGAATACACTTAACTACATTGTGCTGCAGTAAGCAGCCCCATGTGAAGAGTCTTCAGCCTACCAAACACAGCTTTATTATAAGCCAGTTCATCAGTGGCATCAAATTTAATTTCTTATTTTTTGAGCTCTTAGCATTAATCATAATGGCAGCCTTAAGTGAGACATGCATTATGGATTAATGAGAGAAATGCATTGCCAGTCTGAGTGCATTTTTTAACATTTAACATTTTTAACATAAAGTTAGATGTTTTCTTTGCCTTTTCCCAGATGCACCAAATCTAGTATGGTTGCAAAATTTAAATATGCAATAATAAATGGCCATGAGTGGTTTTGTCCATCTGCATTAACCAACATTACTGCGTTATAATAATTTTGTATTTGCCCAGCCTCTGTCAACTAGTGGCAGAGACAATGGAGGCTTGTAGCAATTGTCCTTCAACATATTTACTGGACTCCTTATGTAGCTAGTAACATATCTTTGTACCCATGTCTCATGTGAAGCTGTAGTAGGCTTAAAAGAATATGCTACACTATATGCTGGACAACGCTACAATTATTATTATTAGAGGTCGCCACTCAGCCAAGACCTGTTAGGAATCCGTGTTACTTTTTTAGTGGTACAGTTGCAGCTGCAAGGCTAATGGTGCTAACATTATAGTCTCCCACATAGCTAAAATTATGTTTGCATTAAATAGGTCACATATTTTACCATTAATATTATCAAGATTATTAAAAGATTGAATTTTTAATTGTGGAATGTTTGCTGGTTATAAAAATGGCTATATTTTCAATATAGACAGTGCCACCCCTGGTTCCTATCCCTGTCATTGTAAAGACGTATCCGTCAAGACGTTTATGATGATTCCAATCTGGATGATTTTGTTTGCATCACTATGATTGAATGATGAAAAAATGGGGCAATTCCCCTTTTACATGAGAGATATCTTTCCCTCACTCACGTTCACTGTTTTTGGCATTATCAAGCTTTCATACTCCTGTATGATATTCGAGAGGTTATCACAAAGCATAGAATGGGAGTTAGGGGAGTCATCTAGTTATTTACATGTCCAAATTTAGCAAATATCAACTTTGACCATGTTTTATTAGGCCTAAGCTTCAGATGACCTTAGAGCAAGCAGGACAGTCAGACCATGGTGTTGACATGATCTTAGCAAGACTAGTGGTTTTAGTTAGACTAATATGAAACCATTGTTCAATGACATGTGATAAGTGTCATTTCCATAAGAATTTTGTTGCACCACTTTCGCTGACACTTCAGCCACAGCTTCAGATCTGCCTTAGGTGGCGAGTTTAGGTGCAGCTGCTGGTTCCGGCGCTGTGGTAAAGCGCCCCTTGCTTTGGGTTCAGTGTGTTTGCATACTCTGCTGTGTCTGTGGCTTTCCTGCAAGCAGTCACACTTGCAAGCACCTGAAGTGCTGATTTGTGAAGAGCACAGGAAGTGTTCCTTTTGCAGAAATGTGAGCCCTCCAGAAATAGACGTTTGTTTGTTTGTTGTTTCATACAGCCTGTTTTGTTGGCGTTGAACAGGAGGAGGATCTTTACAGCAGAGCGTCTGGAGCGGCGGGATTGTACTGGGGTGGGGACCACCACTAGTGTCCTGCTGGCTTAGTCTGAAGAAAGCCTTATCCTTCTGTTTCCTTGAAACACAATGCTGGCTCCTTTTTTTACCCTGCTTTATTTTACTTTATATCTGCATTTTTATACAGTATACGTTAAAGATGCACCAGATTGTACCAAATGCACACTGTCCCTGGGTCAGTTGATATTTACAAATACAAATAATACTTATCTCACGGCAAAAACGCAAACAAGCAAAAAAGCAGAATTTAAAGGTTTTTCTGATGCTGCCATTTTTTGTTTATTTGTTTTTCTTTTTTTTCTCTCTCCCTCTATCTTCTTTCTCTGTCTCTCTCTCTCTCCTCCCTCCCTCGTCTCGCTGCTCTTTACTTGCCAAACTAGGGTCCGGCTTAATGATTCTGAGAGAAGCACCGAGCAGCCCTTGATTCGGACTAGCCGAGGGAAAAGTGGGCAGGCAAGCACCCCCCTCCCCCCATCTGTGTGTGTGTGTGTGTGTGTGTGTGTGTGTGTGTGTTTGTGGTCGCTGCACTGAGGAAGAGGAGGAAAAGCGAGAGGCAGCTGGCGGGCGGACGTCCTTGTCCTTGGGAAGAAGAGAGAGAGGGAGAAAAAAACAGAAAACCTGCACCCGGGAAGTCATTGAGGCAAGCCAGGATCCAGCGTAAGTAAGGCACACACACCTCTGACTGGCAGAGACGATGGGGGGCATGAGGGACCCGCTGACCCACCAGGCTGCACAGAGCCACCGTGCTGCTGCTTGTGTGGCGCGTGCTTCTTTAAATGCCTAATGCTTTTGACAGGGGATTAGATGGGACGCAAAATGCCGTATGGCTTCAAGTTAGGGCTGCCAAACTTTATTCGAAGCCTGGCTAGTGTTGCTGACATAGGACAGTCTCTTTTGGCTCGCTGAAGCACCTTTTTGCAATATTGTCATTTTATTTTTGTGCTTCTTTACAGACATTTAAATGTAGTTTTGACAAATAGGTGCTCTATTTTATATCCTCGATGTGAAGTTGCATATGGGCCACCCCCAGCCTGAAAGGCTTTGGAGGGGTGTCACAGAAGAGTTACTTCCCTGAGTATGTCAACTGAGTGGGGTTTAAATATTTTTAGCATTAATAAAGGTTCTTCCATGGCAGCACTATAAAGGATCTTTTGTCTTCACCTTTGTTTTTAAAATTGCACCGTAGATGCCAGAACTGTTGGTGGTGTTCAGCTGGAGTGTTTTCAGGACTGCTACTGATGAAGTTCCTTTCAGTGTCTGATTTCAGTACTAGCTCCTACATATTAGCACTTTATGCTAACCAGAATTATGTAGAGCATGAAGAAAGGCCAATGCAGCCATATGCCAGCCAATCGAGGTCGCTCATGCAATTAAGCACACTCAGTTAATTAAACATTTAGTGGTCAGTTCTCGCCACATTTTTGGCCTCAGCTTTCACTGGCCAAAAATGGACCTTCCATGGTAGCACTGGGGTGTTGTGTGGTCAGTTTTATTTATTTATTTATCTTGGGCTTCTTTTGTGGCTAAACTGCCCATTCTGCTTATGCATCACTCCCTAATTGATACCCGGAGCCTTCTGAATGTAGCTCATCTATTAATACCCACAGCAGCGTTGCCTGCCACAGCACTGCTGCGTGTTTGAACTGGAAACCAAAGATCCGCCTGTCTGTAAACTGCTCACATCATCAACTTCCCGTCCACTGTGCAGCCGAGTGGGCAAAGCCGTCCAGTCCAGCAGCAGACGCCTTTGTACAGGGATTGGCCGACAGCGCTGATCACATGCACGCCAAACACGTCAACGTCTTCTTTCTCTGGGCATAATAGAAAGTAGTGGGTTTTTTTTTTTTTGGTTAAGGACCCCCTCTCCCTCACTCACACCCCCAATATTGTTTCAAGTCTTGTGTTTGGACAGCATATCTCTCTGTTCCCTTTAAGCCTCTATTTACTTCTAATCCATGGTTTGCTTTGCAGAGCGAAAGGCTTCTGAAATCCTGTAGACTTAGAGCAAAGTTGATCTGCTGATTAGTATTCTGCTGTCATAATGTATCTGTCAAGTTTTTTCAGACTTTTTCCTTCTTCCCAATGTATTCTGGGGCATGGCCACAGAGTGGGCCTATTTAGTTTAGCTGGATTCCGTTCGCGGGAGGACCCTATGCATTAATTGCAGAATATGGAGATCTTTTGATTTCCCACGTAGTTGGTCATCCAAAGCCAACGCAGTCACTTGTTCATGCATGCATCTATTAATTGGCTTGGAAGGAGATATTTGGATCGTTAATCCTTCAGATTAATGCGTGATTCTGGGAAGATTCGTTTCTTCATGCTAGCTGCCGTCCAAGTGTTCCTTAAACAAATTTTCAAGTACTAGACTTGCTACAAGTGAAAACACACCACTACATGATATTATTCTTTCTCTTAAAGGAATAGTTTGGAGAAAAATCTCACAACTTACACAATTTTCTTCCTACCCCAGATGTAGTAAATGAACCAAGGCTTGGAGTCCAAATTTGCTCCTTTACTTCGAAGTCAAAAGTCACCCGAGTACCCAAATCATTTCTGTATAAAAACATCATCAACACTTCTCTCAGTCTCCTTGACCCACATTCAGATCTCCACTAAGGTCAGAAGACTTATTGATATTGTTCAGAACTCCTTTAATTTCGGCCTGGTTTGTGAACAACAACCATGCTGTTATCTGAAATGGCAGTCTGTATTGTTTCTTTTTTTATAGCTCACAGTAAGTTCTAAACCACATTGGGAGTTCTTCACTTTAACGAAGATCTGGATTTGGTTTGAATGGGTTGAGAGAGATTTTGGTGATGTATTTTTATGTAAATAATTTGGGATCTTTGGGTGACTATTGAAGTCAAGTGTTTACCATCATGAGCCTCACAGCTATGGTTAAAGAAGCAACATTTGTACACGTCTTAGCTAATTTAGGGTATTGGAAAAACATTTAGGGTATTGGAAAAAAATCTCAAAAAGATTCTTCTCAGTGCTCTGTCTTAGATGCCTGCTTGTTACATTTGTCATGCCATTGCGTCTCAGATGTTTCAACTTTGTCATGTCTATAATGTTCATTTTCAGAGGGTGTGAGTCTTCAGTGCTTTATAAGTGGTGTCCACACTCTGAAGTATCCTTCACCTTTTGAATAATTAACAAGCAAGTGTGGCAGATGAATCTAATCAGTCTGAGGGCAGCATGTGGTAGAGAAATTCTCTGACCTGCACTCATAAAGTATCTAGATTAGGAAAGATGGTATTCACACTGAAAAACAATGGCATAAGAAACCATTACTGAAGGGTTCCAAAATGGTTCTTCTGTGACGTTGCTCCTAATAAATTGTTTTGTTGGCCCAAAACTAAATTGTTATGCAGTATTCTGTCGCACAGCCTCATTGGTTTTTTCACCTGTCTATGACTATTTATAAAGGTCTCAACAAATCATGACTGCTAGCCTAGCCTCTGGTCTGTAGACTAATAAATACAACAAAGCTAGCATTAGTATGACTTAAAATCATATACAGTGATTCTTTCTTTATCCAGTAAAACATGACTGTTTTTTTTAACCTTATGAGAGAAAACAAACTCAGGTATCATATCTAGAAAGCATTTTCATCTGATGAGCCATTTCGGTCTTTTGAGTCCATTTAATGAATTGTAATGATGAGATGACAGTTAACACTGGGATTTTAGCAGTAATGTTATCTGCCCACCTTCCACCTTTAAACCCCTCGACCCTAAATTTCACACCAAAGCAGTTGCATCATCAGGAGAGTGTTTTCTTAGTATTAAAATTGGAATATCGTATTTCAGAGACTACCATGGCATTGCTGCAAGTAAGCTTGGTTACAACAGATGTAGTAGTGGTTTTAATTCGTTGTTTTGGCCACAGTGTCCCTTTAAGAGTGTAGAATTTGACAATTATGTCTAAAATCTCTATGAACATTTGAGAAATCTGATCTTGGTCACCACCAGTAGCAGAAACCTGTTAAGCTTGACGGCCGCATTAGGAATGACCAGAAAAGGGCACCATGGCTACCTGAGGATTAGCTCTGAGCTAGCCGTAATATTTCAGGTAACAATATCAATCAAATAAAGAGATTCAAGGCAACACAGTCAGTCATCCCAAATAGGGACACAGAGTGTATTTCAAATACAAGTCTGATGTTATCTGTGTGGAAAATGAGATAACCTTTGAGTTGTTAGTGGCTGTTTTTTTTTTTTTTTAAATGGTGCATACATGGGCTTTGATATTTAGTTATATATAAGCTATATCATTCAAACAAGGCTTTCATGAGTCACATTGGTGGCAAAGGTGTTTTTTAAACAAATTAGAATGATTGATTTATGTATCACCATCAGAAAAGAGAGCAACCATCCTTGTTCCCCTCCTTATTTACTACCAGAACTCATCCAACAGACAGGTTTACTACTACTACTACAACTACTCAAACAGGTTTAAAGCTCTGAAACTCTGATTTTCTGGTTTTAGCATTGCCTACACTTTAGCAGCCCACTTGGATAAGTATCGCTATAAATAAATGATTGAGACGATTATTCAAATCAAACTCTTAAAGTACATTTTGCACTGTGCTTTTTCTTGTTACTTATGCTCTAGCACTTCCATTCTTGTCATCTCAAGGGCTGCATAAAAAGCAGTCTGCAGTTTGAAAAGCATCACAATCGCTATATGTAACAGTAGAATCCCAATACAGATATGTTGCCATACCATGCATCCTTAATATAGTAATACTGTTGTTTTTAAAAGTCTTTGCTTGTGAAATGCATTGAGGTTTAGACCTTAAATAGATGAAGCTAGTGTACACAAAACACCAACTCAAGTACCAACATGAATGAATTCTCAAGATTTCAGATAATTTGGGACACTCCCGGGAGCTACTTTAAAATAAGGATGGTCATTTTAAACCATTTTTTATATTCAAATTATTGGAGAAAAGGCTTGAAATAAACATCTCTAATAAACAAACATAAAAGCCCATAAAAAATACAGCACACCAGAACACACCATCCAAAACAGTTGTAATTCTCAGCATATACTAAATTATATCCAAATTCAGACAGCATATCTGTAGTAGCATATGGCGTGGCCATGCTTCCAACTTTGTCGACACAGTTTGGTGAAGAACCTTTTCTATTCCAGCATGACTGTACCGCAGTCAATAAAGACATCTTTGGAATGAATTGGAACAGAGTTTTCCGGCCAGGCCTTCTTATCCAGCATCAGTGCCTGACCTCATAAATGCTCTACAGAATGAATTGGCACACATTTCCCACAGAAACTCAAAAAATTTGGTGGAAAGCCTTCCAAGAAGAGTGGAATCTGTTATAGCTGCAAATGGTGACCAACTCCGCTCCAAAGTCTATGTATTTGATTGCAGTGTCATTAAAGTTCCTGTTGGTATAGTGGTCAGGCGTCCCTTACTTTTGTCCATACGGTGTAGGTTATTATGCTAAGTATGTGGTCCTGCATACTGGACATGAGAGTTTAAGGGTTTGAAGCCCTAGCAAATTTAGCAGATTTTCACTTGCTATGGTGTTCTACACTGTCAAATTGTCTTTGTCAGCTTGAATAGAAATTCAGATAAGAGTAGAATGATTTTGATCCCTTGCAGTACTAGAGTTACATGTAAAAAAGAAAAAAGAAAGAAACATCAGTACTGTTAGAAGCTTTTAAAATTTCCCCCTCTTGCACCTTTTCTCTATTTATAGAGGGCTCCCTGTGTTTTCTTTAAGACTAAGTGTGTTACACCTCCCCTCAAACTCTTAACAGATCGATACCTATAGATCCTCTAATTGGAAGCCATTAGTTATGGGGTTTATAAAGCTAGTAATTATTGTGTGTAATCTTGCAGAAAATTAAATTTAGGGTTGTGTATACTGTATTGGGGAGATGTTTTGCTCTCTTTTCCCCTTGCTGCATTCACTATCTGTCAGCTTTTCTATGGCCCCACTTTTTCATGTCTGGTGCTGTGTGGCCAATTTTAGTGTTTCTAGAATAATATAAGTGCCACCAAAAGCTCTGACTGGGAACAGTGGAGTAAGGAGCAACTGTTTTGGGACACTTAGACTACAAAGGGTAATGGGACTATGGTCAAAACAAATATGGAGGGGTTGTGTGGGAAAATCAATAATGTAAGCCTGAATGTTTATAAAAAGGAGGTAGTCAAAATGGCCATATGGCCGCATGAATACCTAAATAAGAGGCGGAGGTTTATGTATACCTCAAGCAAGTTAAAATTAGTTTTAAATGAAATATTGTCTGTATTATTTGTGAAAGTGCTGAGCCAGGGACCTTTATAACCCTTAAGGCTGTATGGTAATTTTGGAAGACTGTTATGAAAAACTGTTCCTGCTATGCAGCATACATGGAGCATATATTAGGCTGTTTGTATGCTAATATATTTAATCTGCAATATATTTGTCCATTAAAGGTTGTTTTTACACAAGAACCTGGGAATAGTGTGGTGTAGTATTTCTAATATAGGTAAACCATTGCTTTTGTAGACCATGGGCCCATTCACACCATTCATATTAATATGGGCTTAACCAATATATTGGTTTGTAGTGCTAGGGAGTTTGTCCCTCGTTTGGTGCACTAACAGCCTCAGCTCTTCTGGGAGGGCTTTCCACTAGATTTTGGAACATTGCTGTGAGGATTTGACTGCACCGCAGCCACAAGAGCATTAGTGAGGTCCGGTAATAACATTTGATGATTAGTTCTGGATCACAAATGCTACTACAACTCATCCCAAAAGCATTGGACAGTATTTCATCTCTCCAGAGAATGTTCCACTGCTCAACAGCCTAATGCCGCAGAGGTTATATACCCTTCTAGCCAACACTTGGCATTGGGTGGGTGACCTCAGGCCCATGTGTGGCTGATCCAGAGCATCCCATTCTATTGACTCACAGAGATTATTCGAGCTGTATGTACTGTGCACTTTGCAAAATTTGTAAATAGCAAGTAAAACAAAATTAATGCCAAAGACTAAACCTTGTTTGAAGTCTTTTCGCCTTGAAAGAGAGCGTGGGCTTAACCCTCCCAGCCTGTTTATACCAGCGCCCCTGTGTGTATGATATTATCAGGAATGTCAGAGCTACATAAATTAAACATACTTCACACTAATATGTGCATTCAAACTAGACTATATGTTGTCAGACATCCATATTGTCTTTCAGGATCTACTTTCGTAGGAGATTACGCACTCCATTTTGTGGCTTTTTTGCAAGCATGTTCAATGCTCAAGGGCTGGAACAGGTGTAAGTACTAGCAACAGATCCTAGCTGTTCATGTGTTATGAATGAGGTCCATTACCTGATTTCAAAGACAACAATGTTGCTGCATGCATTAAGTAATATTGCCTTTTTAACATGCAGGAGACTTTTTATTCTGGTCTAGATTTTAGAATTGGGCCACCAACACCATAACCTCTCACACAGTCTGTCTGCATGGTGATATCAGTCAAAAATAGCCCTAGTTTCTAGCTCCAAAAGGCTGCCCCCTCTCCTCCCCCTCATAAAAGTGCACAATATTTTGACTAAGGCTCAGACGAGGCTTTTACTGCACTAACTTACCAGTCAGATATGCAAATTGGCTTTTGTTTAGCTGCATAAATGAAAATTGCTAATCAATTTTACCCCTTATTTCATGGCCTGTGGTTCCTGCCCCGCCCCCACCAGCTGGTTAATCATGCACAAGCTGAACACTTCATTACCCAGGACATGTTTGCCCCTCAGCGCTTTCTCGCTGGTAAATTAGTTCTTTCTATTTATACAGGTAAGGCAGGTCAGAGGTCTCCGGGTTGCAAAAGGTAAGGGGATGAAATTAATATAGCGGTGGGCTCTTCTGGCCAAGAGCCTCCCACAAGAAAAGCCCTCCAAACTTAAACAGTTTCATAAGGAGAAATGAATTGGCACCATGGGAGCGCGGCCTTTTTTTGTTCCAGCCTGGGATTGGTCCTGCTGTGTTCTTTCCGTGTTTTGGAGCACCGTCGCTCCTTTGATGCCGACAGGCTGGCCTCACAGAAGCCTGTTTTCTCCACGGGCACCTGTCCTATCTATCTCCACACCTTCTCACTGCTAGTCTTTTTTTCTGTGTGTATGTGTTCTTGTCAGACTCTTTTTAGGCTGCATTGAAGTGACACACCATCTTTTTCTTGTGCATCATCCAGACACCATTTTTGATTCCCTAAGGCCTGGGAGTGGTTTTGAAACTGGTTTTCAAAGTTTATAACTGGTCTTCAGGTCCAGCCCAGCTGACAGCACATAAAAAGCAACAGTCTGGACTATCTGGGGGTCCCTGAGAACTGGTTTGAGAAGCACTGCCCTCAGTAACCTTTAAATGGACAGTTATTTAAAGAAACATTTTTGTAAATGAGAGAACTGTTTAAACATGTAAATAACAAAGATGCCAGTTAAGTATACTCATATCTCCAGACGTGGATCCATTTAGGGTTCCCAGTCCCCGGAATGGAAATGGTGGGAGAGACCTGGAGACTGCAGTGAGCAGCCTAGCTTTAGTGCCATCGAAAAAAGTCAACAGGCAGTGGATCCAGCTGAAGCATAATGGGCTTCATCAGGGCTTTATGGGAATGAGTTGAAAGGGATCTGTTTCAAAGGTGCTCCAAATGAAGAGCTGGTTTCCCTTTAGGTCTTTTGACCTTGCTGCTCACATTGGGTACAGGGCCTGCCCATGTGCTGTGGTGAATACATTTGCCCAGGCTTAACCCCGGCCTTTGGCATTAGCCGAGGTGTACAGGGGTGTTGAACAGCACACAGGCTCATCGTCTGTCTTCCCTTCTACTGAAATGACATTGGCACTCCGCTGAGCCATGTAGCTTCTCTCGATTTTTGTAGAGGGTCAAGTCTCTCTCGTAACTGCAAATATTAGTGCGGAGTGGATAGCTCTGAGGTTGCTTTATGATACCCACTCCCCCGTGCTCTTCACAGCGAATTAGCCCATGCCAATGTGCTTTTGTCCCACTCCAGGCTTGAGCGGGGCAGCTGTAATGAGATACAACAGCTTCAGTGAAGTCCCTCACTCGCCGTCTCTTCAACCGCCCCTTCATCCAGCCGACAGCCCACACCCTCGGCCGTCATCTGTCCCCTAAAAATACTAAAAATATTCCGCCTTCTTCCCCTGATCCTGCAGCATCTGATTTCAGCTTGGAGGCCTATTTTTAATCCACGGCCGCAGCGATAAGACACACTGCCATTTATTCATTAAGTGACCCAGCTGTGCCATGCTGTGTCATATTTTCCCTTGGCCCTCTTGCTATGCACCAGAGTGTAGGAGGGGTGGTCATCTCCACGCTTTTGATTCGCTCCTAGCCTCAGGACTTCATATCACATCACCTCTCAAGTATTTTCATTGAAACCAGAGCACCAACATCACGTGTATTTACATATAAATATGCACCTGCAGCACAAGACGAATCAGGGTGAGTGTGACGGGGGGGTCATGCTTTTTTCCATTCCATTATTAGCTTACTAATGTTTACATCCATTAATAGCTAATTCCCTCATCTTATCACATTTAGACACAACGTGTTTGTAATGCCATGCAGGGTAGGCAATGGAAAGTAGACGTTTCGATTACTTGCGGTAGGGTTTTGGTGGAGTTTGGCTTACGGTGGGAGGGGATGGGCAGTTTTGGTGTTCTTAAGTGGACACCAACAGCTGTTTCCCCAGCAGGAGAGCAGGCGAAGATGGACTCCATTCTTTCCATTTTTGAAGTTTCAGCAGTGGACAGTTCTTGCCTAAATGGTTGCAGGACTTTAGCATCTAACTGACCTGGATTCCTGCACTCTTGATGGCCCCCGGGTCAGTTGCCGGTTTAATTGCTAACATAATGTCCCAGTATGATTCATACTGAAAGATGAATAAGACGGCATACGCGGGAAGAGGGTAGTTTTGTGGGAGATGGCCTTGGCTTCACTGCAGGTCACGTATAGATTGATGAGAGGTTTCAGCGAGTGCTGTCTGCAGGGAAGGCAGGCAGGGAAGGGCTTGGCTAAGCTGCGTTTCGTTGCAGTTCATGGTCATTGACCTCCGCGTTTCTATGTAAAGAAAAAGCTGCGTTGTTTCGTTGTTATTTTTGGAAATTGGAAGCAGCATAAATTCCAAGGGCATTGATGAGCTGTTGAAACCTTTTCAAATTCTGTTCAAGGGTCTTTCAAAGTACAAAAAAGTCCACCCATCAACAAAACACAGTGCTTTCAAAGTTACAAACGTTCCTGATTGGTACACTCTAAAACAGAAGAAATCAAATGACTCACACACCAAAGAGCCAAATGGATCACAAATGGATATCAGAGGATATTTATCTATATATCTATCTATCTATCTCTCTCTCTCTCTCTCTCTCTCTCTATATATATATATATATATCTTGCAGCTGGTATATCAACATATTTTGGCCAGACATGGTGCTTGAGTGCAGGGTGCACAAATAAAAAATAAAATTGTGTATCCTGCACTAATTTTTTTGTGCATTCTTCATAAAACTGTGTCTAGCCAAGTAAAACATTAAATATTGACATACCTTGTGTTTCTCCTTATGGGCTTGTTGTAAGAGTATCATAATAGCGTTTAGACAAATTGTCCCATTCTCTTACCCATGAATACCTAAAACAAAGAAATCTCTAGATAAGATTCTTACAATAATCTCATGTTGGAAATCTCAAAATGTTAGATCCAATGATGAGAATTAAGATGATTCAATTGCCAAGGGTTGATCCATACACAAGTCTAAACTTCAAATGATCCCATATATCTGAGGGGCCATAAACTATACTTCAGCTTCAACTATAGTACAAATGCAACTATAATATTTTTCACTTAATCATGTTCATTGATGCTAGCACTGGTGGTAAACAGTGTTCATGATGAGAATTGTGCAGCTCAGAAAAGAGCATAACTACTGAAGAGCTTTCCTTCTTTCGGATCCAAAGTAGAGCAGTGGCTGGAGAGCAACTGAGTGTACAGTGGCCTCCTAGCAGGGAGCTGCTCTGGCTCCAGTACAGTAGATAAGGCTGAGGAGTGCTGGGGGAGATCGGGCACTCCCAGAGTGATACCAGCCACTCTGTGATCTGGCGTGCTTTCATTCGCTAGCAGATTAAAAAGCCTCTCTCTGCACCCTGGCGCTGGAGTGCCCCATGCTTTTCCCGCTTTCTCCCTCCGTCGGGGAGAAGCAGAAAGAGGCAAACGGATGAATCAGAGCCATACTGCAGCTCAGGGTGCTGCGGGCCTTCCCTGACTACCTCTTTCTCTCCCCCCTCCTCTCTCTCTCTCTCTCTCTCTCTCCCTCTCTCTCTCTCTCTCTCCTTTCCTTTATCTATCTAATTCAATTGCATTCTATTTGTCTAGCACTTTTTACAGTACACAGTGTCATCAATCTGTCTCTTCCTTTTTCCTCATGCACTTACAACACACACACAAAACACACCCTTAGTTGACAGTAAAGGTAAAAAAAACCTACTGACTTTTTTTTTTCCCTTTTGCTTTTGCTGTGTGCAGTGGCGACAGAGGTGGAGATGGAGAGTTGCTAATCCGTGGAGCTGGCCAAGCGGAAAGGGCAGACATATTTATAGCAAACTGAATCACTCGCCTACAAATGCACAACAAAAGCGCCGGCCTATGCCATTTCAGCGCTCTACAGTACAATTACAGCAAAGCTCCGTGCAAATATGGCTTTAGGTCGCTGTGGCCCAGCTCTCTTTGCACTTCCCTTCAAAGGATACAGGTGGTTTGCGGACACATACACACTCAGACACACTGACTAAAACTATTCTCATTTTAATCTTGTTTCCTTATCTGTGTGAAGTGTAAAAGATTTTAGAGTAGACTCCTTGCTTGAGTAGATACCTTGAGGCAGTAGCCTGTCATTAGTTGGACTAGTTAGCTAGCTGTCAGTTTTGGGTCACTGTGGTTCACCTGGATACACCGTGCAACATGATAATGCTCACTTGTAATTATAGCGTAGGTGATTCCCTTGTTAGCTGAAAGGCAATATGGTTTCTATGTACAGAGCCTTTGATGTGGGTCGAGGCCCACCTTGTGACTTCTCGCCATCATGTTGTGTCAGAATCTCGACTGGACTTTGCTGTGTTGGAGTGTTTTCTACAGACACATTACGACAAACAGAATGTTTTATCTGTTCACTCTAACGCATGGGTGTAGTGTATTATTTTCTTTCATTCTTGTGTAATGATGTGTGTAACCGCAACCAAATCCTCAAAGGTATTGTAGTACTAATCTTATTTCATGGTTGGAGACAGTAAAGGTTCATTTCTTGAAATACTGAATAGTAAAACTTTTCTGTGGAACCTTCATAGATACAGCCAAGTGAGCTGTCACCTTGGTTAAGACTTCAAGAGAACATGGAAGCGCCAATCATTTTTTGGTTTCCAGTGGATGAGAGCAATTTTGCTTGATGTGATGTTTTGACTTTTGCAAAACACAAGAACATTTTCCATAATTGTTCTTATTGTGACAGTTGAAAAGAAGCTTAAAACTGACTGTGAACATGAACAGTTGCCTAATCAGGTTTCAGCCAGTTGTTATGAATGGAAAACAGCTCTGTTTACTGAAAGAGTCACTGTAAAACTGCTGCATACAAGGTAAATAAGCATTAAGCTTGTTACAAGCTAAGGTGTTCATGTACATCACACCAAGTTTTAGAATCCCCTATGTGCAAAAGCAGAAGTGGCATTAACTGTAGAGTTTTCTGTTCTGACATTTATAGCCTGAATTGAAGGCTTTGCTGGGAAGGGGTGAATGTATAGCTTCAGGTTTGAGTCACCTGGTGTCCTACTGTCAGTTGTCTAATGAGACTACATAAGAGTGGTCTATTTTAAGGTTAAGGGCTATTTTAAGAAGAGTGTCTGAGTATTTTATAAGCTGGAAATGAGTGTGAAAGTCACTATGGAGTAGCATGAGCATAAGTGTGAAGTCTTTTCCTGGATGCTGTCCTCTTGTTTTGTGTCTATTTAAGTGTATGTCGAATGTACCTGCCCTGTGTGTGTAAGAGAGAGTGAGTGAAGGAGAGCAAGTGTGTGAGTATATCTTGCAGTGGCATTAGTCAGAGGAGGTATTTTGGGAGAGCAGACTGTTGGCTCTCAGTTTGAGCTCTGTCAGCGTGACATTTTCATGAATCATGTTGTTTCGCTGAGATGTATGACTTTCTCTCCTCTCTCTCGCGCTCTCTCTATCCCTCCTCTGTCTCTCTGAAGTGAAAGAGAGAGCTCTGTTGGGGTGCAGGGGGCACCTCACTCCGCACCCCTCACTTTCACCTTGGAGGAGGGTTACGCACCATTGCTGCTTCACCAGAAAGAGAGTTTTCCTCTGGGCCACTGGGACAGAGCTGTCCCTGTGGAATGTGCCCATGAGGCAACTCCAGCGTGCGTCTCTTTTTGCTTTGTGCATTTGTGCTTTGTGCTTTGTGCTAATATGACTTCGCTGCAACCACTCCTGGTTTTGAACTTGAGGAAATACAATGCTGTCAAAGCCTAAGGCACTAGAGAATTTTGTAGTGAAGAAGCTATTTGTCTGGGTAGTAAGCATTTATTTGCTAATAAAAACAATAATATCAGAATAAATACAAAGAAAATTCAAGAGACCATATCATGGATAAAACAAGTTTTCCTTCATTTAAATAAAAAGGCTGATGTAATAAATAAACTGTTCATATATGCAAATTAAGCTTCAAAAAGAGATTTTTTTCAATTCACTGTTTTTATCACATCAAAAAACGTACTCATTTTTATATCCACTTATGCAGCCTACAGCACTTAAGCCGTGCCCGTCAACAATAAAGTCTTAAAGGTATAGCAATAAAAACAGCCTGGAAGTGGTTGGAATGGTCACATTCATGACAAAAGTATGACATAGTTTATGTCATAAAACAAATTAAATGCAATAATGGAGGATATGGACCCTTTAATACAGTAAATAGTGGTTTTGTGTACAACATGATGCTTTTTTAACCATTTCCAGCCTTCACCTTTGTGGCGGCCCAGTTATACGCTCTTGAAAATGACAGTGCCAGAAAGAGTTCTTTGAACGATGCCGTAGAAGAACAATTCTTGTGGATGGTTCAATGGATGTTTCTGAAAAGAGCCATTTTTGTAAATGAGAGAATGCTCCTTTTCTGGCTCTTTTGGAGGGATCTTTCACAAGACGTGAGGATTTGGCTGTATTCAGTCACACAAGCATTAGTGAGGTCAGGTACTAATGTTGACTGATTAGTTCTGAATCATAAAGGGTTTTGGATGGACACACAGATTGATTTTCAGAGAACCCAGTTCTACTGCTACACAATGCCAGAGGGCTTTTTAACCCCTCTAACTGACATTTGGCACATAGTGACCAACAGGGCACCCTACTCTACTGACAGATACTCAATTTAAATACCCGTGTGAGCTATAAGTGCAGCTAAAAGTAGCTAAAACCATTTAATATATGGGATATCTGTAAACATTTTGACCTATAGTGTAACTCAGATTGGACCTTGAAGAGTTAAAGGGGCAAGAACATTGCTTGTGATTACTCTTCTTTTGCTTTCCCTTCTTTTGATTCTGTAACAGCATATAGACCAATAAGAACCATTGTGATGGCTGGGGATTTTTATACCTCTGCACAGTACAAACGTACATGCTCTAGCAATGTTATCCGTACTTTTACTATGATCCACACACACCGCAGTCTAACCCATTCTAAGTAGTACATTCATCATGTATAATTTTCTCAGTGTTCCTTGGCCACCCATGATTGCCAGTGAATTACTTTGCCTGTTATGCAAGGCATCAGATAAACGTGACAATGTGTGTGCTTTTGTGTGCATAGACATGGGAATAGTAACAGAAATTCCCACGACTCTGCAACCAGTATGCTGGCAGCAATAATGCGCTGTCATGAATATGCTTATCTTTACAGTTGTGATGACAGTGTTGATTCCATATGAAGGCATGGAAAGCTCTTCATGGTGGATGGCATGCAGACTTGCATTGACAAAGAGAAAATTTAGCTGTCGGAGTCTGTAAGGAAGACGTTGCTCCCTTTTTTGCGCACGCTGTAGGTTTTCTTTTTTTTTCTTGTTTTGAATAGTGAGTGGGTTGGCAGATGTCCGTGTCGATGGAACATGATGATGTATATGGGAAAGATTACTCAAGAGCCCCAGAGGAAGCTTGTCACAGCAGAAGAAGCTTGCTACTGCTCTTTGGACCAGTGACACCCTTCTCTCTCTCTCTCTCTCTCTCTCTCTCTCTCTCTCTCTCTCTCTGTCTCTCTCTGTCTCTCTCTCTCTCTCTCTCTCTCTCACACACACACACACTCACACACACAACACACACATAAGCTCACACCCAGTGATATCTTCCTCACATCAGCAATTGTGCTGGGTGAACAGAAATGCTTACACCAAGCGTTCTGGCTCACTCGCCCTGCTATCTCCCAACGCGGTCGGGCCTGGTGGCTTTCTTTACCTGCGATGAGCAGGCAGATAGGCAGTGGAGCAGGTAGGGCCAGCTGTGGGCTGGGGTAGGGCCAGGTTAGGGCCTTGCTAGATGAAGGCATGGTAGAGAAGAGAATGGCATGAACAGCCACAGCCTTGCTAGTGTGCTAGGTCTTCTAACATAGCTTCAGTTGCCATTCCTCTAGAAGAGCAGTTCCCAAACAAGTCCTGGAGTACCCCCTGTCCTGCACATTATAGGGTTTACACTCTCACTTGAAGTCAAGACCAGCTGGGTATTTGGCCGATTACTTGTATCAGGTATGTTGGGAGCAGGGAAAACAATTAAATGTGCAGGCCAAAAGGAACTCCAGGACCGGTTTGGGAACTGGTAGAACAACATGCTGAGATGTTGTCTTTAGGGTTGCCAACTGCATCTGACTTCAATTTTCTCTGTGGCTTATTGATTTAGCTAGCTAGCTTAGCTTGTATTTGCAGAACACGGAGTGTTCTGAACTGTAGACAGTGAGTTTCAATGGTGTCAACTGTTACCAGAGTTGTTTATACCAGTAATCTTTAGGGTTGGGGTGGAAAATCAATCATTTGAGCCAAAACCATCCATAATTATTAATACATATTGATGGTAATTTTCAGTAAAACCTAGAACAGAGGATGGCAACAAAGCCCAAGGCACAGGAGAGATGCTGTTGGAATAGTCTAGATCCAATAGCATCTCCAACCCTAAAAGCACATGCAAGTACTCTGCATACCAAATGTCAGGACTTTATTCAGCTCTTCAGTTTTGAAAATTAAGAATACTTTACGGTCGGCATATCCACATTAACACTGATGTTTTCTTTCTCTTTAAATTGCTATTTTTAATCATTTTGCTTAATTTCCACGCACAGCAGTATATAGCCTGTGAGTAATTGTGAAAACGCCTCAGTCCAAAAACACCTGATGATGCCTAAATATTCAACAATATTATGACTAAAATATGGTTTATGCTTCTTTTTACCCTGTCACAATTACTCATGGGCTGTCCAGTGCTGTGTGGAAATGAAACACGACGCGAGTTTCAGCTCACGGATCCGATAGCAGAAGATTCATCCTCATTAAAAGGAAAAAAAAATCCTCCCGTCAATTTAATGGCTGTTTGCAATAATTATCAATAAATCTTAAATGTGTTACTAGCCCTAGTCAATGAAGAGGCAGAACTATTGTTATATTTACATTTACATTAATTGCATCATTTTGCTGATGCTCTTATCCAGAGGGACTTACATCAGTGCTCAAGTAGTCAACATCTGTTTCTTACACCTGTACAGCTAAACTTAAATCAACGTCCACTAGTCAACCAAGTTACTGCCAGCTAAGTACACCTAAACAATTCCTGTCAAAGAAAAATCTGAGGTTAAGGCAAAAGTAAGGAAGGCATGGAGATAAGAGTAAGTTTATTTTACTTGCGTATCATTCCTGTGATTTTTTGAAAGTGAAGACTACTAAATATCTCAAAGCTTTCTTATCATTCTTATCATTCCTGGAGGCCAGTTTTTGAGCCTTGAAGGCCACTCCTAAAGGGCTGGCAACCCTATTTGCCTTATAGTCCAGTGCTAGTATATAATAAAAGAGCAGCTAAGCTATATAACACGTCTGCTGTGCTCTTGCAAGATAGCAGGGTGGAAAAGGTTTGAAGAGAACCTCAAAGCACCAAGCTTTAGCACAAGTTTTTTGTTTTTTGTTTTTTTTTCCATTTTTTTCCTGATTTTCCAGTCAGTGGGGAAAATGTGACATTTGTCGTCATTTGTTTTTCAATGCACCGAGCATGTAATTCTTTTTGCCTGCAAAGTTTTGACATTTATCTTAAACTGTATTTGACAGACATAATTAATTAGCATGGCAGGCTTCTGCTTGAATCAGCTCGGGATAACAAAAAGCCGTCTCCCCCGAAACAAACACTTTGTGATAAAGAGAGCATCAAACACAGGAATTTCATAAATGTCATGTAATTTCACAAAATATTTTGATACCTTTCATCTTGATGACTCGCTGTGAAAACTCTGAAAAAGAGAGATATGAACGTCAGCGCAGTCTAAACGTGTAGAACAGCACCCATGGGACCAAATTCATGTACGGCTTCTCATTTTATCTGTCAACTTTGTGACTCCTCTGGAGAGACAGGACGACATACACATCGGTGCAGATTAATGGACGCATCCTCCCCTCTGCACTTATTACAATGAATTAGTTTGACATAGACACTCCCGCTTCAGCGTGAAATATTTCTGCATTTGAAGGGAGCGGAGCCCAATGCGTAAAGATTTTTCCTTCCTTTGAGTTGGTTTTATGCCGTGGCCTGTAATCCTAGCCCAGCCTGTACTACCAGCATATTTTTGGAATAAGAGGTCACGCTCTATCAAAAGGCTTTTGGCGATCCTCTGCCTCCCAGTATGTCTGCTGAGAAAACCCTGCAGCCTGTCTATATCCAAAGATTCTCCACAAATGTGGCAGGACCTTCCGTAAGGTTGGAGCTGGTCTGTCTGGAGGAAGCTGTGCTCCACTGTGTCAAAGGATTTTAACCTGCATTGCACTCAGTAATGAAGATGTCCACCGAGCAGATATAATTCAAAAGGCCAAGGTCCAAAAGCTCCAGGGAATTCTGCATCTACAGGATTATGGCTTCTCCCATTCTCTCTTTCACTCTCTCCTCCAGCCTCCCTCCCTCTATGAAGCCTGTACATATCATTCTATCCCCTTTGCTGAGCAGAATGGTGGAAGCGGCATCTGGAAGCTGATCAGTCCACATAATGGCAATGTGAACTGAGAGGGTATAGGGCGCAGACTAAATCACAGCCTCTGCAACCTAGCTTCTGGTTATTTCTGTACACTGGAACTGAATGTAATATGTGTTTTCCAACTTATGATCAAGGATTGCTTCATTTTTTTTGTAACAGCTATTACATATTTTATTAGTGACAGATATGCTAGGTAATCTGTGTGTCTCTACAGAGTTAGGGACTTCCCAATCTGATCTGAAAGAAGACTAAATAGTATGGCATTCAAATCTTTCTCACACTCATTGCTATTTTGTAGTGATGAAACACTTCTGAATCAAAACTAAAATCCACATTTGATGGAAGAGCTTACAATGAATGGATACAGATTTATTTGTCTCACTGAGGAAGGGCTGCTCTTTGTATTCATGGCGGTTACGTTCCAATAGCGCCCGTGAAATGCTGGACTGTATCTGCCAGACATGCGTCACAAGGCGGCAGCCAATATACGGTTGCTTTATGTTCTCTCGACAGTACTAAAAAATGTATACCGTTATATTTTATATGGAAATTTAGCTGAATTTACATTAATATTTATGTTACAAAATTAGTAAAGTATTTTTTTCTCAATACTTTAGCCCTAAAATGCATGAAAAATTATATATTGTCACAAAAAAATATATGTGAAGGAAATCTGTGGTTTCCGCGAATTTGCAGGGGTTTCTGCAAATAATTATTAGTTCGGTAAAAAATCCGTAAACGACTAAGGGCGCAAACTCTAACCTGCGACTTCACGGGAGAACACTGTGCATCATACGTAAAAGGTTTAAAGGACACATTTCATTGTAATTCTGTTGAATAGTTAGACTTTTCAAGCAGCAGAGGTCTGTTACAAAAACTACTATGGACATGTAATTGCAGTTGTGGACATTAAACCCCCAGTTTCCATCACTCCCACCGTCAAGAAAATCTGGGTCAGTACATTTCTCTGCAAAGCACCATTTCACCTTAAACCACTGTGAATGACTGTTTACTTCTCAGTCATTGAATTATGAAGAAATGTTTAACCCATTATACTCTATTTACACCACTTAATATTCAATGAACTGGGAGCCTAATAAATCTTCCCTCTATAATAATGTCTTTACTTTAACATACTTAAAATGTACATAAACTGCTCTATAATCTACCAAAATCAAATCAGGCAAATTTTAGATGGAACTTGATCAGGATTGGGACCACAGGGTCAAATCAACTGGATCCTTCCACATTCCTACAAAAAGAGTGAGTGAAAAGAGATAGACGCTAAAATATTTTGCCTAAAGGTCTGCTTTTTTCAGTTCAGCTTCGTTTTAATTGTAGCAAAGTGTTAATGTGCATATTTGGATTGTGTCTGTGATAAAGAACATGGAGAAAGTCAGTAGTAGTGGCAGCTGTTTGCTTCAAAGTATTTGCTTACTTGCGGTTGTTTGTTTCCTAGACCATCTTTGCCAAAATTTGAGCCAGTGAGTTTAGCTTTAAATTTCATGTGACTGACTACAATAGAAACATTGACACTGAATGGCAACATCTGTGTTACCCCTGTAAATAAACAATGAAGGAAGGACCATTAGGAAAATAAAACAAACAATTGGGTGTTGAAACCTTATTTGGGAGAATAAACATTTGGTCAGAAAATGTTATTTTAGAAGGAGTTCTCGGTAGAATCATATCAGCCAAACCCCTTTTCCTTTGGTACATATATATGCTGTAGAGATATGATGGGTGTCTTGGTGTGATGTCCAGGAACCAGTCTTGGGGTCAGAGTCAGGGCTGTCCCCTACACATTAATCAGTCCTCATTGTTCTGCTTGAGGACTCGGACTGTGCAGCAGTAGTCCCAAGGCCGTAACCCCCCCGACCTCCACTGTGACCTGCTGGCCCACTGCTAAACACAGGGCTCCTCTCCTCCGGCAAATAAATACAGCGAGCTACATTTTACCATTCACTGCAGCCCCTGAGACAAGACCTTTACCTCTAGTCTCTCATGTGCTTCTTATTCTCTGTCTCTGAGTTATATCACTGCAAAAAACTGTTATCTTGGCCAGTAAAATAATCTAAAATCTGACGGATATCTGAATATCTGACTTTTGTTTGTTTTAAGTAGTTTTGTCCAGTGAAATCTTGTTCCATTGCCAGTGCAAACATGTTTGCATTTTTGTTTATTTCAAACCTATTTCAAAATTTAAAAAAAAAGAAAGGAAAAGCAAAACAGATAGTTCTAGTAAAATTAGTAAAAAATAGTATATTTTTTAAATAGCCATTCTGTAGTGTTATGCATACACTACAAAAACAATATCTTAGCAACTGTATTATATGTTATTTTTTTTGTCTAGATATTTTCAAAAGACGTTTTAAGACATCTTATTAAAGATTGCTAACCCCATTGGTTTTTACTCAGTACACCATTTACATGTATATCTTTCAGGATGTATTTTTTTTTTCACTAGTTTTGTAAGTTGCTAAGATTTAGTTTTTTGCTGTGTGTTGGCTCTGGAAAAGGGTGTTTTAAAGTATTTTACATTGCACACTGGGCTACTTTGGTATCGCTTGGTTGATTTGCCTCTTTTTGGTCATATTGCTACATGTGGGACGTAAAATGGAGAGTCTGAATGGGAATGAGGAGTTGTTGTGTTTTTGTATTCTTTTTTTTTTCGGTAAAAGTGCTGGAGTCTTCATTCGCCTTCCTCCCTCATATCATTAGCATGTTGGTTTAGCGCTTGTTGTAAAAAGCAAAGCTGTCTCCGGGGAATCTCCAAAAGCACACAACTCAGACGGCACCTCCAAGAGGAAACGCCGCAGGCTTCCTTTTGTTTAGGTTAGTTGAATAGCTAGAGTCAAGCATGTCACCTGTGTTATGTTTGCTCTCATGAATATTCAGAGAACGCTTGTTCGTTGTGAAAGTGCAAGAGAAGAGAAGCACCAACTTCGTTCTGATGAGTCTTTGTGGTCTGTTGTGGCGGCTGCCATGTTTGAAGCTTGGAGAAAACAGAAAGCTTTCGCTCAGCCTTCGCAATAATGGAAATGTATGCAAGAGCGAGATGGAAAGAGACAAAACAATTTGGCAAAACTGTTTTGAATTTGAGTGGATGATGAGATATAAATGCTTCAGTATGAACACATGAATATCTGCACTTGCGCATATGGTTGACTGTGACTTTTGCATTACATTTGAATTATTTTGTTCTACCTTACATTTACCACCTGTATAAACTTTCATAAATCATCAATGCTTTTCTACTGCTAGAAGATAACTAGATCACTATTAGCTGCTACAGTTGTTATCCCCATTAACAAGTTTTGTTATGTCAAAATAATAAATTTGTTGATTTGTAGTCTGAGTATAAATTGCTTGTGGCTTAAACGTCATTTAAAAGTACAAGTATGGTCAAAAAATGTGGATACTCCTTCTAATTACTCTTGTTGGTAGCTGTGTAAGGTGTGTAAAATTCAAAAAGTGGATAACAATGTAATCTCCATAATCAAAGAGTGGCAGAATGGGCTGTGCAGTAGAGCTCAGTGACTTTAAAAATGGCATTGTTGAAGGACAGCAACGAGTTTGAAAATTCCACTCTGCTAGATCTGAACTGAGAGTGCTGTTATTGTGAAATGGAGCATCCAAATGGTGTGAAGCACATTGCCATTAGACTCTGGTGATAACAAGTTCTATGGAGTGATGAATTAAGCTTCATTATCTGGCAGTCGGGTGGACAAATCTGGATTTGGTGAATGCCAGAACCCCACCTACTGCAAAGCATTTTACCAAAGTCAATCTTGGTTATTGTTATTTCCAGTGAGGAAACTGCTAATGGTACAGCACATAAGGGCATTTTAGACAATTAAATTCTGGCACCTTTAAGGTCTGTTCCTGTACCAGTATGACTGTGGACATGTACACATAAAGACATGGTATGACAAGGCGATTTGGTGTGGAGAAACTGTAATGGCCCTCACAGAGCCCCGGCCTCAAGCCAACTGAACACCATTTAAATGAATTAGGACGTCAACTGCGAGCCATCTCCCTGGTGCCTGACCTCAAATTCCCTTTCCACTGAATAGGAACATATTTCAACAAACTTCAAAAATAAACAGATATGTAGTTTACACTGCAAAAAAAAACAAACAGTCTCTTTAATCTTATTTCTCTAATCTAGATATTTTTGCTTATTACTTTGCTTATGTTGTTTAATTCATTAAATCTTAATAAGGAAAACTGTCTACTCATTGTAAATCTAAGCATCAAAATGTCAATAATTTTCTTTCTAGTTTTGGAAGTTGCTAAGTTTTTGTTTTTGTTGTGTTCTAAACCATGGTGAAAAAACATCAGCCCATGTATCAGTAGTGGCCTCCTTGTTTACTAACAGTCTAAATTAGTCGGCCACTAATTAGCAACATTAGTGTTTTCGTTATTTTTGTTATCTTTATAAGGATTTTTAGTAGATTGCTTTAATAACAAATATCTACAAGAATTTTCTGAAGTTCATAGTTTTCTGAATTTCTGCTCGAACAGATTTGTGATTAAAATGGGCTTCTCCAGACAAATCCCTTGGCTGTAGTTGTGTTAGCCAGTTCATTGGGAGCACACTGGTTTGTTTTTGTGCATGTGTCTGCTGGGTCACGTGGGGCCCAGTAGCTGTGTGTCCGGCTGTGTCCCTTATTCAGCACGGCGTTGGGCGGACAGATGGGGCCGCTGAGAGCTGCCCGCAGCAGTGGAGCGGCCCAGACGGGGAAGCGCCCCATTCACACCTCGAGCCGCTGCTTCCAGCCCAGAGCGGGATGAACCAGGCCACACTCTCCTCCCTGCCATC
This sequence comes from Hydrocynus forskahlii, assembly GCA_037974365.1. NCBI lineage: Eukaryota > Metazoa > Chordata > Actinopteri > Characiformes > Alestidae > Hydrocynus > Hydrocynus forskahlii. The sequence continues at coordinate 36,869,237 of JBBPCX010000001.1, forward strand.
TTTAACTTCCTTTCTTCTGGGAGGTCTGGAAGATTCATTGTTGAATTATGCTTCCAGTGAGTGACCTGCTTTCAATTTTCCTAAGAAGGATGTCTACCAGACACAAATCAAATGTGCATATTACATTTGGTTATTTGCCCTACACACCTATAGAATTGTGGGTACTGTTTGAGTTAATGAGATTCAAACCAACACAGGAAACTTACCGCTCCTACTGAAACAAACAAGAGACCATGCGTTTAAGGTAGTCTACCACTGGTCATTCAGACTGCATCTCACAACTTATGAGTGTCATAGTTACTTAAAGCTCCGCCCATTCACACTGAAGTTATAAGGAGTATTTTGACTTAAGGGAAAAAAAAAGATAAATGTGGGTTATGGGACTTTCATGTGGGATATGGAGGTTATTTTTTTATTTAAATATATTTACGTGATGTTAAGTAAAACGGTTCTCTAATCATCTCATGCACAAAAATGGTTCTAAATGGTTCTTCTCAATAGCAGTTGCCTTTTCTTTGTGCCAAGTGCCTATAGCCTTGTGGCTGTGTGCTCTTTTGTTGAAAATAAGTTCATTCAAGCTAGGAGTGGTACGATACCATTTCATGTCTGATTCTAAAACCTGCAAACTTGATATCAGTCCAGTACTGTCTTTTTCCCTCTTTCAAAAAATAAGCTGTTTTCTAACTAGGTTTCTGGACCCATTGAGTTCACACTATTTGCATTTTGGAATTCTGCATACATGGCTGAAGGGCTGTTTTTTAAACATTAAACATTCTACAGTGCAAGAGCCTGTATTTTAATTCCAACATAGAGCACTATGAAAGAAATAGGGAGCCACTTGAGACATAGCCTTGTTGCTCATCAGTGTTAATCATCTGTGTATCTCTCTTTACAGCATGTTGCTCAAAGTTTAGTTAGACATTTACATGATAGTTCAGTTTTTTTCCAATTTCAGTGATTTTGGACTGATACCACCAGAGTATCGGATTGACACAGCCCTAATTTAAGCTGGAGTCTTTTGGACTGTGTTTGTAGGAATGGCCAGTCACAGATGGTTCACTGCATAGACTGGTTTATCACATTTATAATGAATAGTTACTATAACTGGACAGCTTATTAGATAAGATGTTCTCATTCGGTTTTGAGGAAGAACAGGCATATTACCAGCTGCACATGTGCATCTCTAGGGCATAGCAACCCAGCGTAATGCTTCTTATTGAAAAGCAGTTGTTTTATAACACTGTCAGTATGACATGGAAATTTGAATACTAATTACAAAATTAGGAGAGACAATGTAATTTGGTGGGTGCTCAGTTGAGAGAGTATGAAGCCTGGGGAGATTTCCCTCTCAAGAGTTTTGTGCTACTGTACACTGTGCTGTTCTTTTTTAACCCCCATTTTTTTTTTACAATATATTATCAAATGCCATGTTAATGAGCAAAGTTTTTCTTTGCTGTGGAGGCGCTTCACTTTCAGCCCTGCTGCACACTTGTAAATTAGCCACGGAGTGCGCTAGCATCACCTGTTGAGATGCCGTCTGGTGTGTGAAATGAGCCTCCCGCTGTAGCTCGGTATAGGTGGAAGTCACCCTTGGTTGGAACTCTCAGATCAGTTTTGCAGATCTTTTCCTTAATGGGTCCGGCTGGAATGGAGGAACGAGAACCGGTCCTGGATCAGCTGAAAAGAGGGAAAACTACCTTGAGCCTGAGGCTTGGAACCTGACTGGCTCAGAAATGGGCAATCAGTGACATAGAAACTGAGCCTGAATATACCTTCTGTAGAGGCGCACCGAGGAGCAAAGCTTGCACACAGAGAGCAGTGTCTGTCATTGAGCCCCGTTGATTTGCCCAGTGCTAATCCAAAAGCGTCTGAGGCGAGCAGCTCTACCTGTCTATGATGCTTCCCTGCTGAAAAGGTGTAATATAATGACCAGACAGATCCGGAGTCTGTTTTTTTCTCCTTTTTCCCCCCTCCCTCACATCTCTGGGCATCTCAGGTTCTCAGGTAGCATCTGATCTAGAGGCGATACTGATATGGCCTACAAATAAATAAAGGAAAGATAAATGAATAAATAAATCTCCTCTCCCTACTCTCTGTTGAGACACTTAACCCTTATTCTTTGCTCTGTATGCAAAACAAGGCAGACAACCCTGTCCATAGCCAAACAGAGAAAGAGAGGGGTTTTGAAAAAAAAAAATTAGGGAACGGTTTCAGTTTCTAACAGAGTCATGAAAACCCAATTAAGCCTCTCTGCAAAGAAACATCAAGTACTTTCACACGGAGGCTGCATGCCTGTGGGAATTTGAGTAATTTCAATTACTTTGGGATTAATTTGAGGGTCAGGAGGGTTCATCTGTGGAGTGCTCGCAGTGGAGGGTGGGGGAAAGTGGGAGACTGACTGCTATGTTTATTCGCTAGTGGACAAAGGAGGAAAGTAATGAATATTGTTTACTCTCATTACAGTACTTTCCTTGAGTAGAATTAAATTATAGTACTGAAGAGGGTCTTTTTACTTTGCCATTTTAATTTAACTATTTTTTATCTTGTAAGTTCAAACCAGGGGTCCCAGACTACTTTGTTGGAAAACTAGGAAGCCTAATCTTCTTGTGGAAAAGCGCAATAGCAGAGCATATTATAGTCAGTCAGAGAACTTTATTTCTCATGTAATTTATTTACAATGAATCAAGGTAACACATATCTTTTAAGATATATGTAACTCAAAGTAATTACTAAAATAGTGATTACTTCAAAAACTATTTATTGTTACTCAAGTAATGCTCTTAATTTATATTTGTGCTTATACTAATAAATCACCACTCCAGTGACAGCACTCTCACTTAAGGAATTTTCAGCACTCTTTGTACCTCTGTCGATTGAGGGGGTTGCTTCAGGTGTAAAACAGTACAACTCATATAAGATTCATTAATTTTTAATTGACACATCCATGTACTGGCCACAAATGCGTTCTGTTGTTGTGTAATTGAGCTCAAATTAGCATGCTGGCAAATTCGTCATTGTCATTTTCGGCCTGTCTAGTTTTGATTAGCCACAAAAACACAGCTCAGCTTAGTAGTGTGGCATTTTAGACTGAACAAAGAGTGTGCTGAATGTGATTTTTACTGATACTGTCCACCTTTATCAACAATAGTTGATAAAGGAATGCATTTATAATGAAAGAATGCATTTATGGGTGGAGCATGGCAATGAAAGAATGCATTAGTGGGTGGAGCATGGCCTAGTGGACCTAGTGGAGAGGTGAGTGTAAATGTATATAGTACCAGTGGTGATGTCCCTTCCTGATGTACCTTCTTTAGACCCCATATCCTCATTCACTGGCGCTCTTATTTCTTTGGCTGCCAGGATGTCAAGAAGTTTTGCTGATCACCCTGAAAATGTATATCTTACGGTAGAGAAGGTTCATGAAAACATCTTTTTTTCTCCTCTCCAGAGTTCCAAATGTAAGATTCCTATTCTAGATAGTGCTCTCACGTCAGAGGCCTCTTAGATAAGATGCTTTTCTTGCAGAAGCTCAAGTCAGCGTTTTTCCCTCATCTTCAACAGAACAGGAGACAATAATACAGAAATTGCGGAAGTGTAAGAGCTTGCGGAACATCTAAAAATACCATCATTAACTCTATCACTCAGGTGCAGTAAAGAGTTGGGGACCTCTCTGGAAGCTTAAGATGTTTTCCTTTATAAAACAATCTGAACGGCATTACTGTCTCATCAAAACCATTTATTATTTAACTAATTTTAAGTCACCGATTTTTCATGTTCTGGACATTTGGACCACAAATAAACCAAACATGTTTGTAATAAAATGCCAGTACATTAGTGCACTTTAAAAGTGAACTTTTATCCTGGTCCTGTAAAGTTACCATGTCTTACTTATGTTACTAGGGCTGCAACAAATATGAAAAAACTATTTGATAAATTCTATAATTCGAATATTTGAAAATGGAAAAGCCATTTAAATGACTGACAAGTTTACCACTTTTATGAATCCAGATAAACATGTTTGTCAAGCTAAATAGCTCCGCACACCAGACTCTTTTAACAATTTGAGAGACTCCATTCCTAAATATCTTACTGGTTTTAACTCCAGCTGTCCAAATCAGCTCCTCACTCTTCAGGAGACCTATAAAGTGTCCTCTCAGTTGTCTTTATTCCTTAGAATACATGAGAGATGGCCTGCCTACTGCTGTCTGGAGTAGTGTAAATAAAAAATATTTGAAAAATGTTTTAAATTATTTTTTTTAAATGGAGAGTCTTTTTTTAAGTGAAATGTCTTTTTCTCTTTCTTACAGAACATTTAAATATAGATATTTATTTGATCGAACATTGGACAATGACAATATTCAATAGTTGCCCCAGTTTCAACAGAGAATTAGAGAATTCAGAAAATCTCTGAGCTAGTGGTCCCAAGACACTTCAGTTAGAATGTTAACCCTAGATTCTCAATTAAAAACCAGAAGTAAACTGGTTTAACACAAAGATTGTACAATAGCACTTCTGATCCAAAAATACATCAGACTTGTAAGAAATGAACAGAACAACACAAAATTCTCTACTGGCAACAAAAACAGTTTTCAGAGCAGTCTGAAACTGTGGTTTGATGATAAAGGCAGACAGCACTGAAAAAAAGTGCTTGTGTTTGCTTACATTTCGCTTTCAGCAAAATGCAAATGCCTTCCTGCGAAGTGATTTTTGAGTTGCCTGTGTAACCTGGCGAGGGTTTCGCAGTGTGCTGTAGCTGGTAGGCATCTGATTTGGCGGCAGGAGTAGCTATTCCAATGTCAATGAGCCTCTTACAGGGATGCATCTCTCTTTTATTCTCTCGGTAGAGGCCGTGCAGCATTATGGAGGTCCCCGCCGACTTGTTTTAATGCATGCCATTCTGCGCAGGGGTCACTGTTCCTCATAGAAGAGACTGCAGAAAAGCACCTCTCAGAGATGGAGAGGGCCACTAGAGGAGTGATCTGACATGTTTTATAAAATAGTGTCATGAGGCGACCTGCTGAAGTGGAAAAGTGACTCGGTGCGTCTAAACCGCAACAAATGGGAGCGAGAGGGAAGCGGGGAGAGAGAGGGAGGGACAGAGAAAGCAGTGTCATGCAAGATGTGGAAGAACAGAGCTGACATGGTTGATGTGGCAAAAATGCTTGTCCCTGGCTTTTATAGTTCGTGAACGGGTGTGTCGGCAATTCAAAACCTTTTTGAAGAAGGGGTTTACTCTGTGAAGCTCTATCCATCTGTGGTTACGTCTGTATACTTCTGCCTCTTTTATATTGTCATCTCCATAGTGGTATTTTGATTTTCTCTTTTTTCTAGCTGGTGTTGACCAGAGGAGGATGAATTTCCAGTTTTCCTCTAGCTTTAGCCTTTATCATCCTTGGCTTGCTCACTAGGGGCTTGGACAGGGATTCTGTAAAGCAGCTTTGCGACAGCATCAGTTGTAAAAAGCGGCATATAAATACATTTATATATTCATTATCTGAGCCGCTTATCCTAACCATGGTGGGGGTTCTAGAGCCAATGCAGGCACTCCTAGCGTGAAGAAACACCCTGGACAGCTCACCAGTCTATCACAGGGCAGACACACAAACGCACTCAGGCTTTGTCATATGGCTTTTTGCACTTAACTCACATGTAGTCCATCAGCTCTACTTTTGGAGAAACCACCAAAACCAGCGGATAATTACTAAAGTCATAACATGGAAAATGTATTTAAAGATGATACTTCCAAAAAAATACAGATTCTGTGTCAGTAACGTTATAATATAAGAGGATCATATAAGAGGATCACTCCAGTGTAGACTTCTCTGAAAGTTAAGGTTTCGGAGCACGCTTAGGCACAAGATGGGCACTTAACGGTGACAAATTCTACCTTTTCTTTCCTGGTCCGAATTGCGACGCATACCACTGGTGAGATGTAATCTGTAAACATTAGACTTTCATGTTTGGCTGTGTGTCTTTGCCGGCTACCGACGGTGCGGATGGGAGCAAAAGTGCTGCAGTGGGCTAAAGTACAGGTTTTGAAGCCCTGGTACCTCTAAATGGAGTTCAAGCTGTCATTATCTGTCCACACAGATAAACTCAAATTACACCTCAATACCTCGGCTGTTAAGTTGTTTTCTTTGTCGTGGTGCTCTCTCTCTCTCTCTCTCTCTCTCTCTGTCTCTCTCTCTCTCTCTCTCTCTCTCTCTCTCTCTCTCTCTCTCACTGTCTCACTCTCTCACTCTCTCTGTCCCTCTGTCTCTCTTGCTCGCCTGGTAGGGGAGGAGAAAGGCAGGATGCGTCGAGCAGGTGCATTCACGCAGAGGTAAGCACTTGGCATATGTAAGTGCAATTCTGAAATCATCGTCTTGCTGAGAAACACTTGAAATTGTTCTCTAATGGCTCAGGCTTTGTCATATGGCTTTGATTATAATGTGAAAATTGCATTGCCATGCCTTCAGCGCCGGATGGGATGGAAGCGTAATTGGTACGTGCATCGAATGCCTCCTTGTCAGTGTGCTAAAAGGGGATACCCCCCCAACCCTGCGCACACACACACACACACACACACACACACACACACACACACACACACACACACACACACTCAGTCCCTTGCTCTTTGCATCTCCTCTGGTCATCACTAGCATCTCAGTCAGCCTGTCACAAGTTTTCTAAGTGGGTTATCTATCAGCGGTGTTAAATATGCATATCTCCTGCAACCTCAGCCATGGCTGCTGTTTTTCTGCCGAGATTACACCAGTTAGAATACAATTGCTATGCAGAGGATGAGCAACCTCTCGTTTTAATATACGTCCCATCATTTATAAACACATTTATTTGTCTGCAGCGTGACAGACTCTTTATTGTTGACACGTTACTCATTTAGAATGTTTGAGGGTTCTAGCCCTGGACTGAAAAGTGTGTTCATTTATTTCTGTAACTTGCTTACAGGTTTTTTGTTGTTGTTAATGTGGAATTCCACCCATTTGTCAAAACCCTTTGCCTGATAGAGATTGATTAACAGTTTTTTTTTTTTACAGTGTTAATGATTGGAACCAGAAGTCACAATGTCTGTCATGTAAGTAGAATAGCTATATTTGCTATCCAAAATGACCAGTAAGTTTTTATATGCTGATAAAAGAGGGGTCAATTACAAACATTTGTCAAGATATTATTTTCCCTCACATGTACTTCTTTGCCATGTTAAACATTGTCTCAAGCATCAGACAGTTTTCATATCAATTCCATGCAATCATTTTCTGAGAGGTTATTTTAAAGACACTGGGTTTGGACTTTTATTTACACAGAAATTTTGAAAAATGGGTGGAACTCTTCTTTAAGTATCTCTTTGTCTGTTTCCCACACTGCCCCAAAAGAATGCAGTTGCATTAGATAGCACAAGCAATGAAATGTCCATGTCTTCTGCTACACCAAGCCTTTGGCCTCTCTGGGATCATGTCAGTTATAAAGAAGCAGCTCATAGGGCAGTGCCCTTAAGTTTTTTGTTGAGATATCTCTTATGCATGGTGTGCGTTAGTGTGTTGAATCTCAGCTTGCAACTGTGGGTGTGGCACCTCCGGTTACGGGCTGCATATCAACTATCTGATTGGTTGCTGCCCAGCTTATTTGCATAAGGTCATTCATATATACTGTATATACACACACACAAACACACACACGCACGCACACACACACAGTGTGCGTATATATATATGTGTGTGTGTGTATGTGTGTATATAAATATACGTACACACTCATAAATATAATGTGCAGAAATATATATGTAGTAATTGATATAGCTAATATCTAATGCTGTAACTTCCATGGGGTTTAAAAGTTCATGATATCCAGGAGCTCTCCTCTTGCTCTAGGTGGGGCTTGCTTATGTGCCCTGATCTAGAGTCAGCTTTCTTCACATCTTAACCACAAGATAAGAAAAGAGAAATCTGCTCTCCGATCAGATTACTTTTGTTCAGAGCTCATGTATCTCCTCTCCTGAACTCAATGAATATGCGGTTCAAATCCTACTCAAGTTTCTGAACTGAAGCAACTCCCCATTCACTTCTATTGCAAGTGTGTTTTGTGTCAGTGGGTCTGTGTACAGAAACACCCAATTTATCTTATGCAGTAATGCACCATGAACATGTAGCAGAAAGTGCTGGAGTTTCTTAATATACATTTTGGCGAATGTATGTGTATGATGTAAAGGTGAAGGTGGGCATCTCTAAAGCATCCACAATGGACAATCGAGAGAGTGTTACCCCAATTTCCCCTCAGCTAGACCTCTGTATGATGTGGCTTCAGGCACATTCTCCCTCTGCTTGTGCATGAACAGCTGTTTGGGTCATTTTACATTTAGTCTTCCAACCTGCATTCGTTTGAGCTTTTTGTCTCTTTTTTCTCCCTCTCTCCCTCTCTCTCCCCTTTGCTGTATAAACTCTTTTGAGGAGTACTGTTTGGAAGATGAGTGCGCAGCTGCTCTCATGAGGTGTGAACAAACGCAGCGTGGAAACAGCAGAGCAAAAGAGCGAGGTTAGAAAATGCACATATGAAAAGCTCTGTTTTATTGATGAGTGTTTTTGTTTGTTTGTTTTTTAAAGCAAGTGCCTCTGATTGCCGCCTGTTTTTCCAGGGTTTGAGTGAAATCAAGCAACACACACTCCTTCATACAGCTGGCCAGTAGTCTGTAAGATTTGTGTATTTGTTTTTGTACTTTCAGGTTAGAGAAAAACAACTCAGGATCTACAAAAGGATTCTGACGTCATAAAAGGCTTTTTAGAGACGTTTCATGTCTCATTTTCAAAGGATAAAATTATTTCTTTCTTGCTACAGAAACTGTGGTAAAGGTTTGGGCTAAGCATAAACAGTTGTTTTCACATTTATGTACATATATGCCAAAAAGTCAAAACACTCACAGGCGATTGATTATCCTATTAGTTGTGGGCATGCAAGATCTGGGCTATATTAGAAGGCAAGCAAACCATCAGCTCTTAAAGTCAAAGTGTTGGAGAAACGTGGTGTGGAGACCTGAGAGATCAAGCGGTAATGGGCAAACAACTGGTTTGGAGCATCTCTGCAATGGCAAGACTTGTTGGCTTCGGTCAGCTGTTATGAGTACCAGCTGATAGTGGGCCAAAGGGGGCCAAACCAGAAACCAGCAACAGAATGTTAGACCCTGTTTTAAATATTGAGGGACAAAAAGGCCATCATGTCTGGTTCAAAGTGGCAGAAAGGCTAAAGTATTTGAAGTCATCTCATTTTTAAACTAATTGGAGCGAATGTGCCACAAAGTGCATCACACTCTGATGAGAATGGGGCTGGGAAGGGGTCAGTGTGCCAATGCTAACCCGGTTCACCATCAAGAGTGCCAACAATGGGCATTTGAGTATCTAAACTAGACCTTTTAGCAATGGAAAAAGCTTGCCTGGTCCAGTGAGTCCCATTTAACATCAGGTAGACGGTTGGATTTGTGTGCACTGTTTATCTGCAGAAGTGATGGCCCTAGCATGCACTTCAGGAAGAAGACTCCACAGTGAAGGGAGTCTCATGGAAAACCCTTGGTTCAGGTCCCAGGTACACCCCTTCATGCCAGTGGTATTCCCAGATGGCATTGCTCTCTTGCAGCAGGAAGCTGATTCTTGCTACACTGCACAGGTTTTTCTGGAATGGCTTGAGCTGAGATGCTGCCTGGCTTCCAGATTCTCCGGATTTCAAGCACATCAAGCATCTATGGGATGTGCTGGGACATTATGCTAGATCCACTGCACAACTTACAATACTTACAATTAGACAGGTGGTCATAATGTTTTGGGGCATTGATGCATTGGTGTATATAGACATATCAGCGGCATTATTATCATACATGTAGGCACAAATTTGTAACATCTATAGTGTATATATGCAGCTATGTCCTGACACTGTATAAAAGCTAGTTTGTGTGTGTGTGTGTGTGTGTGTGTGTCTTTTACTCAAACACACTCTAATAAATTCTCCCTAATTCATTTTTTATTCTCCCTAGGGAGCAGCCAGCAGATTTGTCTCAACAGAGGAAGCATCGGGTTACCTCCTCTAAATAATTGATGCCTCTTGCTTCTCTCCTAGCTGTGGCCGAAATCTCAAAATATTCACTGGCTTGAGAAAATATGAAGATTGCCGCAGAGAGAGTAAATGTGTGTGTGAGTGAGTGAGTGTGTGTGTGTGTGTGTGTGTGTGTGTGTGTGCAAGGGGCAATGTAGCTGCTACTCTGGCATTGACACGGTTTTAGGCCACTGCTCTCACTTTGCGTGCATGTGTGTGCGTAATGGTGCTTTTCCCCGCCACGTTAAGGATGCACACAGGCTGAGCAGGGGTTAAGTGGGTTGTGGCGGACATTCGGTTTTCCTGCTTCAAACTCACTTTGCGTGCATGCACACACACGCATACAGGCGCGCGTCTCACCCCAGGGGACGCCTGCGTCTATTGTTCTGGCTCACGACCCTGCTGCACATTTTCGTGGCAGTCGCAGCCAAATAAAAAAAGTACGCTTCAGTGCTGAGAAAGCGTAAATGATGAGGGGTCCTGTGGTCAATAATAACTTAATAACTCACCACTTTCCTTTATGCTTTTGCTTTTAATGGTGGAGAAATTCCTGCTGTCCCATTGTTGGTGCCCACAACCCATACTGGTAATTTCAAGGTTTAATATTTAGCCATCATGTTGGTTGTGTTCCATGTCTGATTCATCATAACAGAGGCCTGTTTGGGAGTGTTTAGCCTAGGGTAAGTCCTCAGGGGCGAAATGTACTCGGCCCATCAAAGGTTTGTGAACGCCCTGCTTTAAATATGGTTTTGAAATATGAAATAGAAAACTGTTTAGATCTTGGACTTTTGCTTGGTAATATTGCCCTATTCCACATATTGTACTGCCCTGTTGTGACACCAGCACTCTATTTTATTTTTGATTGTTAAAAGTATCATTCTACTGTATATTCTGCAAAATTTAAGGTGTAAAAAATGTCATTCAGGGCAGATTTTCGAGTAACTTACTTTGTCAGAATTGTTCACAGAAGTGGTGACAATAACTAGATATCTCAATGTTTCTCAAAGCAACCTCAAGTAATAGTCTACAAATATGCTGCCTGATGTTGAGACATTGTTCTGCCATCTTTTTTTTTTTTTTAAGTTTGGCTCTAGAAGACTTTTAAAAGCCTTTTACATTAGAGTGGTGCATGAGTAGCATTGTAAGGCAAAATAATTGCCACTACTTCACCCATATCAAAATTACATATATAAAATCAGAAGACACATCTATTTCACCTATTTCACTCCCAGTGTATTTATTTACATTTCATTGACTGAATTATGTAAGACATTTGCAAAATCAGTGGATTTCTCCTGATATCTATTATTACATTAAAGGATGACACTGTGATGAACATCATGTTTTGTGTTGAAGCAATATATACTCAAATTACTGGTAATTAACTGGTTTTTGGGACGTACCAAATACTGGGTGACAGTAGACAATTAGTCGTTTATCAACACTGAGAAGATTAGACAATACACTAACGAAAAGACATCAAATGTCTTGACTTTCATCAGGTAATGGTTATACAAATATGCCTATACATGCCTGAAAATGCCCTTATGGACCTGACTGAGCAAGACTGAATCAGAATCAGAATACTTTATTTATCCCAGAGGAAATTGTTTCAACAAGGACACATGCTTCATTTGCCCCCCAGTAATAGTGAAGAAAATGATTAGAGAGTCAAACATTCCTGCAAGGATCACATTTGTCACTGAGTCTCCAATAAAATTTAGACTTCATATACAATTGTTAAATTGTTTGTAAGTTGTTTGTTTTTTTCTTACTTTTCTAATATGACACGTAGCACCTAGAGTTTGCTAGATGCAACTGGAATTTTGACTGAAACAGGGTCTGTGCAACTCAAAAAAATTGGATTTTTGAAACAAACACTGAGGGATTTGGCACTAAAAGTAGGAAGATTATAGTTTGTTATAGTGGAAGATCTGTGATGTTTGGGACTCTTTGGGGCTGTTTTTCTTCCAAAGGTCCTGAAACCTTGTTAGGATATTTGGTATCATGGACTCTAACAAGTACAAGGAGAGTTTAAATAAACTGGATCTGCCTCTGCCAAAAAGAGAAAATTGGGCTGCATCTGGATCAAGCTTCTGACATGGTCATCCCATCCCAGTATTTCCATGTTACGACATTTTTTTGCTCATTTTTACAGAAGGTGCCAATAATTATGGAGCTGATCGGATTATGGCATAGTTGTAACAGCTAAACATACAGGTTGCTCAGAGTAGATATAGGGAGGAAATTTCTGTCAAAGTTAAACATCTGTCCAATGCTACATTATATATGTGTATAATCTTATGAATATACTTCTACTTAGTTAATTGTGCGCAAAAACAAACATGGCTGCATCAAAAAAATGTTAGAGAACACAAGGCATCCCCAAACGTTTGTCAAGCAGTGTGCGGTGAGACCCTTTGTGCTTTGAACTCATGTATTGAAATGGGCAGGTAAAGTGAGCTCCATCATCACATCCTCCTAAAAGAAATGGAGGATGGCTTTGACGGATGTGTAAAGAATGTGATATTAAATGAACAACACGTTGGGGATTGTGTTTCAGCCGATAAAAGTATTGCGGTGAGGGAGTACTTTTACCAGCCACCTAATGGAACAGAGATGGACAACACAGCTGGGTTAGGTGACTCTCGTCTTTCTCCCACATACTCGCAAACCCTTATTTATTTCATTTTCTTCCTTAGGGTGTGAGTCCACTTAAGCTCTACTACGACACAGATGCACACAGCGCAGACATACACACGCATATACACACTCGTTTGAAACACCCACTCAGCAATCCCACCAGATTAGCTTTTAGAGAGACTTGTCAACCTCAGGTCTCTAACTCTCTCTTTGGGCTTCACCCCACGCTGACCCTGGCTACCAATTAGCGTCCTCCCATGGCCCCCTATCTCTCACCTCTCCTTCTGTCTCTGTTCACACTCCCTTGCCGTTTAGCTAAACGGCTGGGTGCGAGTCTTCATGAACTTGTTTTAATATCTCAGGTTCAGGTCCCTCACTGACCAGCTAAAGGTGAAGGTTGTTGTCTCCAGTCCATAGGATGGACTCCGTTTGCAACCTGCTCAAACCTGTGAGTGCCCTTTTGCCTCAGAACCCACCTGTAATACAATTTAGTAGACTCAAAGTTTAGTCATCAATTAGTTTTCAGAAACACTGTCTGGATGGGGTTGTTTAAGTGTTGGAAGAGCATGTTAAAAGCAAATGGCTGTATATGAGAAAATATAAGCAAGTTAAAAGCAAGTTACAAAACTTCAGGAATTGTTGGGAAGCTCCAGACTCCTTCAGGCTGCTCAAAGGACTGGCCAGTTACCCAGTATACTTTGCAAATAATAGCTAATTACTGTATAATTCAATGCTTTAACCTAAGCTGGATGCACCATATTTACACCGCTGGATCTCTGTAAATTTCTATATTTACAGTGTGGAAAAGGATGCATTTTCATGCTTTAACACTTTACTGATGGATTTGCTTCCCCCACTTCTGCTACACTGTAAACATATAAATATAGGGGTGTTAAGAGCCTAGTGGGTAAAACACTTGCCTGTGAACCCGTTGACCATAAAGTCGCAGGTTCAAACCCCCACTTTCTACCATTGTGTCCTTGAGCAAGACAATCCTTAGTTGCTGTCCCTGAAACTAATGATTGTAAGTTGCTCTGTAAAAATATTCCCTTTACCCTTTTAAATACAGAACAGAAATTCTTTCTAAAATACAGCAGACCTTGCAGGCTGATAAAGGACTCCTTATAATGGCAGCTGAGGGTACAAAGCATCAGTTTATTTTCACATATTCACATCTTTTACTTTTACAGAAGCCCAGAAAACTAAAATTTACATTGAAATACATTTTTACAGTGTAGAGATCAAGATGTTGCTGTAGGTTTGGTATGATTACATACTGTTAACCTACTATAATTACCATACTACTGAATTACATAGTGGGCTGCGTAATTTGTTACATTTACATTTAAATTATATACTATATTGATAGTCTGCATTCATTCTGGTTCTGTTCTTCTGATACATGTGGCTGTCTTGACAGATTGCTGTACTCTGAAGGAAGTGTAGGGGGCGATATGGCTTCTGTTGTTTCATTGCACTATAGGAGAAATCTCTTCTTTCACAGACTTTGATGGATGACTCCATTGCAACGAGGCAAAATGAGATGAAACAGCAGAAGTGGTTTGGTCAGTCATATCAATTATAGTATCGTTAGTTGCAGCCCTATTCCAATTTCCTGCTTGATAGCCCCTTCCACCCCTGAAATGTTTGAGTCTGAGCGTATGGTAGGTTGAAATAAAGCATGCTGACTGTCTGTCTATTTGTTCTGTTGATCTGGTTTGATGGGGCGGAATCAATTCCTATAGACTCATTTGTACATTCTTTATTTAGCCCATGCATGGACACAACAGTTCCTAATACGTAGCTACTTATTTAAGCTGGAACATAGGATCTGATGACAGTCTGTTCTCTGGGCCTCTGAGAAAAGTCTGTACACCCATGATTGAAAGCCTGTGAATGCAAACCCTCTGGTGGTGGCTTAGCAGCACAGTGAGAGAAGCTTTGACACTAACGCAATAGTTTGTGTCTGACACCCACCCTTGATTTTCTGTCTGCACTGTAGTGACACTGTGCAAGTCCGTGATTTGCTTCACCACACACACACACACACACACACACACACACACACACACACACACACACATATATAGAGTGATTCTTTTTACAGTGGTGGTGGGGAATTAACTCGCTGGCCTTGTTTGATCACGCCTCAGCGATCCCAACCCCCCTCCAGTCTTCTGCTGGAGCCCTGGGGCCTCCAGTGTCTACTGCTGAGCGTCACAGTGCATTCACATGTACTGCTGTCATGTTCCATACCAGTTGGGGGAGGTACCGAATGATGCACTGGAAACTGACACTTTTTCTGTAATGAGAGGAAAACGTGAGATCCTAATTGCTTGTAAGTATATTGTCACTGTCACAAAAATTCCAGTGTCTCTGAGATGGTAACTTTATATGACAAACTTTTATTACTCACTTCTATTACCTAAGACCTACTACAGACCCTGAAAAAGAGGAGACTTGGTTGGAAAATGAATGGGAATGCTTGTGGGTTTGTGAGGTACAGCTGCAAGTGGGAGAAGCCAGAACAACCCCATTAAGAAAAAGTGCATTATTTGAGCCAAACACTCAACTGTTTGTGCCAGATTCTAAATATGTTTCTGAATTAATGTGGCATTTAATGTACATGTTATTGGTCTTTCCTCATTCAGAGATAGGAGCCTGATCATATATGACTTAAAATAATTGATACTGAGTGGACAGCCAGTTCACTTTTTTCTGTGTACACATAGAATAGGAAATTCTTAGAATGTAGTAACCTTGGGATGATATTATTATTGGTTAATTAGCTTTAATGTACATTAATTTTACAAGATTTTCTTCAGATTATTTGAGCTATTGTTATTCATCCACATGTCACTGGGTGTAAAAATGGCTGGTATTTTTAAGGGAATAATGTGGCGTAAAATCAAATTTACGCAATTTTTCAATTACCTTTAGCTGATGTAGTTGCTCAAGCAAGATATGTTTGGAGTCCAAATTATGTTGTTATAGTGTATTGATGGGTTTACATTAGAAGTCAATAGTCACCAAGATATATTCTATAAATACATCCCCAAAACTTCACTTAACTCACTCAAACCAGCTCTGTATTAAAATGGTGGAGGCTTGTCAGTGTGTTTTAGGACATGGTATGACTTCATATGAGCAATAAAACTGAACAAAACTTCTACTGTTTGGCTACTTTCAAACCTCCCGCCTCTGAGTACAGCGGTATTTCATCATCCCAAGATGGGCTCTCTTTGTTGTTTTGTGGACAGTACCAAAAAATTAGAAAATACATAGTTATATTTTATATGGAAATGTAGCTGAATTTACATTAATATTTATGTAACAAAATTAGTAAATTATATTTTTCTTAATAATATAATTATACAAACCTCCTCGTCCTTGTGCTGGGTTGTTTATGTTTGAGACCCGGACGTCACAAAAGCAATGTGAATGTGCGGGGGTTTACGCAAACAATTATTAGTTCGGTTCTCAGAAAAAATCCGCTGCGACTGCTGAACCACGTGTAAGTGGGGGTTTACTGTACATATCGAGAAGTTATTGATTTTTGATATGATAGTGGTCTTTTTTAGGTTTATGAGATTGCAGTCTGTGAGTAGTGTATTAGATGAGCTCTAACTTGCTATCTTAAGCTCTCCACCATTATCACAGTTATGATGGAAGCACTGGCCAGCTAAAGTGAACACACACAAACACTCAGGCCCATGAGATGAACAAATTAGGGCACAGGCAGTAATCGTTTCCTGAATAGAGTGATTGGTGTCACTGGACTGCACAAGCTGTATGTTATATAGTGTGAACATTTTATGATGAATGGGCCAAAAGATATGGTCCAGAATAATGTGGGATTACTGGTGCGCACAAGCATAACAAGAAAATGTCACATTATTTTTTTCTGTCTTCTCATAAATTGGAATAGACAACAAATGAACCAGTAGTGCCACATTTAAATTATATTACCAAAAACCATGAATGCAATGAGCAACACTCATCTCTAGAGCTAATTCTCATCTCTAGAAGTGCATTTCAAACTACTCTCTGAAAAGCAAATTGTGTGAAAATTAAGGACAAATATCACCTTTTGATCAGCCCCACCTACAATAAAATTTGGTTATATTAGCATACAATGCAGTCTTGTTTTTTACATCTCCTGTAAAGTTGCAAGCACTTTAGGACCAGCAGCACCTACCAAACCCTGATCTTTACCTCACAGCTGGTCTCAGATGGAGAGAAATTCCAGTTTTATCTCAAACACACTAGGCTCAGACACATCCGTCTAGGTTAGATATCAAGATAATCTAATCTCCTGAGGAGAAACCTTTAACGCCCACTATAAGCCAAGAACAGAAGCTTTCCTATGGTTTGCTTTGTCCGCATCAGTTGCGTTATTGGAAGGGACTGGTGTCTTGCCTAATGACAGACACAGGAGGCTTCTTCAGGTTGTCATGCTAAGCTGTGGTGTGGTGGGGCAGTAGCTCTGGTGCAGAGTATTAAAGCTTAATGTTTTAGGCCCAGCTGACACAGAGGAAAGGAGGAGAGAGGAACTGAGCGGAGAGGAGACTTGAGTGTGTGTGTGTGTGTGTGTGTGTGTGTGTGTGTGTGTATGTGTGCTGTCTGGGGAGCTTAGCGTGAGACATGGAGGAATAAACAGAAAGGGCTGTGTTTGGGCTGCACCTCTCCTCCTCCCCCTTGCTGTTTTCTCTCTTCCTTTTTTTCTCTCACTCATTTGCTCTTCCACTCACCATTTAGATCCCTTTCCACTGCTTGCCTCCCTCCCTCACTCCTTCCTCTCTTGCATCTTTGTGTCTATGTGAAGTGTATGCTTGTGTGTGTGTGAGTGTGTGTGTGAGTGTGTGTGTGTGTATGTGCATGCGTGCAAGCCACTCTGTGCTTTGGGGACCGGCAGAATGTCTGTTTTGAGGACAACAGCAGGGGGCTAATGAAAAGGCTTTGTTGATTTTAACGAATTACCAGCCACTGTAGCCAAAATAAATATAATCAGCTTTTTGGATTAGTTGTCACAGACAATTTTACCTACTGACGGTGATTAAATACCCGAGCAGACAGAGCCGACCAGTTCTCGCTCCCTCTCTCTCTAGTGACCCATCTCCCTCACTCGATAACATGCCAGTAAACTGCAGTAAATAAAGACTTGGAGCATTAGTTATCTGAAATAAACAGTGACACCCAATTTAAGGTCGGGTTGAACTTAGACGCCAAACGTAGACACCAAACGCCTGCTTGCTCATGGTTTCAGTGCGTTGGCACGGGGAGCCATAATGAAATGTGCTTGCAGTTTTTGGGCTGCCGTTTAGCGGATTAGGTTTTTGGTGTGCTGTGACATTGATCTAACGCGCCTTAGTGTTGCATGAATGGCTAGCCTGAGTAAGATTCGGTGGAGTACAAATAGCAGGTCTGTGCTTGTACCACATGTACACATTAAAGGCATACACATTAAAGGTGGGGTCAGTGATCTTAAAGGGACACTCTGACCACTATGAAAAAAATCGAACTATTGCCACATCTGTTGGGAAAATGCCTGCCCACATCCTACAGTGGTGCCACTGTTGTCTCTCATGGCTGGAAGCTAGGAAAACCCCCTACTGACAATGTGTCTTGAAGGTTGACTATCAAGGTGAGAGTTGCAATAATACTAACTTGGTTGTATTTATTAACCTATAGATCGGTGGCTAGGCTTGCAATCGGGACGGCTGAGGGACTCCTAATCTCTGTGTAATGTATTTGAGGAATGCTTGCAGGGTATTGTAGTAACTGTAGTCAAAACACAGATGAAACATTAAAATAGCATTAATCATTAAAATGATATTCATATATAAGTTATTTTAAACCAATGAGACTGAGGGACACAATGCTTTAAAGGGGACATATTATACCTCTTTTTGAACAAATTATAAAACATGTTCATGAAGTTCTTTGCACAAAATCACTCTCACATAAAGAGATCTCACCAGCTCTATTCTTGACAGTTACAGTCCCTTTCAGAATGTGCCGTTTAATGAGCCTCTGTCACTTTTTTGCAATTAAGCTGTTGCTGGCCACGCCCCACCCATCCCATGCGTTTACCACACGTGAAAATGGCAGAAATCAGAGGTGCTATCCAGCCCTATATGTTCGACCCCGAGTCGGACCCAGAGTGAGATGAACACAACACTTCCTGTGCGCCTTGCCTTTGCCTGTAGCCGTAGCGCTCGACGTCTAATCTAGTGGGCGGGGGCTCGACAGATGAGGGGTTGTTCTATGCAAATTTCCTTATCCTGGTGTCAGCCGTCCAAACGGCTCATAGAAGCATATGATTCCTGACACCAAAATCTTTCAACTGATACACAGAAAATGAATGGATGTTGTTTTTTCGGGCTTGGAGGTTTTATAGGAGCAGTAGAGACCCAAATGGAAATACAAAAGGATGCAGAAAGTGAGTTTTGCGTAATGTGTCCCCTTTAAAGCAGAACATTGCATAACTTGATAAACGCTAACTTGTGCCACATGTGCTGGAAATTGAACAAGGACATGATGCACATGGATGGGAAAATAGAGTCTCTCTCTGGGCTATAACATTTGTTCCTATGTCACATGTGTTCAAGTGATCAGAATCCACATGGATGTCCACCTCAGATGGCACTAACAGAAAGGATTCTCTGCCATTTTCGATTGCTTGTTCCTGCTGTAGTTCATAAAACCATGTTTAAAGCATGAACATGCCTGAAACACCTGACTGCATATAGTTAATGCTGCTTTTTAAGGTATTAAAATGAAATTGATTTGTGGAAAATTAATTTATAATGAATATTAATAGTAATGATCATTTATGATTATATTACTACTAATTAATTAATTGATAAACATTTCTTATTGATAAACATCTTAATTCTAGGGAGCAAACAGAAATCTGTCAGCTTTCATTTATTAGCTGGTAGCCTAGTGGTTAGGGCATTCGCACTGTGATCAGAAAGTCGTGGGTTTGAATCCAGTGGCACCTCTGAGGTACGCTTGAGCAACTTGGTACTGTCCCCACACGGGCGCTGTGTGTTCCTGGCAGCAGAGGAAGAATTTCGTGGTGTTCACGTATGACTTTACACTGTATTATCTGTAGCCTTAGCACATTTGGGTCATGGTATTCCATAAAGTGGTGGTGGTGCACACCTTATCCCTTTATATCTGCCTATCAAGACCCCAGCAATCCACTTTTATTGCTGATTGACACACCCAAACTGACTGCATCTCCCATTTTATTCACCCACCCGAATATCTGGTGTGATCGTCACTTTGTGCAGAAGTCCGCATTTATTCGGCGCCTCTCCATTCATACATGCAGACGCGTTCAGGTATGAATGCGGGTCCCGTTTCCCTTTTCCTCTCTTTTTCTTCTGCTGGATATGAGCAATTTTTTGACAGCCAGCCCCGTTTGCATTTGCACCCGCGACATGAAGCAAAACGATCCTTCAAAGTTAGCGGCAAGTATGCAGAGAAGTTGAGTCGAGTCTCAGAAGCTGAGATCTAAGACAGGAAGAACAATGGGCCTCCCCTGACAAATAGTTAAAAAAGCCTTAAGACTCCAGTTTAGATCTGTAATGTCATGGTGAATACAAATGAAGGAGCTGTCACTCTCAATTTGGCTGAAGGCCTTTTGATGTTTTGCTTCAGAGGGCTGTGGCTACGAGGGGGGAAACAGGTACCCAAATGCAGCCCAGGCCGCCTTTCCAGTTCAGCCCCATGTCTGCAACATAGTCATGTGGGAAAAAAGCTATCAGTTCTGCAGAGGTTCGTCCACAGAGGTTAGTCCCTTGTTCAAGCATGTGGGCGTGGGCGTGATAGGGAACGAGTGTATATTTAAATGATTCCTCACTCTAAAATGTAAACACTTAGCTTGTGTGAAACAAGTATTTGTTGGGTCCACCACAATCATGGATTAATACCTGTATAAACTTAAATACAGCCTTATATTTATTGTTATTAACAATATAATTCTCTATTTTTGCTCATTGTATGCTAATATGACAGTACAAGCCTAAAGTGGCCCAATTGACAGATTAGCGTGTTTCATAGTTTTTTTGCTCATCATTGTCTTCAAAAGATGTTGTCAGTTAAACAAACATTATTCACTACTGCTCTCTAAAAGTGCTGTAGCACCAGTTTTTTAAATTGAGACACGATTTACTTGCATTTACCTTCACCTGAAAGAAAATGCAAAAGTAATAAAACTGTGGAAAATAATTGCGTAACTGCAGCCATCTTAAATAACTTGCCTTTAGCTCTGCTGATTATGTAATAATTGCGATGGACCTTACAATTGGTATATTACAGTGGAATCTAACTGTTTTCAGAGATAAAATAAATTAAAGCAAGTGAAATTATCTGGAAAGGGTCTGTACAGAGAGGTGAACCAGACCTTTATTTCCATCAGATCAAATACAGAAGTTGCCTTTTCCGGGCTGGATAATGCAGTCATGGGAATAGCTGTGCTATGAGCAGCATTTTGCACTGCGGTGTCGGGGGAGCAATCTCATGTGGAGGAGTAGCTGCAGCTAGGATGAAGGTGTGAACCCTGAGAGGGACTGATGTTAGTGGTGAGGAAAATGTTTCTGCTGAGGCTAAACAGAGGGAACAAGGAGGGCCTCTCTTTTCAGTTTCTCTTAGTGTCGAATAGAAAACTAGTGCCACTTCAGGTCAGATGTTCTTCAAACCTCTCATTGTCCTGCCGAAAACTATACTGTACTAGTTTCTCAAACCCAGTTCAGGACCCATGTTTTTTGTGTTTTTTCTTACTACACACCTGAGCCAGCACACGGGGGGCTTGTTAATTAGTTAATTGCTGAATCAGGTGCATTAGATGAGGGAAAGCACAAACATGCAGAATACGAGTTCCCCTGGTTTGCAATTAGGTGCCACTTTTCTGCTCAATAAGAATTTACCAAGTTTGTCACTTTGGTCTGACTTAAAAATCTTTACATGTAAGAATGTTTTTCTTCATTGGAGCTCTGCATGTTCACATGGGCCCTCTATATCCTCCCCAGACATGAACATTTAGTATTTTAAAAGTGTTTTCAGTGCAAAAGAGCATGTTTTTGTGTGTCAGAATATGAGAATGGGGTAAATGAAGAGGCTAAACTTTTGTTACATATTTCAATAAGTAAAAACATAACCCAATCAGTTTCCACTACAGAGCATGTGGTTACTGAATAATAAGTCTCAGGATATAATAAGATTGGGTCTTGAAATGTACACTTTTGGATGGCACTGAAAGCAGCAGGTGAACAACAGTACACACGACCCTTTCAAAACTGACCGGCAAAGTTACACATGTAGGTACTTCTCTGCATTAAGTTGGCTGGGTCTGATTTAATCTGATTTATTTGTGGTTTTGTCTCAGGCTGAACTGTCGTCTTCAGTCTGGAGGGTGAGTCTAGTTGCAAGTCAGTCAAGGGCTTGCCGGAGTCTGATTATGACTCATTTAAGGATGTGCCCCATTCAAGTTGTGAATCAGTTAATGGCATGTGTAAGTCTGATTGTGAACCAGTTAAGCATGTGTCAACTTGCAAGTCAATTAAAGACATGTCTGAGTCAAGTTGCAAGTCAGTTAATGGTGTGTGTGAGTTTGGTTGTGAAACAGCTAACAATATGTCCGAGTCAAGTTGTGAGTCAGTGAAGGCCATGTCTAAGATAAGATAAGATAAGATAAGATGCTTGCTTACTACTCAAAAAAAAACAAAAAACCTTACCCCCATCCATTCCTAACTTCGTGTCTTAACTTCTGACTTTCTTTGACAGATGTTGTTTAGGTATCATTTGACAGGTGTTGTTTAGGAGTACAGAGCGTGCAGTAACTTGGTTGAATGGTGGATGTTGACTTAAGTTTAGCTTCACAGGTCTAAGATACAGATATGGACTACCTGAGCACTGACGTACATCGCTCTGGATAAGAGCGTCAGCTAAATGCCGTAAATGTAAATGTAAGATAAACCTTTCTTAGTCCCACAAGTGGGAAATTTGCTTTGTCACGGCAGAAAGTAAACTGTGGTATGTATGACAGAATGGTCACTTTCACTTCACTTCATTTAAATCTGTCAAATGTTTGAGCAACTTTTTGGCCAAAAGAGTTGCAGTAAGAGTTTCTAATAGTAGTTAGAAAAATAAAATCATCAAATCAGTTCATAGGAAACATTTTACTACCAAGGAAGACACTTGAACATGAAACTGTGTGCTGCAGTGAGGTACTTCCAAAGTATTAGTAAACAGCTATTTAATGTTAAATCTTTGCAGTTTTTTTTCTTACTTAATTAGGAAATCTGAAAATGTGCTAAATACCTACTTAAAGCAGTGTGTGTGTGTGTGCTTTGCCCCCTCTGTGACTCCTCCATGCAGGTGAGGGCTCAGCAGTGCCCATAGGTGAGGATTAGTGCACGAGGCTTCGGACTCATTACCAGTGGGTTGTGGGTTCAAATCCTAATGAATATTCATTCCAGATGATAATGATGATCCCATGGTTCTTTTGCACCCCCACCCCCCAACACACACACACATACTCTGCAGTTCTGCTCCCCTCCCCCTCCTCTTCTTGCTCAGGTTGATAAAACACTTGCCAAGCTGGCATCCCCTAAGAAATTATTAATTATCTGGTTAATGTGCACCAGGCTGTGAGTCGGCTGATTAATCACCAATAAGGGGGATGCGTGCTGGAAGGGGGGCTCTATTTTCTTTCTCTAAGTAACTCTTCCTCCTCCACCACCTCCCCCAACTGTGGACAGACCAGCTTTTGTCTCCTATTCCTTTTAGCAGTTTCTATAACCAAGAATTCATAAGTTATTCTGCCTATTGTAAGGGTGTGAATCTCAGAATCTATAAATGATTGTATTAAGTTTTTGTGTTTTTAGGAAATGATTCACCACAGCATGAAATGACTATATATTTTGTTGAATACCATTGTTGTGATTACATGACATTACTTGATTGGGTATAAAAAGAGGCAGAGGCTCAGAAGTAAGGGAAACAAAGAAAAATGCTACTTAATATAGAAATGACAAATAATTTGGGGATTAAGGATCTCTGGTACATAATATCGTTATAAGATTCCGAGGAATTTGGAGAAATCTCTGTACACAAAGGAACAAGGTGGAAAACCAATACTGAATGCCTCACAGTTCTGTCAGGGAAATCTGAGGAACACTCCTGAAAAACATGGTCTGTGAACACAGTTCGTCATTGCATCTGCAAATGCAAGCTGAAGCTCTACCATGCTATGAAGTCCTATATAAATATGATCCATGGGCCAGATAAGACACTGCCGAGCTCATTTAAGATGGACTGTCCTATGGTCTGATGTATCAAAATTTGAAATACTTTTTGGAAAGTATGGGACCATTCAGCTTGTTATCAGCATGCAGATCAAGAACCAGCAAGCATGGTGGTGCACATGACATTGGCAGCTTGCACATCTGGGAAGACACCATTAATGCTGAACAACATACAGGTTTTGGAGCAACATATGCTGCCATTCAGCCAGCATCTTTCTCGGAGAAGGTCTTGCTTATTTCAGCAAGACAATGCAAAAGTACATTCTGCACATATTTAAACAACATGGATCCATAGTAGAAGAGTCCTGGTGCTAAAACGGTCTGTCTGCAGTCCTGACTGTGTTGCAGTGTTGTTTTTGGCAGCCTGTTTTAATTTTAGTTTTAGTCTAGTCTTTGCTCAAGCTGTCATTTTAGTTTTTATTAGTCTTAGTCACGTCCATACTCTTTTAGTCTAGTCAAGTTTCAGTCGACTGAGCATTTTAGTCTCATTTTAGTCAGAATTATCCACGACTATTTTCGTCTAGTTTTAGTCAATGAAAACTGATGATGTTTTAGTCTAGTTTTAGTCAATGAAAGTTGTATTTTAGTCTCTTTTTTTAGTAATACAATGCAAATTCTACCTGACCTGTACCTTTAAGACCTGACCTTATCAGGCCCAACTGGTACTGCTATTTTTGAAACCCCAACTCGACCCAAACCCAAACTGCCACGCACATACTGACAGAGATGGGTTATTACAGTTTTTCGAAGCTTTACTTTGTTACTAAAGGCCTTACATAACTGACTACTGATGTCTAAACTGGTATTTTACACAGCTGTAATAAACCCACAGTGTTTATTATCAGTGTTGTTTTGTGGAATTGCTGATCGTACTTCACAGTGAACAGCATCTCTTCAACTCTTAGCTTCCCTGCTAGCAGCTGAAACGCTAAAGTTCTTCTCGCTGAATGCTTAACACACCAGACAAATTTAACAAGCCATAGGAAAAATTGGCTATGACCTTTCCAGCATCCCAACACACCCCTCTCATCTTTCACTGTTTCATTGAGGGGCACATTCTACCAAACTCTCGAGCGATTCCACACTCAGTTAATGTTACAGGAAAGAGAGAAAATGGAGAACTCATGAAAGATCAGAGAAAGCATGAATGTGTATGAAATCTACAATATAAAAACACTCTTCAGACGATGATGTATGATACCTTGTCATCACTGTCCAAAAAAAGCTTCTTTTGTCCAAATTTTTCTGCCTTATTTGAACACAAAAGCTGCCATTTACATAGTGTGTGTAAAATCCATTTATTAACTTATATTGAAAGTTAAGAAAGTTTTTGACTTCTGCTGTCTTTTCCTCTCCTTTTTTTTCTCTGTCTTGCATTGTGTTAAAAAAACGTATGTGATGGATTGGCTTAATGTGTTCGTTTTCTGTAATTCTGCTTACTCGCTGCCCTCTCTCAGTCATGCTCAGTTTTATCATTGGTTGTACATGGGTTTGGTCAATAGAGTTGGGTTTTTTTTGCTTACTCTGTGTCCCCTGGTGCCAGGCAGGCTGTGTGGGTCTAATGTGGTGACCTGTGCTGGACTACAGTAATGGAGGTGCAGTGCTTTCTGTGTATAATCTCCTCCATTTGTCTGTCCGTTAAAATTGCGGGGCCAACTTCCAGCGCAAACAGACTTCTATATTTTTCTTTCTGTTGAAATCCATTTGCTGTTTGGGACTGTTTTGCAGAATGTCTGTGGGTATGTGCGTGTGTGTGTGTATGTGTGTGTGTGTAAGAACACTGCTGTGTGAAGCCATTGATCTCTCACTGTATCTTCCAGAGAGAGCGACCTCTTACCCCCAGCTGGGATTAAACATTTAATAGCGTATTACAGCATTTAGCCCTAGTTCCAGCCACCATAGGCTTAAGTCTCTTTTCCACAGTCATCTCTTTCTCTCTCTCTCTCTCTCTCTCTCGCTCTCTCTCTCTCCAATCTGTTCAATTGTGAAGGAATGGAAGAAATTGCATTGTAAACGAAATCCCCAGCATGCGGCATATGATCTCTCTTTCTATTTGAGCCGAGCTGGTTGACAGCGAGGGATGGTCTGAGAGAGGACGTGGGTTGCCCCTGCCTGGCGCTCACCAAAATCCCAACAAACATTACATTCCCCTCACTGGCGGCAAGCTCGGCTGAGCCAAACAATGTTTAGGGCTCCGGGTTCAGCATTTGCATTCGAATTATTTTCGCCGCTAGTCCTTCCAGGCCTTCCTGAGCACAATATGATAAGTAAAGCCAAGTTTACTTTAGTTAATCGCTGCTATTCCCAAAAGGACAGCAGATAAGGGCAAGAGGGAGGGAGGGGGAAAGAGAGGGAGCGAGAGAGAGTGAGAGAAAGAAACAGAGATTGAGAGAGAGAGAGAGAGAGAGAGAGAAAGAGAGAGAGAGAGAGAGAATGACAGTCTGTATGGGTAAACAACAGAAAAACACAATGTGGCAAGTGCACACTTTACATTTTGCTTTATATATGGGGAGGGGTTTACACAAGCCCGCATGCACCATATTAGGCTCCTAAATGGTAATGAACCACTTAAAGTTATATTCAGTGACTTCAGAACAATGGAGTGGTGACGCTGGCACTTCATTTACTTCCTTCAAATCTGAAAAAAAAGGCTTAGTTTACAGTTTGCTTCCTTTATATATACTGGAATATGAAAACCTGGCATCTCAGAAATGTTAATGGTGGCTTCAAAAGTATAAATATTTAAAAAAAAATAACTGTGAGAAGTTTGCTCTAAGCTTAGAATCTTATATATGTTCTGACCCAGTCATTTAGCAATCACAATTTGGTCTTTTTTATTTGTATGTTTGTGGGGGTTACGTTTAATTTCATTTTAAACTCAGCTTAATACTTTACCCTTAAAGAAAATGGAAAGGTAAACCCGTATTCGTACTGTACAGTGTACACTGAACTGCTGTCTCCCGCAGGGCTAGAATGTAAAATGCACTGTAATTAATCCTCGGGCATTTTCTTTAGTATGCGCTGTCATTTTTGTCGTATAAGCAGGATAAATACAATAATAAATAAATGTAATTTACTGTAATAAAAATACAGGGCTTTAAGAGGAACCAAACAAAAAAAACGATAAACATTCAAGACTCTCCACCGGAGAAATTCTGGACTGCAGCTTCGTCACAGGGCAGCAGCCAATCAGCAGCAAGGAGAAATAAATAACGTTCTTGGATTGGCTACTTTCAAACCTCGTCCGCCACGCGCCCTCAACCTTGTGCTGGGTTGTTTATGCTATATATATATATATATATGTGTGTGTGTGTGTATGTGAAAAAGACCAGAACACATCCAAAATGGTGGATGCAAGGATTAGTCCCTACCAAAAGTGGTCCAAGGAAGGACAACCTGGAAACAGGTGACAGGGCCATGGGTTCCCAAGACTCTATGTCAGAACACAAGGACACAGCTCGCTGTCTATGGGGCTGTGTAGCCTCAGACCAGTCAGAGTGCCCATGCTGACCCCTGTCCACTGCTCCCATGATAAGAATCGAAACTGGACGATGGAGCAATGGAAGAAGATGGCTTGGTCTGAAGAATCACATTTTATTTTACGTTATGTGGAAGGCAGGGTGCATATGCCTCACTTACCTCAGGAAGAGATGGCACAAGGATGTTGAAAGGGGGGGGATGCGAGCCAGTAGAGGTAGTGTGATACTCTGGGCAATGTTCTGATGAGAAATCTTCGGTTCAGGTGTTTGACACATACTATCTAACTAACGGTAACGGTATTCCATAATGACAGTGGTCTCTTTCAGCAGAATAAGAGTTCATGGTATTGACTTGGCCTCCAAGTTTCCCAGGTCTCAAACCAATCAAACATCTGTGGGATGAGAAGGTCACAACTAGTTACATTCAGGGACATAAAGAATCTTCAGTAAACTTCTTGGTGACAGATACCACAGCATACCTTCAGACATCCTGAGGAGTCCATGCCTTGTGGAGAGTTATTTTAGCAGCACGAGTGGGACCTCTAAATTATTAGGCTGGTGGTTTCAATGTTATGGCTATTGATGCATCCAACAATATATTTTTACAGCAACTTATATAATATATATTTTAAGACACAAACTGAATTATATATTGTGATTATCTGTGTATGGCTAAATGTGTCCTGCAGGTCACAGGTCCACAAGGATGATTGATTTGTCTCTATAGAAAGTTATCTTAACTCCACCCTATCCCTCAATCAGAGAAAAAAATGTGTACCGTATTTAATTCTTCTCATTAAATTCTAGTTTTCCTGTTAAAATGGATTTTTTTAAGGTTATTAGTAACAAAAAAGAAAATATGCGATTTTAAAGCATAGGTAAGAATCATGGTAGGATGGCCCATGCTCTCTTTCGGTATGGTTTGTATATACGGCACAAGTCCACACTAAGCTAACACCAGCAACACAGCTTAATGTGTATCCCTATATTTTCTAATTAATTAATGTACTGGGCAGCTGCCTCCTATCATTGGTTTGCATGATAATAGGATGTAATGCGGCCTATAGTTTGTGATTCAGGAGGCTTTGTATGTGTGTTCGTGTGTGTGTGTGTGTGTGGGATATTTGTGTGTCTGATTTCTTCATCCATATACTCACACTCATAGAAGACTTAAGATGCTAATGAGAGCCAAGGAACAGAGGTTAGCAGGGACTAAGAATAAATGGCTGAATAGGAGTTTGCTCAGTGGTTTTTCCCATTGATTAGTCGCATGGCTAATGCGTGCTCATTCCTCAGCTGAGCGCTAATTAGCATGCGCTCAGCTCGCCACCAGTTGACCACCAGGCTCTCCGCAGGGCCCCGCCCTCCACTGTGCATCCACTCCGGGTACTGACGCATGGGCTGACCCTCTGGATGGAGAGCAGGGGAAGGCCTGTTTGTTTAGCACCATTTTGCTCGTGTCTTTTGGGGCTTGTTGGCTTTACTTCTTAGTTATTTATATATCTGTATATATCTTTCTGTATTCAGGTGCATTGTGTTGGAAGCACAGTGACTGTTTTATGCTGTTCTAAAGTTTCTCCATGTTTCTTATACGTTTCAGCACGTATCATTTACCACAGTACCAGCAAGGAAATTAAGCTAAAAAAACAGCCAGTTTTTACTTCATTGTCACCACTTTCAATAAACCTTAACATGTGAGTGCTCCTTTGGTCAGCACCAGTTTAACTTGCCCATTCATGTAAGGTGATAAAGAGTGTGGTTGCTACAGAAAGATGCTGGGAAAAATCTTAAACCCATAGCAGGCATCCAAAAATTTCAGACATTCAGAAAAAGTTTATTTGTCCAATTTCCCTAATGAGTTCAGCTTGTACTTTACAGGCTGTTCTGTAAATTTCAGGATGTACCGCTCTTTGAATGTTGCAGGACAAACAGAACAGCAAAGCAGAACAGAGGTAATTCACATACTTTCTTAACGGCACAGTAACAAAGGAGCCTGTTTCATTATAAGAGATACAGAGATAGGAAGATTGTTATAAAAGATTAAAATTGACAGTTTTGGTACATTAAAAGGAATGCTGGCACAGCTCTCAAGCATGTCAGACTGAAAGATAAAAACGGCCATGAAAATTAAAACAGTTACAACTAAACAGTGAAGGAACTGAAATAATTAAATGGGCAACTTACTACTGGAATATCAAAACATCCTGGTCCTGGAGGCACGTTGTTCGTTTCACTGTGTGCTGTGTGTATATGGTCGAAATGACAATAAAAACCTACTTGACTTGATTTGACTTGACTACTTGAAAACATTTTAAAACAGTAACAATGTTGTAATCGAAGAGAAGTGAACTGAATTGAATTAACACAAATAGGCATAGATTATTAGGTAAAATTTAATGTAGTATTAGGGAGGTCTGTATGCAAAGTTTGGTTAGTGTAGGGTTTCTGACCCGAATCACCTTACAAATATGAACAACATACTGTATTGAGAATATATTGCTCCATTTTGTGACTGTCATACACCACATTTCCAAAATGTTGTAGACACCCCTTTTAATTGGCGAATCCAGCTACTTTAAGGAGCCATGATTGCTGACCACCTATGAACACTGTGGTCTCCATGCCCAGTGGCAAGTAATGGCTTGAGGGGTGTAAAGCCCCCCAACAAGGGCTGTGGAGCAGTGGAACTGCATTCTCTGGAGTGATGTGGCACAATCTAGTACCTCTGGGATTATTTGGAGTAGCATTGTAGCAAAGGGTTGCTCTGTTACAACTAAAGTCATAATTTAATGAAAATTGTACGTGTTGAATTACTTGAATGCTTTGATCCTTGAAAACACCCCCAACAGGTCATCGGAAATGTCTGTGATAAAATTTTATAGACTTCTGCAGTGCAAAAGCAAGTATTGTGATAGCGATAAACCAGTGGTAAAGGGTTAATTGCAAAGTTGTAACCTCAGTATATTGAACCTCAAACATCTGAGTTCTCCATTGCTGGCTTTTACACTGAAACCATGTCCTTAGTTCTTTATCGTGCCCTTCAATTGATTTGGCAGTCTACATATGTACAGCAGTGCAATGCTATTCTCCTTTACATTCAGTGACATGGTGCAGTTAGTCAGTACAGCAGTGATTTAATGACAATGGCAGCCTATGGGGCAGTGCAGTGCTTTTATTTGACTTGAGCTGCAGCCGCTCCTGTTGCCTGCCCACCACCTACCCCGCCCTCCAAAAAAATCCCTGACGTGCTGCTATGGGAAGCGTTTGAGAAAGTGCACGGCAGTATCAGAGCGGCCACTTAGAGAGGGATTAGGTTCTCGTCGATGTGCCTCCGAGGCCGTGCTAAAGTTACCCCCTCGCTGGCTCTGGCCATTGACTGCCACTCTAATGGCCTGGTCTGGTTCCTCCTGATGGGCATTGACTGCTGGCCTGATCAATATGGGTTTCCATCCCCAATCCGAGCGGGATGCTCAAAAGCTGATAACTGGGCCTGAACAGCAGCCGCAACCCCCGGAAGTGAATGAATTAGTCATTACGTAGCACTCATGCCTGGGAAGTCCCATGGTTTTTTATTTGTGGAAGTCAAATAACAGTTTTTTTAGCTGACGCTTTACTTGTGTAAGACTTGTTACATTCTTATCTTTAACTTTCTAAGATAATGTTAATTACATGTGTCTCACAGAAGAAATGGAAGGGTTAGTTAGCCTTTATAAGAAGTATAAACCTTTGACACAAAAGCACGATTTCAGGCTCCTTGGCTGCTGTCTGTGAAACAGGTACCATGTTGCATACAGTAATGTGTAACACTCTCAATAGATCAATAGAAGGTGGTATTTTAAGGCACCATTTTATTTTTTCCCCCATTTCTATTCTTTGCCACATTACCTCACCGCATTAGCCTAGCGCTCACTTCTCCCAGTGTTGGCATCCAGTTTCTGGCCACCACCCTCCCCCCTACCCCATCCACAGCAGCCGCGGATCAGATCTCAGCCCCCTCTCAGAAAGACAATGATCTCCACCCTGGAGAATGTGCAGTCAAAGCTATCGATCGCCTCTATTCCTGGCCCTCCAGCGCGCCTGGTCCAGGCCCCAGCTAGCTTCCTCTGCTAAAACCTTAGCTCCGAGGGGGGTGGGGACGCCCCACACGAAGCAGGGAGTGAGAATCTCAAATATTGACTGATTTTGCTTCTTCAATTTTTTTTTGTCTTCCTCACTAAATTATGCAGCATTCCTGATAGTCTTCACATTGGGATCACTTGCATTTCCCCTCATGGCAGTGGCCTTATTATGTGTAAACTGTTATGAGCTTTTCTTTTTTGGGGGGCTTGGGGTGGTTGTTGTGGGGGGGTTGTTGGTGGTTTGGTGTCATGGTGTCTTCCTGCTGAGATGGGTAGAGTTATTATGAGTGATGCTTGGGAGGAGTGAGAAGGGAAGCCCATCAGCATCATGGTCTGTACTGAAGCTCACGGGAGTTTGGAAACCCAACCCTCGTTGGCAATTCGGAACAGTTGCCCTGGGAGGAAACCAGGGGACTTGTTGCAAAACCCTAACACACCCTCTCCCCCAAACACACACGCCCACTGTTATGCCTTCCTTATTCTTTCTTTCTCACCCCCCAATCCATATGGAAATACGTGCCCGCCATTATTAGTGTATTTCTTTAGACGTGTCGGGAATTTGAAGCTTGGGGCTACAAAAGTGGGGGAGCTTCAATTGGCAGCAGTCAGGTTAATAAATTGTGAGATGCATAAATCAGTGAGCAGGGGTGATTTCTACCAGCCCCCACACCACACCCCCCTACCTCCACACCCTCACCCTCTTTCTCTCTCTTTCTTTTGCTCTCTCTCTCTCTCTTCCCCAGTTTTTTTTTTTTTGCTTTTCTTCCATGCTCTGAAAAGAGGGGACCTTTGGAGGATTGTTGTCTATCAGGCCAGAAAATGGAGAGGAGAATGCCTTCAATACCCAGGGCTGGTTAGCAGATTGTCATTTTTGGGTTTGATGTTCCTGGGTCTAATTGTCTTTCATGTGAACAATGGCAGCAGCCCTCTGGTGTGCCGCGGCGAACGGAGGAAGAGAGAGGGCAGCCTGTGCATAGCAATGTCCTTTTTTATTATTAGCTTGTGAAATTAGCAAGCTGGAAGTCGTTACAAGGATTTCTCTCACCTCCCCCTACCACATCCCCCTCTCCCTCTCTGCTTTTTCCCTTTCTCTCGCTCACTCCCACTCTCTCTCTCTCTGTATATATGTGTGTATCTCTCTTTCGCCCGTTAATTGTAATGCAGAGTCAAATTTGTTTGTGGACTCGGAGACAATAGCACAGGCGAAGGCTGTGTTAATAGACTTTTACTCCTACCCCTGCACTTCTACTCCAGGCTCTAATAAGGTGTCTGTCGCCAAGGCGGAATTTGTTTAAAAAGCGTGGTAATTGATGTATTGCAGTAAGTGTGAGCACGGACCGGGTTGATTAATGTTGGAGTGTGTGTGCGTGTGTATGTGTGTGCTTTTTTTTTTTTTTCTTTCTTTTTAAGGCCTTTTAACTGGGTCTGGTGAAAGTGGCGAGTGCTGCCCTGTAAACTACCTCATTGCAGCTGTTAAAGGAGCTGACAGCTGCTGACGTCTCAGGGGGGTTGCTGTTTTTTTTTCTCTCCTTCACCCGATCAGAGGAAAAAACGAGAGGGAAAAAAAGAAAAAGGAACGAAGGCAATACATTGCTTGTCAATACATGCAGCACTTAAAAACCTTATAAAGGGGATTTTTTTTCCACTCAGGCTATCCCATGGGAATCGCTCTCAAATGCTCATTTAGTTTCACTTTCATTCCCCAAGAATGACTGAAGTCTGGGGCATAGAAAAGAAGTTTTTCCTTTATTCGAGTCGAGATTTTCTTTGGTTACTTGTTTGGATGTGATGATTAAAACAGATACAAATTTAATGGTAGAAGACCATTACATTTCACCCATGGTAACACCGGCCATATAATATGCTGCTCATATTTCTGTATGGTGCTGTTTAAGTGCGGGGGGGGGGGGGGGGGTCTTAAAACCTCTT
>JBBPCX010000001.1:36902900-36916809 GCA_037974365.1 Hydrocynus forskahlii
GGGGTATTAAAATCTATTTTGCTGTAGGGGTTTAACAGTTTACAAAATGTATTATTTGATTTTATACAATATAGTGATGTATCAGTTCAGTCCAGCAAATTTAGGTACCGCAGAATTAAGGAGTGGCTGATGTTAATGTTAATTTACATGAATTATCTGCATTTTCAGTTCATTACTGCACTTGGCTATAAAAGTACAATAGGACAGACAAAAGTGGAGTCTTATAATGTATTGATCTGACACTCAAGCCACAAGCTAATATGTTAGCCGCAGGCTAACACACTAGCCAGAAGCTAACATGCTGACCACAATACAGCAGTATTACACACTGTGATGTAAGCTGATACGATGTGGTATGTTGGTTTGTTACATCTGTATTTTTTCCATCAACTTTTTAAAGGGACTTAACTTCTCGTGATCTTTCTGCCATGAAGAATGCCTTGATATATTGCGGAAAAACGTATAGGTAGCCAGATAACTCCCATCTGAATGCAGCTGCTTCAAAGTGCTTTTGCACAGCCAGTGAGGGTAGCCTGTATGGCAGTATCAAAAGACACAAGGACATTTATAACAATACACAATATATAACATAATATTTCATTTTTCTGAGGTTTCATAACTGGAACCAACGACAACAAAAAAACTGTCGTCACCTTTAAAACATACTGTCAAAAACTACAACTGCAATGCAACTCCGTTTATCGTTTCATGTACAGCGTGCACCAAAGGACTAATCATGCTCCATTTGTAATGAAGCTTGATCAGTGATCAGTGTTCTTCACTTTCTGACACTAACCATTATATGATAAGAACAGCATATTGGGACATCTCTTATTAAAGTACTATCATATTTCCCACCCATAATTGCAGAACTGCACAGAATTAAAATCATGTTTTAGCTGGTACAAGTGTACCCTTTTTAACTGCCAGCAATCACTAAACGTAAGAGGTTTTTTAAAGAGATTTTCAATGTAAACAATGCTTTAATAAGATCAGTTATAAAAGAAAAGTGAATAATGGATCTACTTTTGATCCTTTAAAATGTATTTAAGTGCAGTAAATTGGCTGTTCTGTTTATCCAACTTGAGCGGACTGATGATAGTGGCTGGTAGTTTTCATCTGCTTTGACTCTCAAGTAAATTAGTCAAAATGCATACCTGTCATCTAATCTGTTTTCTTCTATTGGGTTGTTCATGTCTTGAACCGACCCCAACACTTTGTATGGCTTTGGATAATTCTGTAGAGCTCTTTCTTGATTTTCCTAATGTTGTCATACTTGCTAAACGGATAAAGCCTTACGGATGAACAGTGGATATACAGCAAAATTATTAACAATGAAAAAACAAGCCTACTGTTATTATTAATAGCTTTATAATGGGCTACAGCAAAGTTAGTCTACAAGTTTCTAACCAGAAACATAAAAATTTTTATTTACTCTGGTTTAAACTGCTTCTCTGAGGTGTCACCACATGACTCGCTATGTGGAAATGGGTGCAAAGCCCCTTGTCGCTCCAACAACAGTAGTGACAATCACTGGTGGTATATTACTCACAATATTGTATCAACATTGTTATCAGCTTTTGCACAAATTATTAATAAATAGCAGCTGTTTTTCTTTTTTTTTTTTCTTGCAATTGCTCTTAGAGTTTGAATCAGTGTTGGAGACAGAATCATGATTGGGATAGAGTTAAGTTTTTGTGATGAATTGTCTATCAACCAGCAGAGTTAGCAATATATTTACATCAGCTTCAGCAGAAGTGGGCTGAAGGACGCTCTACCGCCTGATTGATATAAAGACAGCACCAGAGTGTTTGAATAAACATGTAAAGTAAAGCCTTTTTCTCTGGCTTTTATAATGAGGGTAATTCTAACTGATAGTGTATCTGATGCATATGAGCTAATGTGTCTGGATAACCAGAACACATTTTGGCTATGGCACTGTAAAACAGTGACAATTCGTAACATTAGCTTACATTAGCTAGTACCGCAGTTACTAGCTAATACGGCTTAAAATTACTTCTTATTCCACAGATTCCTATTTGCAGTAAAATACTGCCAGGCTAGCAACACTTCATTAACCCAATATAGATGGAGATATAGTGGGCTCACTAGCCGAAAAGCAAATTTCCAAAACTCACTCAGTTCAAAAGCATTTTCTTTTTCGGAAAATCGCGGTTTACAATTCTTACAGGAATTTTTTTTTTTTTTAATTTAAATTTTACAGTTACTTGTCATTTTTCAATTACTGTTTCTAAAGTGCAACTCCTGCACATTTTAGTCTGGGCAAATTTGTTTAAAAAACATAATGAAAACAATTTAGAAGTAAATCTATATTCAATGACACAAAATTATGTACAAGTTCAATATTCATATCCTGCTACATGACACAGCATAGAGTCAATGATAGTTTATGATCAACCATCTGGGAGATCTGGGTAAGTAAGTACTGCTCGCAACTGTGCGAGTGGACTTAGTGAATTTTGGAAATTCACCCAATCTTGTACCGTGTACTATGCAAGGACTGAGTGAGTTTTGGTCGGTTATACTATTGCACATAAAGAGGTGATGTAAAAATATGCCAATAATGGACTGAGTGAGTTTTGGAAATTTGCTCTTCAATTGGTTTTGCTGATTTCTGTATGATACAAATTAGTACAAACAGTGAAACGAGTTATAGATTTACGAAGATTTGAGTTTGTCTGAGTTATTTCACTTTTGTTGGACCTGAACTTAGTAATGAAATATGAACTTTGACTTCAAGGTCAGGGTCAGAGTGAATGTCAGATTTACCTTGACAACAGTGACAAGTGACAAAGTCGCCAGACGTCATTTGTTTCCAGTGGTGACACATTGCGGTCGGTTGCCTGGCAGGAAAATCACTACATCTTCGTGGCAAAAGAAGCTGAGCTAAGTTCAACTTTATGCAAATGAGCAGCGTCAGATGGCCAAATCAGAGGGCAGATGTGCTCCTCTTACATCATTCCGCTGTGAAACATTTTTGAAAGTTTAGTTTCTATACTATTTTAGTTCCAATTAGGGTTTGTTAATCCTGTTTTTTGATCCATGTTAAAACAGTAGTGTTTGAAGCAGTATTTTGAAAAGTTTCAAAATATTTTTCAGCAAGATTTTCCCACTCCTATGTATATGAGATGATATAACAATAGCCCTGCCGTTCAGGAAGTAGATACTTAAAACTACACATGTAAAGATGTAAATGTAACATATAAAAATATATGTTTGTTAGTATCTACATTTTTAGAAACTTCATACATCTCCTTCCAATACATTTGTAACCCATTACCTCAAAACTATGTTAGCAACACCTACTACCTGGCTGCAAGCAGCAGCTACTAGGTGACAGCAGCGCTGCGTTTAAGGTTAAATTTTGGAGAAATTTAAGGTTTTGGCAAAAATGTTTGCATCTGCAAAGCATATACTTTGAAAGTACTCTTAAAACTTAATTCTGAATATTTACCTCAGGCTTAGTGTACTATGCATAGCATAGAAGTACAGTTCTTTACACAGTACCACAAAGTAGCAAACATAAATACCGGAGGAACAAACTAAAATGCTAAGAATGATCGCATTCAAAATTACTAAAATATGTCATTGTCCTCTAAGGATGCTCTTTATAACCAGTACTAGTCTAATTCAGGGCAGAGTGGATTGGACATGCTGCTAACAAACACTATATGCTCAAGGCAAGTGGACCTCAATTATAAAACAGTTCCACCAGTCATGGGTTATCCAGCACAAATCTGTGGTCCCTCCTGCATTTGTATACGCACACACACACACACACACACACACACACGCACACACACAGACACACACACACACACTTACCTCACAGTAAGAGTGGCCTCAGGCACTCCATTCTAATTGCCATGGCCTGACAATATGGCAAAGCCATGCCTTTGTTATCGGCCCTTTGTGCGCAAGAGATCCGTTGATAACTAACGCTAAAAGGCATGGAAATTCCTCTTGATACAGCATAAATATCAGTCCCCCCTAAATGGTTTGCCAAAGATAAATATGCTTTTAAAACAAATGCTGGTGGTGTTTGTAGATGTGATATCAAGGCTTGCTTGCGGCTGAAGTTTGGGGTCCCTCCAATCAGTTACTTCCTAATCGGCTTGTAAACTCAAATATGTCCAGATAGTGGTGGGGGTTTTCTGCTCTTTGTGACAGTCCAGCAAGTTTCTTTAGTGTACATGTGCTCCCTTTTACACTCCAGATAATAAACACTCGCTGGAGTCAGGTGTCTGGCCTTTATCATGGGCACAGATTAGCCTGAGATTAGAAACACGCGTGCGCACACACACATACACACACACACACGCATTAGACCCATCTGGAAGTGGAGGGCTGTATTCTCAAGCTGCTGGAATCGACTTCATCTGAAGTGGCAATTTGCCTGTTTAGATAAGCCTTATTGGCTTTTTTGGAAGAATATGTCAAATTGACATTTTTATAATTATGCCTTGTCTGAGACCCATTGTGGCATTCAGAATGAATGAGTTGTAATGGCACCCGATACTGCATTCACTGTAACATCCTGAACAAG
Source organism: Hydrocynus forskahlii (assembly GCA_037974365.1). NCBI lineage: Eukaryota > Metazoa > Chordata > Actinopteri > Characiformes > Alestidae > Hydrocynus > Hydrocynus forskahlii. The sequence continues at coordinate 36,907,468 of JBBPCX010000001.1, forward strand.
CATTTGTATTATTAAGAAGTTGGTAGGATTTTTTTTCCCGTATTACCATAAAAAATGTATGTATAATGTTCTATTGTGAATATGCATGGGGAATTACATATGGAACCTTTTTTTTTCAGGCTTTTAAAGTTTTTTCGGTCTCTAGACAGCACTCGACGTGAGTACAAAACAGTGCACAGAAGAGAGAGGGGGAAAAGAAAGAGAGAGAGAGCGAGAGTGAGAGTTAAAAGCCGTGGGTTTAGTGTGCAATTTGCTGTGGTATGTGCTTAGGTGCACTCACTACTGTTAAACCACTAAACCATTCACTCTCTCTTTCTGTCTTCATGACATTCAACGCAGGAAAACAATCTGCCTTCAGTGTATAATAGTGAACCCGAGTTTAGAATAAACAGCAGATGCGCCACCAATAATGCCTTTTATGGTCATTGCTATTTTTGCACAACTCCCAAAGACAAAGTCAAATAGCCATGAACCCTCTCCGCTAGGGGAATAGTATAAATGACCAATAGGTGGAAGGGAATCTTTGGAGAATTGAACTTCAAACTTTCTTTGGTAACGTCATAGCTAAACTACCAAAGGTGGCCCACACATTCGGGCCCTATAAATTTAGTGAAACGTTTCAGTCTCCGCCTCGTGGAGCATCTTCTTCTCTCCTCCTCTTCCTCTAATATCTCCTACATTACCAATTACGGTAATGTGGGGGTGTAGTCGGGGGGCTACCTGTTTCCTTGTCCCTAAGTCTGAGCTCCGGCAGCCCCATAATCCGTTAAAAGCACTTACGAAATTGATGTTAGCACCTCCGCGGGTTCCGGCCGGCCCGAAAGCAGCCCAAGCTCCGAGCCACCTCCCTTTAATTGGATAATCAGAATGTGATCGGCGTTTGGGGGCTCAGATTATGTAAGCCTGACTTTGAGCCTGCTAACCTGGACAGGGCCTTTTGCAGACTGACCTCACTGACCCCAATGCACCTAAGTGGTTTGCTTCATAGTGGCCCGAAAGGCAGCACCCAATGACTGTATTAAAGCAAAGCCCAGCGCTTTATTAATTTCTGATGTATATTTATATGTAGTATCTTACGGGATGAGAAGCGAGGACGCTACTTTTACTGACTCTTCTTTGTCTCTCTAAGGGGCAGGTCAGAATTGATCATGTGGGAATTAATTTCAGCTTCACCTTGACTTGATTTAAATTTCGCTCTTTAGCGTAGTACAATTACTTTTATTATTCACTGCTGTTTTAATCTGAACTGCTTGTTAGACAACACTGCTTAGCTGGAACTGATTTGGCTGCATCTGCTGTGCTAGGTGTTGGTAGTTGCTTGCTTGGGCGATGGCTCTGATTTGAGGGGATATTGGGCTGTTAGGCAGGGAGAGGTAAGAGAAGTTCATGATCCTCCGCACCTTTTAAGAGCATCAGCAAGTGTGAAAAGAGATGATTACTGTAAAATGGTCTCATTGTGTCTCGGTGCTGGCTTAGTTGTGCTTGAGTGCGCTGAGAGGAGAGCTGAGGGGAGGGGAGAGAAAGAGAGCGAGAGAGAAAGAGAGCGAGAGAGCGGGGGCCTGCTGATGCTGGAGTAGAGAGTAGCACGTTTACATTAATGTGTTTTTGTGTCTTTTGGAAATTAAAAAGTTCCTTTTTAAAAGTTTTTCAAAAACTTGAGGCTTATGGTAAGGTTAGCATGAGGTTTATGGTTAATATTAGGGATTAGGCATAGAATTGCTTATCACATGTAGACATAACATTAGAAATTGTATACAGTTCCTGGCCCAACAAAACTTCACCCATAACATATTGTTGTAGTATGAGAAGAAAACTATCTAACTGTCTGTGGAGTTCTTGGCAGCTTCTGCTTTGTGTTAGAAAAGAGTTCCCTTCTAAGGAACTGAGAGATAGAACCGAGGATCAGGGAAGAGAACTTTGTCACAAACCGATTTGGAAGTCTCTCGTACACATGACTGAGGAGGAGGAGGAGCCTCAGAAAAGACATAATCCTTCTAACAAACTTTAGTTATTTATGTACAGTGCTTCACTGATTGAGAACATGTAATTATTAATGAAAGTAATTCTGGACAATTTTTACTGGTCAGATCATCAAGAACTGTTGACAGGGCATTTGCCAAAAAAACTATGGATATACTATATAATACACATGGCATCATTGTATTTGTGTGTGTTTCTATGTAGGAGTTGGTGTGGAGCATCTGTGTGCTTATAGTCCAAACCTCTGGGATCCTCCTCTGGTGACCCTGTTCACTGGGGATCAGATTTCATCTCTAATATGAATCCAGAGCAGAAGGAAAGTTAATTCTGCTGATAGGAGCAGCCTGCATAACCACTGGGTGCCTCATGGAGCACCCCAACACACAGCCCTTAGTAAGCCACTGCTGTCTGTTACAAAAGGCTTTCTGTGATATCTGCTGTGACAAATGATACGATCCCAACATTCCACTCAATCTCAGGTGGGTGTGTGTGTGTTATTTGTAAATGTTTGAGAAAAAGTGAGTAACCTCTCTTTATTAAGTATTAAGAAAACTTTAGAATGTTCCATTTTAACAGAATTTTTCAAAGGAAAACGTTTCAAAGGAAAACATTCATCAGTATAAAATCTCCAACTGGTACATTTTATTTGAAAAGACGACTTCTTTTGCTGTGTAACAACTTAAATTGAAAACTGTGAATTTGTCAGGAAGCTTTGTTGTAAAGTTACATTTTATGGTGTCAGACCACACCTGAACCCCACATGACCTGATTGCCTCAATCTGTTGGCACCATATGTATAAATATACTGGAGTAAGCAGGGCTAGTGGTACTTAAAGACAGGATTGATTACTTTGTCAAAAGTAATTTTATTATTCCAAAACCCAGAAACAATCCTGGGCATGGTCACAAGTGCAGGATGTCAAAGACTTTGGGGAGGAATATAGTCAGAGATGCCAACAAGATGCCCAAATCACTGCAAAGGCAATTTTCTGTCCTTGGGTCTGATGGGACGAAACTAGAACGGCTGGGCGCATGGATATAGCTCTTGTTGAGGGAAGGTAGGGAGAGACCTTCAACACTGAAAACACAGTTCCCACAGTTAAACATGGTCATAGGAGCGTAATGCTGTGGGACTGTTTTGCAGCTTCAGGCACAGGAAACCTTGTCTGGATTAGGGCTGAAACGATTATTCGAGTAACTCGAATAATTCGATTACAAAAAATGTTTCGTTTAATTTACGTCACCAAAGTCCATCTATCTAAAATGTCTCTGCTATCGTATCACTCCCGCGGTGTAGACACTGCGCAGCTCCAGTATCATTGTTTCACACGGGCTGTTGTAACTGACACCCATTTCAAAGATTTAAGACGGCATGTTTATTTTGCTCTCTGGAAATGGTGGAAAATGAGGATCCCGGTGTGCGTAAAAGGCAGAAAGTGGCTAACGTGTGGAACCATTTTACACTGCGTAAGGCGGACAACGTAGTGCAGTGTATACACGGTAAAACGGACCTGGCCCACCACAACAGTACATATAACTACCTTATGTATGGGGAAGGCGTGTTTTGAGATGTAACGTTTCAGTGTGTGTGCGTGAGTGTGAGTGAGTGTGCGCGCGAGGGAGGGAGAGATGAGGAGTGAGATTTGCCCTCTTGCGACTTGTCTTGCCTCGTCACTATCGACTCATAACACAGCCTACAAATAATTACAAATACTGTATTCATATAAGTTAGCAGTCATAAAAATACGTTACCTTGTAGAGGCTCCGAGCCACATGGAGACATTCAGTTCATGTGAGGATGCTTTCGGGTTCAGGCGCTGCAGCTTTGCATTCTACTCTACCTACCGACCTCATCTGGATACAGCTGGAAACTGAACTGTACTGTTTAAGTTGGATTAGTAATATTATTTTTATATACTGTATATTTTTTGCTATTTTGTACTTTTATACTTTTTGTTATTCATTCTTTATTCTCAGATGGGCTATTACAGAGGGTACACCCCTTTTTCCTTTTTTTGTTAAGATAAAACTAAGGATAAATAGGCTAACCTATGTTTGTGAAGTTGTATTGAATAGTTTTTTCATGTGCATCATAAATGTTTCACGGTTCATTAAATGGGCTTAGTTCTGGAGCCAATACGCCAAAGGTTTTTAAGTTAAGGTTTTAAGTGTCATTTGGTCTCATAAGTGTTGAGTTTGAATAAAAACCTTTTTTTGCGAGGAATAACAGAAAATAGCTTGCTCATTTTAAGAGGCCTTTCATGTTGCATAACACACTACTGATATAGTTGTTTAAAAACACAAAAGTATGATTTATCCGATTACTCAATTAATCGATGAAAAAATCGACACACTACTCGATTCCAAAAATATTAGATCGTTGCAGCCCTAGTCGGGATACATGTCATCCTTTTTTTAAAGGATAATTTGAAGAAATCTGCTGTCAGTCTGGCTTTGAGTCATTGCTGGATCTTTTAGAAGGATAATGACCCAAGGCACACGGTTGGTCCAAAACATTTTTAGGAGCACCAACATCAAGGTCTTATAGTGGCCATCTAAAATCCTATTGAGAATCTTTGGCAATAGCTTAAGGTTAAGGTCTATGCTCGAAAACCATGTCATTTGCATGAGCTGGAGCAATTTGCCATGGAGGAATGATCTAGGATCCCTCAGGAGAATTATGCAAACCTTGTGAGAAGCTACAGTAAGCAGCTTGCTATCAGTTGTGAGTAAAATGTCTTCAACAAACATCGTGGAAGATCTGTTTAGTTCTGGACAGGCGACTAATAATTGTGACAGGGGACCATCAAAATAAAAGGTCACTGAAAGTTAAGATGAACAGAGCTACTGGATCATTTTATAGTAACTGAGAAATCTGCATTAAGAATGTAGAAAAAAGTGTTTTTTGGCGAATTCATGAAACATATCTTGAAATAAATCAGCCAATTATTAATATAATAAATGGTTCTAAACTTTTGAACAATAGTGTACGCAGCTTTTGGGTGCATGTTCAGCATTGTACAGTGTTGGCCACCCACAAAAAAAGCTGGACAAGGAGACATCAGGGTCACTGGAAGTTACTGGAAAGGCGGAAAGCCAAGCAAAGAGGCAAAAGTGCGAGCCCCCTGGTCCCCTCCTCCAAGCCCCCCCCCCACACACGTTGGGGTGCTTTCAGATTTATGGCTGGGCCTGAAGTCTGCGGTTCAATGGTGGCTCATCCATCGTGGGGTGCTGCTGTAATCCCCGCTCCTCCTTTTGGGGGGCGAAGTGGAGGGGTTACGCGGTCTGCTCCGGCCCTTTCCTCTAATGGGGTCCCCTGACACGGGACATGTCATCTGCCTAGAAATGGATGGGTCTTCAAGCACCAGGCGAACCAGCAGTGCACTGCCCAGTACACACATACACACACATCATTTCTCTTTTTAACAAAGAGACACACAGACAAGCACACACACACAGTTAAGTGTTATGATTCTTTGACTGCCTTAGTTTTTTGTTTTTGTTTGATTTCATGGCATTTATACATGTCAAGTGCCTGAAGTTTGCACTTCAAGTTCTGCACAAGTTACTAGACAGTATTAGCATTGTTCAAACTAACCAACTAAACCATTACATATTGGCCTCACAGCCCCGACAACTTGGTTTGAATTGCTCACTAAAGTGTCTTAATTTTATAGAGAAGCCACAGAATAAGTGATCACCAGTGTGCAATGTGCATCTCCAATACACCAAAAATAGTGTGGGTGGGCCAGATAGCAAAATGACCCAAAGATGCTGAGAGACAGATGTGCTAACCGGCTTTTTGCTAATCTAGAGATCAGAGAAGGTACAGAAATAAGGATGTGACAATTTTAGAACATGTGTGTCCATAGTCTATTTTGCTGCTTTTCATATTCAAGTTCAGTTCAACTGAAATTGCAAAACCTTTGATAAGTGAACATAAATTTCATTCAGTATTGATGACTTAAGTCAGTGCCATCGTTAGACCCACATAATGCCAGCTGGAAGTATGTAAGCAGCGCTGGTCCTAGCCTTGACTTGACATCCCACACCCTGAACCCGAACCAAAAACGGCTTATCTACAGCCTCTGCCAAAGTAATGTTAAACCTCTACCCCAGTAATTTTACTGGTACTTGAATAAGTTAAAAAATCTTACCTTTATAATTTGCTTTTCTATGCTTTTCTACATTTCTTGAGGCAAGCTCATCAATAATGGCATCATAAGAATGCTCACTATACAGGACACTTCCGCATGCACGGCTAATAATACATTAGATGACTTTGGGACAATGTGAGCCCTACAGCTGTGGCTTTAAATGTTACTGTACTTGACATTTGTGGCAAACTGCTTAGACATGTTTTGATACACTGGGCTCTTAAGCTCATAAGAAATGTCTAATAGGCTCATCTAATAAATAATTTTGAAATATATGATGTCAGTCTTACTAAGAACAAGCTCCTTTGGTCAGTGAGAGGCTTTACACAACTTGTGCACAAAAAGATCAGTTTCGTATAAGCTTACTTGCTAGCTACATTAGCCATGTAGCTCCAGTGCAAAACTAACTAAGCCAACCTAAAGGTCCCATATAATGGAAAATTTTTCTTTTTGCTTTAAGAGATTGATATAGTAGATATTGTTCAAGTTTAAACATACCATTCATTTTCATTCCATATATGAAAATTAGGCTGTATAAAACAGCCTATACTTTCAGTTAATTGTTTGTCATAAAAAGCTAGCACATTTACATATGTCCACCTGTTCACCTTTCTCAGCCCAGACCGTTTTTCGAATGAGCAGAGCTTATAAATAAAAATGTGTAAATTAGATGATTTTACTCCAAATTTTTTAGGTATGTGTCAGTGAGATGAGGTGTTTGACAGACAGTAAACAGTTAGTGAGGATCAGTTTGAAGCTCCTCCTTGAAGAAGAGTGACATGTCCAGCCCTTTAAAAACAACCACCTGCATCCGCATCAAATGCACAATAACACCCACTCCCTCTTCATTCTCAGCCACCTAATTGACACCATTAATCAACACAGATCTCATTAGGGTGAGGTTGGGCAACTGGTGAGGCAGACCCGTGCTCTCTCAATGTCCTCTACTCTTGCTCCCGTTCTCTTTCTTTCTTTATCTCTTTCCTTTTCTGTCTCCATATCTTCTACATCTCCACATGAATGCTGCACTGGCTCGGACAGACCTAGTGCCTCCACATCTAATTGTTTCTTTCCTCATCCTTGCAATTTGTGTTGCAATGCTTGATATGTATAGCTTTGCCATCATCAGCATCTGATTTTGTGTGGTTTGTTCATTTTTTAAACCAGTATACACAAACCAGTTTTGGGGAATATCTAACTTTTTAAAACATATTTGGCTAAAGGTTTACGTGTTTTTAAAGGACTCGTAGTCAATCAGCCAAGATGATTGGTGTCCAAATTTTGCTTTTTGCAAGTTTAGCACTGACACTACAAGACGAATATGACTAACAAACACTGGACATCAATTGTCACCCAAAAAGCACAAATAGCCTTATAGTTTCCATTCAAATTCAATACCAAAACTTTTCTAAACCTATTCACACCATATCTAGCTTTATATTAAGGCTGTCTTGTAGATAAGGGTCAGGAGGTCCTCTAAATGCTCTGTGAATACCGGCTGTGGTGTTGTCTGAAATGGCTATAGCCAAACTTTCTTGCCTATTAAAAGGTAAGAAAATCAAACATTTCTCAGGAAATTTCATGGGACATCCTCAAACTTTTTATGAGCGGTGTTTGTTGACTACGCAGTGTGTGATTACATATATAAAACCGCTGTCTTTTCCTACTCACACATACACACACGTCCCGTCCTTCCCCAACTTCTTGTCTCATCACTTCCATCAAGCCGCTGCTCCATCTTATCACAATCCTCTTGTTAGTCAGGTGACACTGCACTTGCCGAAAGGCCCTGCGCGCCCCCAGCCCCTTTCCGCAGGGCATAAATTACGCCCCCCAAACGCCGGCTCGTCCCCGACTGCTTCCGCCAGTTATGGATTGCAGCGTTCTGGACTTGACAGGAACATAATTAGAACTCTTGATGAAATCTGCAAAATTATTCCTCGGTGGCTTCAGTGGTCCTGAAATGTATCCATATTTGTCAGCAGTGCGCTTGCAGGCCCTGTTGGCACACAGCAGTAATGGCTTTGTTCATTTATCCTGTAATCTGAGGGTGATGGAGGAATAGTTAGTCGCATAGATGGATGGTGATGGTTTGGGGGGCAGGGGGTGCGGTTACCTTTGGAGAATAAGAAAGCAGATGAAGGAAAACATGTCGAGACACTGTCTTGCTCTAAGCGAGAGAGGGGAGAAAGACCAGGTGATGTCATTGGACTGATCTCACGAGGGAGCATGTCAAAGGTCATGGAACAATTAAAGACTAGCGCACAAAACACACTTGCAGTGTGATCAAAAACAAAGATAAAAGAAAGATGCATTGACTGTTCTATAAAAGTTAGTTTGATTAAACTCTTCATGTGCAGTGGAATTTGTATTGGAATAACCAATTGCTAAGGCAGTATATTATACCACACATTTAATAGTTTCAAATGTTACAAAACCTACCATTTCTAAAATCTGATTGGCTGAGTTACCTTCAAAACTGTAAAATATTTTATATGCACTCACACTCACTGGATGAAGTTGATGAATCCTGTGATAGAGGGGAATTCCATCAATTTTTGAACAGTTTCTGAATAGTTTCTGAATAGTTAAATAGATGTAATCAAATAGTTAAGACATAAAATCATTTGTGGTTCATCAAGCGGTTTGATCTGAGCTTATTAAAAACCAATAAATAAGCTGTTGAGTGAACATTGGTATTTTAATATCATCACCAATGGCCACTCAATTAGCCACCCAAGGCCATGCATTACAGTGATTTTACCACGGTCAAGGAAGTTTTAGGAACTCTGCCTTGAGTCATACCCAACAAAACCCCTTACCATCACTGTAATGCAAGGCCAAAGGGCTTATTGCTTTATTTCCCAGGTCTACGTTTCAGTGCAGTGCACAAGTATGTGTTGACTGACAGATATCTCTCAATTCCCAGGTCCTTGTTAACTGCATGACTGAGAACTCACTACGAGACTGAATCTAGTTCTGATCTCCTCATTTGTCTGATCTTGTCTGTCTAAGCCGCCATGTATTCATCCTGAATGCTCTGTGTCAGCCAGGAGGTTGATAAGCATCGTTTTTACAGCTCGTCTTTGCAATGTCTGTTTTTTCACTTCCAGATTTGGACTGTGCCTGGCTGTCTCTCTCTCTCTCTCTCTCTCTCTCTCTCTCTCTCTCTCTCTCTCTCTCTCTCTCTCTCTCTCTCTCTCTC
>JBBPCX010000001.1:36921007-36944130 GCA_037974365.1 Hydrocynus forskahlii
TATACTACTCAAAAAATTTAAGGGAACACTTAAACAACAGCATGACTGTTCCCTTAAATTTTTTGAGCAGTATATATATAAATATATATATAAAAAGACTCATAAGTTTAAAAATAAAATAACGACACTGGTTGATTACACTTTATCTTTGCCATCTGCTTAATGACATTTTTACAAGATTTTTTTTAAATATTTTTTTTTATTGAAAGCAAAAAATCACATTTAGGCATGCAAAAGAGGTGCGATCTACTTAAATATGCAAACATTTGTATTCGAATTTGTGTTAAAATGTAGCTCCTGGATGATCTTACAATTAAAGGAGACCTCAGAGAAAGGATTTTACAGAAGATATGACTGAAATCATATTCATCATGAGCACATTCTATTGTTATAAAATATTTTTAGGTCAGGATTGTTCAGTATATAATAAATCCAACTCTGTGTGATGTATTAGGAAATCCATCTGTAAAATCCTTCTGGATGTGGTTAGAAATGAAGTGGTAACATTTCATTAATGCAGTTATTTCAGTAACTGCAATTTTGGTTTCTAAATATAGAGAGAATAAGAATTGGTCTCAGAACTGTATGAGTTCTTAGATAAGATTTGTCGACTTGCCTTAGGATAAGCAACTAAATGAAGGGTGTCTTTCGTAGATTGCTTAACACTATATAAAACTGTGAACACTCAGTTAACCATTTGAAGGTATAAGTGGTTCCTTGTTTGATTAAATTTTCATTCGTAATGGTAATTTCGTTATGAGTGTTCCTTTAAAGAACCAGTTAAAAAAGGCTTGATATAGCAGCAAAAAGGGATCTGCAAAAGCCGTTTGGCTTGAAGTGTGTTATGTATATCTGCCTGTTACTCTACTTTTATCTTTGTGTTTCTATGTGTAGACCCCTGCACATCCCTCCCCCCAAACCCCAAAGTTTCTGTTCATGAAAATATCATAAACAGCCACTCAGGCAGTGAGTGCAGACAGTCACATAAAAGTTACGCCGTGATATGGGGTGTGAAATCGTTGCTAGCGCTAGTTTAGCTGATGATGTTAAATTAACGTGGGTGCTATGTCACATCGCAAAACAGACACAAACATGTGCATCTCCTCTCTCTGACACTGCTGTGCATGTTGTTAAAGATATGATAATGAGGTCAGAACGACGTTTAGGCTGTGTTAATTGGAATAGTAATTAGTTTAACAGAATAATTGCCTTCATTTACAGTACAGTGAAAACAAGCTCAGCTGCAAGACACAGATTTCCCTGCCATGCTTTCCCTGCGTATATGCATGAGGTTGAAACTCGCATTTGAAATGTACAAGGAAAATCGCCAGAAGGATGAGTAACTGCTTCCAAAGAGAGTAAGGCTGGGATAGATTTCCTTTTCCTGCGCTGTAACATGGTCATGGTCTATTTACTGGTAAGCAAAAGGCCTTTGTGAGTTTTATAGACAGAACATATGCTGTCAGTGTAAAGGAGCTACTATCATAGATAGGTAAGAGCCGGACTGGTCAATGCTAACAGAGATAGGAGGACATTTGACTCCGGTTTCTTTTGTCCATGCATTGAAGAAGTGCCAGTAGTCATTCAGCACCTACTCTGACTCTAACTGAGCCGTCCTCTGTTCAGCAGCAGTCTGAGCTGAGCTGAAATACATTAGTACACACTCTAGACCCCCAAGCCCTTTTCTCCTGCAATTACCACATATGAAAATTCTCAATGGTGTCAAATGGAATTAATTAAAAATGTAAAACGGTCATTAAGAGAATGTTGCGGATGTAGACCCACTGGAGAATCCATTTTTCAGGTTCAGTAGCCTGAACTAGACACTCCACTTTCCCCAAAAATCTCTCGCCCACTTCCCCATTCTGTTTGTATTATTTGTAGCAAGTTGGGGGGGAGGGGGGGTCCTCGGTGAAACAGAAGGGCGCTTCACCTCATGCTGCAGAGCCTGCAGTTTCTAATTTCAGTGCTGGTGCGGCAACAATGTGCTATATTAAATCACGGGGGCTAAACCTTGGGAGAAGCCCGCTAGAATAAATTAATTGAAAGGATTAATGATGGATTTGCGGCAGCTACAGAAGAGAGGGGGACAGTTTATAGGACCCGGAGAAAAGTGGCTCCCTTAAGCTGCTGGAGATGAGCTTAGGGGACTCAGAGAGAGCGTCTTTTTTTTTTCTCCTCCAATCACTTTTTTCCAGTCAAGAAAAAAGAGAGAAACGTCCAATCATTATGGATTAGGGGGGCACTATAGACTGTGGGCAGTTTCACTGGATGTATGGTCACCTGGCCACCAAACCAAACCTGAACCTTCTCCACCCTGGCTGGCCGTATTATGACGAGGCGCGGCTAATTAGAATACGGCTAGCGCGCAGCCCTCTTAAACGCATGCTAATTATCTCTTCTGCCGCCCATGACCGGAGTCAGGAGGTAATTGGCCCACAGCAACGTGACAACTCCAATCATCTCCTGAAATTAGTCGCCCTTTACAAGGCCGGGCCTGCCGTGCTCCCCCTTCTATAGGGAGAACAATCAATTTGATAAGTGGCCGTGCGCTCCATTGTTTCACATTAATTAGACTAATTGCGGAGGGTTAGTCTTTGTGAAAGGGGACTGTTGCTTTGGAGGAGGGTGGCCCCATTAAAACATTTTTTCGAGTATCAATTTTTCTCCGTTTCTTACCCTGCGTCAGAGCAGTAGTGTATCATAATGATTGTAAAGTCTGTACCAGCTGGGGGCTCTTATATGGAGCCACGGCACTGTGACTGTCCTAATGATTGAATTTCACAATGTGGGCTACGTCCCATAAACCATGTCTATGCATAAGGACAGAAATATAGGACACATCTTATTCAGGTAGCAGTAGCCCGAGGGTGTCCTCGCATTGCTTCATATTTATTCCTCCATCTGTACCTGAGCTGATGATGTAATTTGGTTTTGTATATGAACGCCTACGTGCAAATCAACCAGCTTATCTGAGGATTTTCTCCACCATGTGATTGCACCGTCTCTTATAATGAAAACATTATGAAAGCTAATGATTCTGGTTGTGAATCAGTTTCTTGTCTTCACTTTACTGCCGGAATATCATTACAACGACAGTAATGTTAATGCAACAAGGGGAAATTTGTAACATAACTTTAAAGGAAGTGCTTGCTGAAAAATCACATTTAGAAAGTTTTAACCCAGATGTAAATGTAAACAGCAGTTTAAAACAGCAAGCACTTCCCTTAAACAGCAGCTTTAAACAGCAGTTGCCCTTGGCTGGGGGAGGAGCATGTGGGGAGTCGTGAGCAGCCTAACCAGTCGAGGGCATTTTGGCACGGAGCCTCAGTGATCGCAGGCCCAGGAAAGTGGTGATCTGGGGTCCCATGGTGATCAGTTGGGCTAGACGAATGTGCAGCAGTTCCCCTCGGAACAAAACAGAGAACAGAGTTAGTTCTGTTTACATTTACAGAAAATTATTTCTATCTGCGAGGAGTGCTAAAGCAGCCTAGCTAGAAATGGCAGAACCCGAGGGGTATGATGGGCATGAGAGCGCTCTGAGACACCAGCGCACCTCCATTCCACCATCACAAACCTGAGTGAACGTGAGGAGTGGCGGGGCAACAGCACCAGCATCCCAGTTTACTTGAATTCTCTGTGCCCACCGCCTCCCAGCTCTACACTCTTCATCTGGCAGGAAACATTTGTTACAAACAGCCTGACTAAACAAGTCTGTTTTCAGCCAGGACTTAAAAACTGAGACTGTGTCTAAGTCCTGAATGTGATTCGGAATAGCATTCCAGAGCTTGGATACTGAATATGACAACGCTCTTCCCCCTGCTTAAGCTTTCATAATTCTTAGGACAATTAAGTAGTCAGCACCTTGAGATCTGAAATGATGACAATGATTTTTTTAAAATTCAGTGCTTGTGAACAAATATTCAGAAGAAACAGGAGGAAAAAGAAACTAATTAGCTGATATCATAAAGACTGACATCGAAAAGGCCACTTCATCGCTAGTTTATGCCAGTGTTTCTTCAAGCTGGCCCACACATGGCCCACATATTTGTTCTGTCCCTTTGGACCGTCTTGGGGTCCCTTAGGACCAGCTTGAGAAGCAATGCAGGTGGTTGTTTACAGGCTCTTTCTAACTGGTCTAAATCTGCCTTTTTTATAAAGTATGCTGTTGTTCTGTGTCCTAGAAGTGCTGATGATACCCTTCATGCACTCAGAAAAGCATGACATGATGTGACAGTATCATGATACTAATAACATACAGTCACATACAGTCACATTGGGTCGTTTCAGATTTGGGGAATGCAGTATACATATTTTTGTCATTGTTCCTAGCTTTTTTTGCTGGTATTTTTCTGTCAAGGATCAGGTCATTAAAAGGCTCTGGAATCGTGCAGAGGTTTTTTTTTTTTTTTTTTTTTTGCTGCGTTAGAGGTTCCTTCAAACGCATATTGCTACTGAGGCAGTTTGGGAGTAGCAATTATAGTTTTGGACACGTCATTGATTTTCCCTCAAGATTACATATTGTGTCAGAGGGCTTACTGATTGCGACTGTTCTGAATATGTTAGCTGACTTTGTACACTGTTTAGCCTGCATAATGATTCTTCCACCACACTTTTTTTTTTCTTTTGCTTTCATGTTTCTCATACCCTGTGATTTGAAAGCAGCCTGCACTGGACATGGCTTGCAAAGAATTACAGACCATCTGCTTGACAAAAGAGTTGGCATGTCAAACATCACTTTTTCTCTATTATAATATCATATGATAATGTCTTTTTGTGTTTTGACATCTGTATGAGACCTGATTTTTGCTGTTGTTTTCAGTCTCTCTCTCCCTCTCTTGCCCTCACTCTAACTGCCCGTCTCTCTCCCTCTCTATTGCTCTTTCTCTCACACACACACGGACACACACTCTAACACACGCATTATGATTCTCCCCTGTGCTCTAAACTGCCGCTCCTAGCAGAACAAATCTTTACTCACTAAAGAGAGTGTCACTCAGAGACAGTGGTGGCTCAAGGCAGCAAGTCTTGTTAGTCTTTCTCTTTTTTCCCCTCCCCTCATACCCTCCTTCCCTGCCTCCTTTTCGTTCCTCGCTTCTTCTCAGCCCACTACGCCTGAGTGAGGTATTGATGGAACATCAGAAAAGCTGCATTAGGTTGACACTAACACGATTGCCTCTGTTTCCATCACGCCATGGCTTAATTCTAGTGCTAGCATAAGAGTTTAAGTCACTTTGCTCTTTATTTATTTATTTTTTTAAAGCACCTTTTTGACACTGCCTTCACTTATGAAGCCGTACTACTGCCTTCAGTGGTCTGCCAATTTAAATGACTCCCTAATTGTGGCAGCCACTCCAGTGTGCGTTAGATTTGCTATTTTTAGAAAGCATTCCCCATAGGGTTTCATTTGTGATTCCGACGCTACATATTTATCTTTCCTTGAAAGAGAGAGCGGGTGCGTTTAGTTGGAACCAGCATGGTATCGTGTGAGATGTGAAGATTTCAAGCCCGTTTGTAGTACTGGTGAAGACAGCGGGCCCAGGTACCTGCTGGCTCCTCAGAGACAGCTGAGGTCCCCAGAGAGCTACTTAAGGAGAAGAACAACGCCGTGCTTCATCTTTCCTCAGGCTCTCGCACTTAACACAGCTTCTTCGACAGGAGAAAAAAACACCTCTCCCAATGCTGGAGCATAATTTTACTCTCACTGTAACGATGATTTTGCTGGCCTACATCGAGCTTTGATAGCACAGGCACCTGATTTTGGGTGGAAGTACAGGAGCAAAGTTGGGGGCGGGATACTGGAGACCCTAACTAATACTTTCAAGTGGTGTGTCCCAACAGGAAGAACCCTTCAAAGTTGGATGATGAAGTTGGCCTTGTTCAAACAGGCAGTTCAGCCCTTTTTTCAGCATATTTGACCAAGACCGATTTTCTGCAGCCTGAACGGCAGAGAGCTACGTGAAACGCGTGACCTCGTTTACATCGGGTCACTGCATGCGCATTCAGTATCAGTATTATATCTGGATAAGGCCAAGCAACCAATAAACTTCCCATTTCCACTTTATAAATCTCCATTATGCTTCATTCAAAAACAGTGCAGGCTGAAAAACTCCTTCTAACGTTTGTCGGCTTAAAAGGTGATATATGCAAATGCTTGGATATATGCAAATGCTTGGTGTCAAAATGGGCAGCCTAGTTTTCATATATGGTCTGGGAAGTGAATGGTACATTTTAAAACTTTAACTGTGTTTACGTTCTATGTACCTCATATTATTTTCGTTTAAAGAGACTTTCAGTTTTTCCAGTAAAGTTAAGCAGTGGTTAAATGTCAGAGGCCGAATATATAAGGGTTCACTGTACTAAATTTAACCTACTTTTTCATCCCTCGTACTTACTGCCTTACTCCTACACTCTCTCTTCCATCATTTTAACCCTAGTAAGATAATAATCTGACCATTTAACAATATCAGAATGGCAGAACATCTGTCCGCTACATTGCTTATCACTGTATCGCTCCTTTTCCTTTGGACTGCTTTGGATTTGATTTCAGCCTTAACATTTCTGTGGCATTTACGTACGTTTGAAATATCACACCTTCACTTCAAACTCCTGCTTCACTGACAGTGGATTTTTCCATTGGGGACTAAGTCATGACGCACATGTGTGTGTGTGTGTATATAAATATTTTTGGTCATATCTCTATCTGCTTATTGTTGGCCGGTCCTGCGCACTTCGGAAGGCAAGGTTGCAGCTCAGGGTGCGCTATCTCGGAGGGGAAATCTCGCCGAGTGGTTTTATCTGAAATGGAGAGAAGGCGGGAGGCACGGGGCACAGTAAAGTGGACCAAATGTTGCTCCTGGCAATAGTAGATAGGCCTGACTCCAGTCATGTGCCTGGAGATGAAAAGTAGCACTAAGGCCCTGTGCCTGTCTTTGGCACAGCAGATTTCACTGGGCAGACAATAGGGCTACTGGCTGCCTTCTGAGTATATAAAGAGGGAAAATGATTAGCCAACATGGACCAAGACCTCTAAATATCAATTAATGCACGACACAGTTTCAGACAAATGCCAAAACTGCTGTTACATAATTGCATGTGAATTTTTGCACACTACTATTTTTTGCACAGTATTATTTCTATTATGGCCACAGATCCAACATGAGTTCAGCAACTCCAAGGACTTTGTTCAGGTTCTGTTGCTCAAAAGGTAATTTCATTGGAGGTAATATTTTTGGTAGTAGTTCATGCTCTGTTCCAGGTTTTGGTTTGGTTTTTAGGCAACAGAATATGTCAGTTGGTGACCCTGAGGTGACAGATGAAGGGGAAGCACTCTGAGATGAGGCTGTAAGAGTCTAGGAACTAAAGTGATGTGGGGAAGCCCCCCCTCATCTCTAGTTTGAGAGAGTGGAAGCAGCAGCGGTAACCCCGTCCAAGCTGGACATTAGTTAACAAGGTCAGAACTCAGCACTCTCTCTATCTCATTTGCTTTTTAGGACTACTCAACACTCCAGTAGACACCATACGAAGGCCCATGATGATGGCCCTCCAGCTGCCTTCCCTACATTCCTCACCCATCACATTTCCAGATCATGGATTGTATTACATAAAGAAAGACGAAAACCAGACAAAAAAAAGCCAAAAGTCACTGGAGCTGCTTCAGTTGTTCATTTATCAGTTCACCACTTTGGCCTGCCGCTCTCTGCTAAACGGTGCTGATTTCCCCGGCTGCTTTGCATATCCCATTAATATTTTATTGCAATCACTCACATCTGTGTTGCACCCTTTGACCCAAGTATGTACATCTCTGCCCCCACGTTACTTGTAGTACAAAATGGCGTTTGCATTCGATAATTACAGCCCAACCCCAAAGGCCTTTTGCAGGAAGAGACGAAATTTATAAACACAACGATAAGAGTACAGACACGGTGGGATAACTCATACTGAAGAAAGCATTGCTGAATAGATGTGAGGGTATGACATACTGTCTTTAAGACTGTACAGTGAAGCTATCTTTTATGACAGGAACACATCCCTCCAGCCATTAATTTAATGGCTGTGTTTTCCCTTCAACATTCTTGGAAATACCTTGAGTTTGTTGAAGTGAAGTCTGAACTGTCTAACATGACACTAGGACAGTGGCATGTGTTCTTCTCATTCCTAAAGTAATGTAAGGAGTGTCGTGGAGGAATCATGAGTTCTAGACAAAATAAATCAAAGACAACTTGACAACAGAAAATGAGGCGGTTTACTTTATTTTGCCAATCAGACAGCAAAACAGTAAATGACAGCCAGCCAGTCCGTGGAACCACCTCGCTGAGGTCCCATCTTTATACAGCTGTCCTCAGCCTAGGTGACAAAAGTTTTACTTTATCGCACCTCATGGCCCCACTACACTACTGTTTCTAGACGAATCCTCCAACCTCTTCCAACCCACAGGTGGGGCTACATTTGCATATTTGTGCCATCAATATCTCTTAACTAACCATAATAAAAAATAAAAATAAGGAGAAGTAAAGACATGAGAACATCAGATACACGGTATGTCTTCATGTGCTCATCATGGTGTTCCAGTGACCTTAAAAAAAATCAAAATGTAACGGAAAAGCGCATGAGCAAAGCCAATGGCTGACAACCAACTGCTACAGGTGTGATTAATATATTAGTTCTTCTGGCTGGTATTCTTAGAATTAATGCCATGAGGCATGTTATTAACATTTTACAAAGTGTGATAATGAACTCTTGGTGCAAATTCAATACTCAATTTCTTGTAAATTAAAAAGACCTGGTTAGCTAGCCCATGCCAGCTAACCTAGCCTAGAATAATAATAAAATAAACATGAACAGACTTTGGTTAAACTGGCCATAGTAGTTGTTGTTTTTCATCGTGGAGTTTTAGGTAACATTACCAAATATTATATAATTAAAATTTTAGCATTAAATCTGTCTGGTAGTGTAATATTTAGGAGGCTATGTCGCATGCTATCGTACAATGCTAGCTTTAGCATTACTCAGCATTTGAGCTTTTAGTAAACAAAAAGTCGTAGCATGAAAAAGTCCCTGTACCTTTGTCTACTTGTTACTTGTTACTTTTTTAGAGTTCACATAGTTAAGAGTTTGGCATAAGGGTGGCACATTCGTCTATGTGAATGTTGACACTTCTAGGATTATTCAGAATCTGTTCCCATTTGCGCCACGTCTTCTTTACAATAACTGGAATAATACCCAAGTTTATCTGTGGTTTAGTTTCCAGTTGCATATCTAATGAGAAAGAACTTGGTTCTTATTTATTTGAATTGATTTATTTGCTTATTTATTTATATGTCAAGTGTGTTATTAATATGTGAATAAACCTTCAAGCAGCACTTCGCATAAAACAATCTGGCAACTGCACATTATATCATGACTGTTGTAATGATTTCTATGGACTAGGAATTACTTCATTTAAACCTATGACGTAAAAGCACATTTCTTATTTTCCTTGTTTTTAAATCTCTGATGGACATAGAAATACAATAATCAAACAGAAATTCATGACACTCAAATGCAAATCTCTAATGCAGGACTCGTGGCCCCGTTTCACAATTATTTTACGTGTATGATCAGACTATTATTCTGAACTACTGGACCTGGGATTGAATAGTGCAGTCTATTTGATATGGTGTCATTTTGCAACATTTGTGAACCTATAATTAATTGACCACACAATATTTCATACCTTTTTCCCTGTGCTTGTCTCCAGAACATTTCAACAAAGTGACACCCAAGGACACGTATGCAGCCATGTCTCATGCCAGCTTTGCCCGAGATTAGAGGTGCGTCTCGCTGTTGTATCGGCTTTGATTGCACTCTGTTTACAGCATGTTATTGTGGAGCTGGTTAATTGAAACTGTCATTTACCAGTGAAGTTCTGTTCAAAGTAATGACAGTTATATTTTTTAATATTCAGTTGTTTGAATAGTTTATGGAATCTTAATGTGTAAAATGACAAGTCTGTCATTTAATGACTTAAAACCTAACACTGTTGTATGTTCAGGAGCATAAAAGGGCCTAAACGGACGTCCTTTTTATTTATGTATTTTTTAAACATCAGGACTGTCATTCTTCACCATACCCTTTGAAGAAGATAGTTTGAAATATGAATTGCTAAGACCTCTTTTTGCACATTTATTTTCTGTGACATCTTAATTATTTTGAATGATCACATAAAATGTCCAAAACCTCAACCTCCAATTCATATTGTTCCTAAATTAAAACAGAGGACTTTTGGGAATGTTGTCATTTTGAGGGCTGGGGGTTTAGGGGGTTTCATATTGGAATTATCAGCAGTCATGAAGAATTGCTCGTATACTTCCTACTGGCTGCATTTACCAGACGGCCTGCAATTTACCGCCATTGTGTCTGGCAAAAGCAATCAATGAGGCAGCTATAAATTTCCCCACAGTCAGACAGACAGATTATGTTTTTGTATGATTGTGAAATATTAGTGTTGGTATGCAGGTTTATTCTAGTGCTGGTGCAAACATACATATTTACTTTAATGCTGCAAACGTGTCACAGATAGACTTAACATTTAAAGGATCAGTTCTTTGTGATATACTATTCAGTGAAGTAAAGTGGCTTCTTCTAGTCACGCATGAACACACAACAGCACAGCTCAGCTCACAGAGAGAACAGTGTGAAATTCTTTCTCTGCATTTAACCCATTCACCAAGTGAAGCAGTGGGCAGCCATCAATGAAGCGCCCAGGGAACAGTGTGCGGGGACAGTACCTTGCTCAAGAGTACCTCAGTGGTGCCCTGGCAGTCCTGGGATTCGAACCAGTAACCTTCTGTTACAGTGCTAACTTACCATAACACACAAATTTGTGTCAAATATGCTTTCAATTACTCAGAATTTCAGAGTTTGGTTCTTAAAAGAGGTCGTATATGTGTGTATGTCTTTAGAGGCTTATGGCTTGGCTGGTGGAGGCCTCATTTTCTGGATGGGTAAATTCTGGTTAGTTTGGAATATAGAACGTACTGACAGGGCCTGCCCACACTTCAGTTAAACCATATATCAATCCACTGAATATACATAGTAGCTTGCAACACAGAATTACACACACCAACATGTTTTTTTTTTACTTGTCCTTGCACACTTTCTCTTTTTACCCCTTTGCTCTTGAATGGAGACCCTCATGTTTCTTGCGATCTTTATTATTAGTGGAAATACTCACTGGCGTAGGTGTGCGGCGACTGAATAAATTGAGCGTAGAGCCAGTGCTGATGTTCCTCGCTGGCATACATTTGTGCTCAGTTAACAAAGAGCTGGAGATGCCGAATCCCACTGGAATCGTGCACTCATGTTCTGTTTGAAACCAACATAATTAAAGTCACCCTCTAAAGTAACCTATTTATATAACGAAAGCTCCCTTACAACGGCCGGCTCCTATGAATAACCCGTAGGAGGGCCGCTGGTATAATTACTTCACATTTCTAATTTAGGTGAGGGAATATTTGTTATCAAATCGGGGAGAGAGAGCAGGAGAAAGGGGGAGTGCAGATGAGGTGGGGCGCTGTGGTATTAATTTCAAGTGAGCGGACATAACAGGATCTTTGGAGTGTTTTATGGACGTGTGGCAGTGGATGCTTCAGAGCTGGGGTCAGGGTACTCATACACTTCTATACTATATTGAATGTTCTAATTGCACTGTGGCTTGTTCTATGTCTGATAAATATTGTCACATTTGTATGTTGCCGGGACAAGATTGGCTATGGAGTCTTGATTGCCATTTTGAGACAAAGAATGAGAAGACTTTCGAAGGTCATTTTAAATCCACCACTATTTTCTGTTCTGCCTTAAATTGCATAACATGACATTGACATTACAGACTGCCATGCTATTTAAGGTGGATTCAAAAAAACCTGGTGTGTTAATTCAGCAATAGTTGGCTTTTCATTCAGCAAACCAGCTAAACTTCACAATGTAAATATATTGCAAAAAATTATTTTAAGAAATCTTGATCTTACTTCTGTATCATCGCTACTGTATAGCAAGACGTAAATCCAGTCAGAAGCCTAAAAAACACTTGGTTGGTATGTGCTGAGCCAGAAGAGGCAGACGTGCAGTAGTGCATACTAGCTTCAACAAATTTAAGTTCTGAAACTTATAAGATTTATAATTACTGAAAGATACTGAATATATACATATATAAAGATACTCAAATCACTGTGATGTCATTTATATGCCATATTGGCCAGCAAGACTGCACAGGCGCCTCGCTTTTTACTGTATCACATCACTGTGATGAATTCTGTATCGTCCCATTCTCTCATGACATTTGCTCATCCTATTGATATTGATTATTGATCGCTATTGATTATTGAATAGCACTTCATCTGTTTTGCTATTGCACACACATTTTGGATTGTAGTGTTTCAGTTTTAATGAAAATGTGTTTCCCTGGCTGTTTGAAGCTGAAATCAGTTAGGATTTTTTTCCTCCCAGGAGAAAAGTAAATGTCTTATAGGTAAGTGCTCGTGGTCCACATACATCTGCTTTGTACTATGCTGGATAGCACTGGTTGAGATGTAAAGCAACAGTAAGGTGCACACACATTGACTTCAGATGTTTACAGTGGCCCTTGGAACAGGGCTGAGCTTCTGCTGAGTTGGAATGGGGTGTAAACACATTTTCTGACATGTGGGTGTCTGTTTATGTGCGTGTGTATGTTTGTGTGTGTGTTTATCATAAAGCACAGTGGCTCTCCAGGTGCATATTAGTGATAAAGAAAGGTGAGGGGCTTTGTTCTTCTTTAACGAGCCGTCACACTTCAGTGCCTCTATCTGAGGGAAGATTGGTGGACTCCCTGGACAAACACACACACACATACACACACATACACAGCTGCAGCAAAGACCAGGCTGGGCTGTTTGTGAGTGAAAAGAAGAAAACTGTCGTGCAGTTAGTCTAGTTCACGCAGAGCGAAACTGGATTGAAAAGTTCTTTTAAACATTTACAGATTTTCTTATATTAACATTGATGAACGTTGATGAATTATCAGATTATAACATCAGTACTTCTTAGGAGTTATAAATATAGCGACCATACGTGGGGAAGAAGTGCTGGTCCTTTGTATTAGAATTTTGTATTAGAACTATTTTGTTGGATTCCTTGTAAGAATTCTCTATCTTTGCCCAAGCTGAAGCTACAGTGTTTGTTAGGTGCAATAGAGAAAGGAACACACAGCATTTTTTGTTAATACTAAATTTAGAGTTTAGAGTTTTTTATTTCACATGGCGTTTTATGACTGTACCTGCTTTAAGGTTATAATCGTAGGACAGTTCAGGACTTTTTCTTTTCTTAAAGATTTTAGGGATAAACCTCTGATTGATTGGCTAAGCAGAAATCTCACTGGCTCCAGCTGTTTTAATGTTGCTAGCTAGCTAGGCATTCCTACGCGACATTTACATTACATTTACGGAAGTAGTCCACATCTGTTCCTCAAACCTGAAAAGCTGTTCAACCAAGTCACTGCCAGCTAAGCAACACACCTTAGCAGATCCTGTCAAAGAAAAATTGTGCAAATGACATCTTCTGCATCCTTATATACACTGATTAGCCATCACTTTAAAACCACCTTCCAAATATTGTGGAGGACCCCCTTGTGCCACCAATCAAGGCAGGGACTCCACATGACTTCTGAAGTTGTGCTGTGGTATCAGGCACCAAGACATTAGCAGAAAGCTGTAAGGCGGGCCCTCAATGGTTAAGACTAGTTTGTCCCGTACATCCCACAGATGCTCAGTCAGATTGAGATTTGGGTCAGATTGATATTGAGATCGGTCAGATTGAGATCTTCTTCCATTGCTCCGTGGTCCCGTTCTAATCATCACATGCTCATTTTGGCACTTTCTGGGTCACTATTTAATATTGTGCCTGATCAGGTTAGACCTTTCAGAGAGGCAAACTCCTCACTTTTTACTGTTTTGAAATCATAATAGGTCACCCATGAGAACTTAATTTTGTTGGCGTTAGTCGGGTGACTTGTTTACCTTCTCTGTGGACTGCTTTTTCCCCTCCTGCATTCTGCAAAGACATTCCTTCTTGGCCCTAACCCTGTGAATATAGTCTCATGTTTCAAAACAAATTCTACAGCAATTATTTTAGTTACACTGTTATTACAGTATTTGTCTTGTTGATATTATCTTATAGTAAAGAAAATGGAACCAGCTGGGGCTTAATGGTAACCTTAGTAATGTTAAATGAGTAGTCTCAGAGCCCCAACGTCAGTAACGTTATACAAGTGGAATTTAAAGTGACAAGTATACCAGCTAACATTAGACTCCATGGAAATAACATCAACACTAAGTCCATAATGTGATGGGTAGTGTTCGCTAAATCAAAACAACTCAACCATATCAGACTATGGGGAGGGATGAGGGTGCTAAAAAAACTATTCAGTGCAATTTTTTAATTGCCCTCATTACCTTCCTCTTCGCCATGCTGTAGAAATAAATCAAAAGGTTACTGGCATTGTAGATTTGGGTGGAACTAAAAGAGAGACCATATGTAGTAGTATTACTTTCCTTCACTGTGTAAAATCTTAGTCAAACAGAATCATAGTTAGCTTGCCCATTTTGCTGGCTAAAGAAGAAATTCATTGGTCTGGTTACCTCATTGGATTTAGTATCAGATGTAGCTAAAAGTAATAGAGAGCAGTATGATGATATACAAGGTTTGATGCTGTGTAACAATGTTCAGGACTTGATTTAGTGAACAAGATCACTGATAGGTCCTCTGAGATAGAACTGTTCAATTAAAAAAAAGAACCCTGTTCTCTGTGTTAAAATGTCTTACTGACCTGACATAGACTGTTTTCACTAGACTGTTTTTGCTGTTTCCTTCTTTTAAAATTACACCAATGGGAATTTTACACAGTGTGTTGTAAACATTAACCTGATGTCATTGTTAACTGTCAGGTCTTGCTTAGATATAAAGTGCTGAAACAGATATACAGATATTTTAGGAAACCATTTCCTAAACCACTATACAATAAATATGCGATCAAATATGAGCTTGAAATATCTAAACATCTGGCTTATCCCAGTATTTTTCTTTTTAAATAACTGTCTGCAGATGTATGATTATGAAATCATTGTACATCTCTACTTCAAAGCATATGGAATGTCCATGGACGGATGCTGATCATTTGGTTACCTTACATAAGACTGTATTTCTGCTCATTTGTTTTAAGTGGATAAAGTCCAAATATAGCTTTGTTCAGAGAGTGATTGAGTTGCTAAAAACCGTCAGATGTTTGTAAGAAACAGTTTAAAGATCTGATTAAAAGTCAAAATAAATTGAGCTATGACATACACTCCTCTGTTTGTGTTGTGTGTTGCAATGTTTCTAACAGGGTCGAACATAATAAATGCAGGATCTTTAAATATTTAAATGGACATTTTTGTATTCCACAGTAGCAACACGGGGCTGCCCACAAATGCACGTCTATTAATCGACCTTAATATGAGCCGACACACAAAACTAAAGATCATTTGAGATAAATTGTAAATTGCAGCCATTTTGGCAACACCTGAATTGTGCACCGAAATTCCTAATTAATTTGGAAAGGATTTTTCCCAACATTGTGTGAAGCAGTCAATTAAAAAATGTCAAAATGAAACAACCTTTACATAAGGTTTAGTGAGCAGAAACAACATAAACAAAAGAGTTTCTGTCACCCCTGACTTGTTTTTTGTACAACACTAGTATTGTCCATGGTCACTTGGCCACATGTAGTTGTCTTGTCAGTTCAGCTTGTGAATAGGCCAAGTAAAAGGTGGTCTTCCTCTTTTTGCTTCTTCCTGGGCTGCTGTGGTGTAACAGGCTTCGTAACATTCCCACTGAGAGCTGGAGCGTGAGTGAAAGCAAGTGCTCCTCTTTATTTTACTCTTTGAGCTTCTAAATGATTTCTTTTATCTGAAGAGCTGATGAGGGTTGGAGATGAGGTTTATTAAAATGACTTGCTGATTTAGAATAGGAAAGAATAGAAAAGAACTTAACAGAATCCCACGTTTTTACCCACATGTGACACTCCTGCCTTTGTTTTATGCTGCTCCTTTCTTTACATGCTTTGTTTCACCCAGCTCTCCTGGTGCTTGGCTTACTTGTCTCTCTTCCACACGGCTTCAGACGAGGTGCGCGCATGTTGAACGAGCAAACTGAAGAAGCTGGCAGCTGAGAGGGGCAGGAAGGTCCCCAAGGCTTTGGGGAAAGTGTGGATACAAGGGGGCACACAAACACACTCCTTTTCTCGATCAGCATGTTTAGAGCAAGGGTTGTCGTGGAAGCGGGCCCGTAAGTGTAGTGTCGCAGAGGGTGTCTGCACAGTGAATGTGTGTGTGCGTTGGGGGACCAGGATCCCTCATTAAAATTCCTCTCCCATGCAGCTTGGCTTTGGAGGAGCCGTATGAAGATGTGAGCATAGTCTGGACTGAATACGCCCACAAGCCCTCTCTGAGAAGTCAATTACCACTTTCTTAAGAGAGGGGGGTACTTTTATTAGAAAGAGAGTTAGGGAGAGACACACACACAGAGAAGAGGGCCATTACATGCACACTGATCTCATCACTTGCTAAAACTGTTGTTTTTCTCGCTAGTTGCATTGCACATCAAAAAATCCACTGCCATGGACATCTGCCCCCTTGATAAGCCGACTGTGCACTCATTTTTCTGTTCTAGTTTTACTTATTTGCATCATTTAATGAAGTAATAAATCTCACAGTTTTTTGGGTTTAATAGATATGGCTTAACTCCAGTGTGCTGCTCATATGGAGTTATGATTGTGGTGAGGCACAGCTGATAGTGAGTGTCTCCGAGGTGTGAGTTGCACTCATTGGGGTTGGGAGATAAGCAGACTGCAGCAGGCCAACTGCAATCTGTTAACCAGGCCATGCACACAAAACCCCACTAGTAGTAGCTTATGCTAATGTGTGGGGTGTCTGTGTGAGGAAAATATTTACTTGGATTGTTATTGTTTGTTGCTTTAGATCGACTGTAGTATACAACTTTTGTCCAGTTTTATTAAAGTTTAAATGCCATAGTTACTGTGAATATCTTAGTTGACACATTTGTGAACACAAGTCCACTATGGGATCAGACATCATATGTTTTGAACCTGTAAATGTGCCAGACATTTAGGTTTATTCTTCTTTTCATTTCCAAAGTCTATTCATGTGCTTTTGATCCTTTGAGAGCTTTTGAAAACCAAACAGCTGGTGTCTGTGCCCAGCACAATTGGTAGTGGCGAACCACAGGTGAGGTGAATCAAGTGTGTTTAAGCAAGGAAATCACCAAACTGTGTTGGATACTGGCCCTTCAGGACCAGAGTTGGGGACCGCTGGCAACGCGTGTTTGGCTGTTCACTGAAGTGAGAGGATAATTATTTTTCTATGACAAAAAATAACAAAGTAGTTTGTGGGGGTATAACAGTACACTCAGCATTATTTATTATGATTCTGGGTTTATGATTCCGTATTATTGTGCTGTTTTAAACAAAATCTGAAAGAAGAAATGATGGTATCTGTGTGATTGCACACCCCTCTAATAAACACTACAGCTGGGAAGCAGTGGGCCTGGAGACATTTGAGTGACATGCAACCATCTACAGACCAAAAAATAACCATTTTTTGTGTGTGTGGGACAATCGACCTTCAAAACTGTTACAAGAAAAAGACACCTGTAGAACACTTCTACATTTTTCTTTGGTCTGTCGATTATATCATGCTCTGAAAAGCTTCATGTTGTCACAGCTAGCAAAACAGGCATCTGCTTGCAAACGCATATTTCCCATCAGACTGGCCGAACCCACTGCACTCAGAATGCGAATGACAAAGTCGTAGTAACTGTGCCCATTAAACCTTTCACAAATGTAAAAATTGACTGTTTACGCAGTGTTTCCCCTACAATATAATAAATCAATCTCACAAATTACCCAGCTTGAATGCAGATATTAGGTTTTAACTATCAGGCTGAAGTTTAATGTAGCATTTAATCCAATTTAAGTAAAGTCTCAGTTTATGTAAAAGTCTAAATCTAATTTCAAACTTAAAGAGCCAGAAAAATTCAGCCAGCTGAGATTCAGTCATTGATATCACTATGATATAGCAGTGAGCTTGGTTTTGCCAAAGCAGCAGAGTTGAGCTTCTAGTGTCTAGTCACAGTTTAACCACACAGATTCTTGGTACTCGGAGAAATTAAGGATTTCTGCAAACTGAAATAATCATATGTAGTGAAGTGTTTTGCTGGACTCTGGGGAAACCCGCAGCAGACACATATTATTTAAAGAGTAATTACATCCTAAAATCATTTGTTTTGTTAAATACTTAAATATATTGCTTTATAATAAGAAATGACAACCGTCTTTTAAGAAATGACAGCCGTTTTCTTTTTAAATTTATTTTAAGTGATCGGTTTAACATCTGCAGCACCCCCTCTAAATCAACTCTGCTGTGGACAAGCATGACATGACTCAGTACCAGAGTACAGTGTTAATCAGATATGCAGATCAGTCAACCAGTGTTCCTGCCCCTTAATGATGACACTTATGTTGCACTGAACAAATAAGAGGGAGTACAGTTGCAAGTAAACAGAGTTGTTCTCGTTGTTAGTTAAGGTTAGCCGTGTGAGAAACTTCCACAAAAAATAACACAAACTGTCTTGAAAACCATACAATGTAATGTTTTCTGCCTGATAAACCAGAAATTACTCCTTTATTTCCCCCACCTCTTCATGAATGTTCATTTCTATTTGCCTGTCTATGGTGTTTCATTGTCATATTAGCATCAAGACAACAAGGGGAGAGTCTACATATTCCCCCACTGTTTAACATGAGCCTATTTAAGCACATGTTTTCAGATGTGAGTGTGTGTGCTGACTTTAAGAAAGAGATGAAACATATTGAAAAGGCTTGTGTGTGTGTTGTCAGCATTATTTTAATCAAGTTTCCGGACTACATTTGGGTCACAGACCGTGCAGTTAAGATGACCAAAAAAGTTGTCTTTGTTGCATAGCTGTGCCCACCCTTTTACTCTCACAAACAGTCTCAAATGCCCCTGTTTATTTTTAAGTGCAGGATTAAATGAATCTTGTGTAGTTCTCTCAGTTCTCTTTCCCAGCACAGTGATTATTTCTTTTGACCATCTTGGGTTTTTTGTCAGTCATTGCCAGTTTGATTACATTGTCCTTTTACCCAGGCCTAGTGGCTAGCGAACTTTGCCATACATAATGGGCTGCAACGAATGAGTATTTTGATGATCTTTTCGTCTGTTATTGTTACAATGTATATGCTCTTATTGCTGTAATGGACCTGGGTTTTTTAAATGATAGCACATTATAAATAATTCAAAAGAAGAACATGAACTAAACAGGCTTTGCTACATCAGATAACTTTAACAGCTGGCTATAGACTATGGAAGCAGATTGTTATTTGTAGTAGCACTCATAAACGCACTCTCTGACACACTCACTATCTCTTTCTCACTCACACATGGGCACACACACTCACTCTCTCTTTTTATACAGAAAACAGTCGCTGACGTCATCCAGCTAGTTACACGTGTCATGCAATATGGAATTAAATTTGACTTAATAGACCATTCAGACTGGATTACGAGCAAACACCTGCTATTAGATAAACGAGAAGAATTACCTGCTGTGAGACGAACGATTCTTCACTTCAAAACTCACTTAATTAATTCTGAATATCTAGTTACTTACCCTGCTGCTGATCCTCCTTCATCCATAGCTCCCATGTATTTTCATTTCAGGTGTTCTCTCCTTATCATGGGGCTCTGTGCCATGCAAGATTGATTTTATATAGTTTGCAGCTAACACACAGTAAAAAATGTTTTGATTAGTGCTACCAGTAAAAAGTGTGTGTTTCTCTGTTTCACACACACTGCTGCTGTTCCCTTAGTCTCTCATTGCCCTCATGTGCCCTCTTAGCACTCACTCTCTTTAGTGTGCTGTTAATTTGTAGTGAACACACTTCTTATTTGAATTCAGTGTAAAGTGCTCCTACACTGTAGGTAAGTTTGGTTGAACAGCTTTTTTAAAAACAGTGTTGCCAGCTATTTTTGTAATCAGGTTTTTATTTAATTCATTGTTTCATAGTAGATATTAGACGCTTCATGTACATGCGATTGAAGCGTCCGGGCCTGTAACCAGGTAACCCCCAGCCTGGATCCTGAGCTTTGAACGCTATTGCTCCAGTGTTCTATAATAGGTGGAACATTCCAGACTGCTAACCTTGCCTCTAATTAGTGTCCAATGATGCCTTGGTCATTGTTGTCCCGCGGAGCTGCACACCTGTCTCTGTTCTCCCAGTTTTAAGCCTTCCATTGGTGTGAATCCTCCCTGACCTCTCCCTGGAGAAGGACGTCTGCCGAGCACCTCATACACAAGAGGATGGGCTATGGAGGTTTTTGTCTTGCAGATGCCAGAGGGACCACTGTATTCCGGAAAGGGAGAGGGCCACTAAAGCCTGGGAGCTTTAAGGAACAGCTGCAAGGACAGTTAGGAACTGAGAGGGGGAGCTCTGGAGAGCTGACGAGAATGGAAAGTGCGTAGCTGCTTTGTCCTGTTGTCTTGGAATGGAGGTGTAAAGCGCAGTACTTAATTGCCTATGGTAAAAAAATTTTTTAATTTTTTTATGTATTTATTCGTTTGGCTGTACTTGGTTGAAAGAACGTGACTTGTGGATGCGACATGACACACACACACATGCACAAAAAACAAAGGATGCAGTGCTCTGAACCACATAACCTGCTCGCTGTCTGGCAGTGTGGATATGATGTAATCATTGGAGGTTCAGATTTGCTCTCTGTGCCACTGGGTGTGAGTTGTGGTTAACAAGGCCACGCTGAGATGATGGCAGATCTCCATTCGGAGCAGGGCCGGGGGGGCTAAAGCACTGGCCGAGGAGGGACAATTTCACTAGGAATATTTAACAACCTCCACCACACTCTCAGCTCAACACATGCACACCCACGAATGTGAATATTTCTTTTTGATTCAATATTTACTTGCATGTTCACCAAATGTTGCATTCTGTTCCAGGGAGTCATATTGTCCACTTTATCAGCTTGGTCATCAACATGATTTACTGTAGTTCTTAGTAACCCTTAGCCTGAAAAGCAGTTGCACAGGAAATTTATCAAGATCCAGTCATTGGGTCCTTGGTGAATGTGCCAAGTAGTTATTCTGCATAGCAGAAGCACATTGCATAAAGTTATGGAAGCTTTGCATAGCATTTTCTTCATTCTTCTGCTTTCGGCTGCTCCTGTTTTATTTGGGGTTGCCACAGCACATCAGCTGTCTCCATTTCCTTCTGTCCTCTGCATCTTTCCCTCTCACACCAGCTGCCTGCATGTCCTCCCTCACCACATCCATAAACCTCGCACTAGGCCTTTCTCTTCTCCTCTTCTCTGCAGCTCCATCCACAGCATCTTTCTTCCAACACATTCAGAGTCTCTCCACTTTTGATCCAAAAGGTCCAACTCGAGCTGTCCCTCTAATAAACTCATTCCTGATCCTGTCCATCCTCGTCACTCCCAGCGCAAATCTTAATAATTTGAGCTCTGCCACCTCCAGCTCTGCTTCCTGTCTTTTCTTTTGTGCCACCGTCTCCAAACCATCAAACCATGCAACATAGCTGGTTTCGCTACTGTCTTGTACACCTTCCCTTTCACTCTAGCTGGTACCTGCCTGTCACAAATCACTCCTGCCACTCTTCTCCACCCATTCCACCCTGCCTGCACTCCCTCTTTCATACTTCTGTTGACTGTTGACCCCAATTACTCTGGACTGTTGACCCCAACAGTCTAGACAGTTGACTGTTGTAGTATTTTCTTCATATAAAATCAAAAGAAAACATTTGTGGTGCTATTGTGTTATTTTGCACTTAAAGTTCATTAAAGGTTCACGTGGCATAAAACACACAATACGTTGGCATATATACAGTCGTAGACGAAATTGTTCATACTCCTGGCAAATTTTGACTTAGTTACTTTTATTCAACAAGCAAGTTTCTTCTTGATTGGAAATGACACAGGTGTCTCCCAGAAGATAATAAGACGATGTACAAGAGGCATCATTGTGGAAAAAAATATTTCTCAGCTTTTATTTGAACAAAAAGTTATACATTAGTCATACCTTTTGCAAACTGTCACAGTCTATGGGAAAGTACCAGTGGAGACATGCAAAAAGCTTGTCAGCAATTATAGGAAGCGTTCGATTGCTTTGATAGCCAAAAACAAGGGCTTTTCTATTGAGTATCGAGAAGGGTATGAATAATATTGGACCTGCCACTTTTTGTTCAAATGTAAATAAATGCTGAGAAATATTTTTCTCTACAGTGATGCCTCTTGTACATCGTATTGTTGTCTTCTGGGAGACGCCTGTGTCATTTCCAATCAAGAAGAAACTTGCTTGTAACTAAGCCAAAATTATTAAGTCAAAATTTGCCAGGGGTATGAATAATTTTGTTTACAACTGTATACATATGTGTGTTTTGAGCATATATGCAGTCACGGTCCAGTTACTACACATGCCAAAGAAACTACTCGTCGTCCCTTGTAAATGTGCACCACAGATTTGTAGCTTTATATGGAGGAAGAATATTATGTAAACTATGTAAGCTGTAGTTTTTCCCCCATGTTTAACAAGCCTTACCTTAAGTTAGGAAAAACAAACAACTATTTACACCAGCTTACTATACAGGTCCCATGCAACATTGGTTAGGAACAAGACAAGCATATAACTTGTAGACTGATGGCATGTTTGAAGACAAACATGATGGCATTAGAACTCCCAGAGAAAGGTGGCAGGTGAGAAGGTTGTGGAACAGAGTGTGCTGTAGATATCTGAGCTGTGAAGTCTTAATTGAAGCCCTAGATAAGGATTAGAAGGGTCTCCCAGACACGGTGATCTGCAAATACCTTGGCCTAAAAGATGCTTTAATGCCCTAATGTGTATCGCATATCAGGGCCAGGTAATTAAGTCTGTGTGTGTGTGTGTGTGTGTGTGTGTGCGCGCGCGTGTGTGTGT
The DNA here is from genome assembly GCA_037974365.1 of Hydrocynus forskahlii. Classification (NCBI taxonomy): domain Eukaryota; kingdom Metazoa; phylum Chordata; class Actinopteri; order Characiformes; family Alestidae; genus Hydrocynus; species Hydrocynus forskahlii. The sequence continues at coordinate 36,944,096 of JBBPCX010000001.1, forward strand.
ATATGATATGGCTGGAGATATCAGCACATGCAGTC
>JBBPCX010000001.1:36959402-36974951 GCA_037974365.1 Hydrocynus forskahlii
GTGTGTGTGTGTGTGTGTGTGTGTGTGTGTGTGTGTGTTTGTGTGTGTGTGTGTGTGTGTGTGTGTGTGTGTGGTGTTGTAAGAGAGCCAGAATGTGCGTGTTGAGTGGAGAATGACAGCGCTGAATGTTCATCGTGTTGTGACCAAATCTGCTGCTTCTTTTACGAGTGGGCATGTCTGGACCCTTTTTTATCCTAAACGAAACGCACCTTACGCGTTGTGCTCCTGCCATTCTGTCTATTTCTGCATGTCTTTCGAAGTCATCAAATGTGTGTATCTGTAAGATGTGCGGTTTTATTTTTTGTTTTTTTTTTATAAAAACACTTTTCTGCAAACTCTAATGCACAAATGCTGTTTCTGTGCTGATATCTTTTCTATATTTAAAAAATATATATATATGGAATTTGCGAAAGTTGTGGCATTTTATGTTTTATTTTAAACTCCAGTAAGCCAGTAAACAGGAATTACGCACAAAGATGTGCAGAAAATTAATTAAGCATGTGTTAAAAACAGCAAAACATGTAAATTGACTGTGCTTTCGCTTTCAATTAAAAAAATATATGAGTGAGAGACTTCAGGTGGACCGACAGTTTCGCGTGAGCCAATAGCAATGTCACACATAGGGAGTGACCGCGTCTGACATGTTTTGTACAAGTGTGCGGGTGCGCGTGCACGAGTGAGGGAGCGGAAGCTCAGATGACCTACTGTAAGGCCTTTACAACAGATACAGTGGAAAATTCCATCTGCTGCTAATTTTGAGTGATGTGCCCAATTGAGAATTCTTGTTCACAATGGTCCTGTACTGTTTATCGTATTGTGCATGTCTGTCCAACTTTCTTTGGTTCACAAATGACTTGATTAAATAGTAAATGCATGTGATCCATTTACACTTTATCATGTGGCATTTCCAGCTCCTGTTAATTCAGACTAGCATGATTCCCCCTCTGTAGATTATCTCAGCTGTTCTGATTGGAGGCTTTTGCACAAATCTGCTTACGTGCCGCAATGTTTCCAGACAGCAGTGGATGTACCTGGCTGCAGGGGGGATATAGCATAATGTGAACCTGTTTCCGGTTGAGATCTGGACATGGGGCGCACGCACACACAAATGTATCAGGGCACATCTGTAACCTGCTAGAGCCGGGTATTGGTGGGAAATTGAGCTTTGGGCCATGTGTGTGTGTGTGTGTGAGTGAGAGAGAGACAGAGAGAGAGAAGCACAAATGACTGCCAACACAGGTTCTTAGTATTTGTGTGCAGTGGTTTACTCCACCACAACGCCACCAACCTACACGCACACGCGGAACTGTAACATTCCTGCAGGCTCATGGTTGGGGACCCCGTGTCCACATGCGCCCCCCCCTTATTAAAGCTGACAGTCCATCTGCCTCATTGCCATGCTGCTGTACTCCTCTTTCCCCCATTTTCGTATAGACCCCTGCTAAATTTGCCCCGTCTCGTTCATCAGTGTTCAGCCCCCAGAGGTCCAACTCCACTTCTCCCTATCACACAGTAACAAGGACCCCTGCCGACGTGAAAAGACGCGGTGCCCCATATTATAATGTGTATGATTAGACAGAGCAAAAATTGTGTTCAGGTGCTCAAGTGTTCGCAATTTTACTAGATCTGCATTGTAAAGGAGGTCATTTTAGTGGAAAATTAGAGCGATAATATGTTCATGCATGTTTTCATCCATTTGCTTTGCCATGAATTTTGAATGTGTGTGTTTGTTTTATTTTTAGGATAAAAATGTACCAGACCAGTGAAAAAACTGCAATATCAAAACTAACATACACTTCAGTGCTCCATTTTTTTCACGGAAAGGGTAATGCTGTTTCTTTTTGCTTAAGATTAGGGTTAGATGTAGGCTTTGGCTTAGAACAGTCTTAGATTTATACACACATATGTCTAATACATATACATATGAGTGTTGTCCTGGTGTCACAACCCTGCATGTGTGTTGTGTGGTTGGTCTGTACAGAGTAATTATCAAGGTGTGGGTCTCTCTGTGGCTTGAGCTGTCAGGGTGAGAGAGATATAGCGAGAGGAGAATCAAAGGGAGAGAGAGAAGGAGAAGGGGATGACATTTGCCGTGCTTTGGGCGCTCTCATTGGAAAGAATGGTACCTGTCTAATCAATCAAAGCCCCACCATTCACAGATGGAACAGCAACACGTGAGTGAGTTGCTGAGTATTGGCCGAAACACGCACAAGCATGCGCACACACACACACACACACACATACACACTTGGCTTAATTCAGCTCATTGTCCTGTGTGCTAATCCTTGTCCGTGTAAAGGCTACACTCACTCGTTCTGACAGGAGCGTGAAATGGGTTCAGGTAGAGTCCCAGCGGTTCAACCCACTCTAGCAAGCTGCCTTTTACTGTTTCTACCATCAAGCCCTGAATGAAATTCTTTCCTCTCTGTTATTAATATTAGTTGCTTACTGCATATTAAGTAACATATTAACTGTCTATTATCTAATATTTAATTTAGTATAGAATCTACTGTTTGTCTATTAACATACTCTTACCAAATATCCTTTGATAGTGTGTAGCATTTACCCTCATTTATATTTTTCAGGTAAACGAAATTAAATCAGTGAACTGCAACAATAATAATAATAATAATGATAATGTATGTTTAATTTAGAGTTTTTCTTTCTTTCCTTCTTTCTTTTTAAAATGAATGGTAACATTTGCTGACGTTTTGCTGACTCCTTACAGACTGTTTCAGTGGTGTCGTGCATGCCGTGTGTGTGTGTGTGTGTGTGTGTGTGTGCGCACAAGAGAGAGAGAGGGAGAGAGAAAGAGAGAGAGAGAGAGAGAGAGAGAGACACTAGCTGATGAGATAAGATGCTTTCACTGTCTGGAACTTGAAGCATGAATATAACTCACATTCTGAACAGCACTAATGGGGACTTCGGCACCTCTGTGCAGATTGGTGTGTCTAGTAATAGTCTATATTACATACAAACATTTACCGAGGTCATATAATAGAGAATAGAATTATATATTAAAACTATATTCCATTCCTGCTTTATTTTTTCAGAAAATGTAAAATTTGCTCCACATTGCTTCACACTGAAAAAGGACTTAATTCATGAGAATTTTAAGTGTGTGTCTGTTTGTGTTTGTGTGTGTGTGTGTGTGTTTATTTCCTCCAGTGTCTGCGTGTGGACATATACATATGTGTGTTTGCTTGTGCATGACTGAATGTGCATGCTGTTATTATTTTGGATCTTTTTGCTTACAAAATAGAGAAGACACTTTTCATTCAAGTGACATGTTTGAACACTTAAGATACAGTAAGTATAAACTGCAGTATGTAACCTTTGGTTATTTCTTTCTCATGAAATCTTTTTTTTAAGAAGGGCAGTAAGAATTGTTGGCTTTTGATGTCATTTTTTCCACGTGTTTATAAAGATATGCTCTGCTGCAAAACAGCATGGCCTGTCTGGTTCTCCAAATAACTTGAGACTGTAAAGGGAATATCACAGCCATGACTGTAATGATAAAGATGGTTGTATTAACACCAGTACTCTTTTTGCATACCTGTCTGTCTGTCTGTCTATCCTTATGTCTGTCTGTGTTTGTATCTATCTATTTATTTTAATTGAATTAATTGTTGCCTGTCTACAGACGAATGATTCCACTAACACCAACACACACAAAAGTAAATCTGTTTGCCATTTTTCCCCCCAATATCCCCCTACTTGCCTGTCCAGCCCCAGCAAAGCCCCATGCACTGATCACACATATATTCACACTATCTCTCAAGTGCAGACACTTCATTAAGAAAGCACTAAAATTGGATATAATTACTGCAGAAATAATTACAGATTATAGAATTAAAGAATTGCTGACATGCACTCGCATCATACTGCTGTGCATTAGTTGCTTATGACAGTTAATAACATCTTGATTAGGTAATGTGGTTATAATCATATTTTAACATACTAATGAAAAGGTTAGAATGTATGTAATAAATGTATTTCCATAATGATGACAGTGATGTTCAAGTATTGGCTTTATTTCCCCACAACTTTGAACAAAAAAAAATCACACAGAGGAAGACAGCAAAAGAGAGCTCGAGGAAAAGGGAAAAAAGAGAGAGAAGACAGATAGTGCTTCATGCCTGTGTTCTCCTCGACACACACTGGAGCCGAGTATTAGTTGAGTGATTAGTTTCATTACTCGGAGTGTGGCGTGAGGCAAGGCCCACGCTAGCTAATGACATTGAACGTGTGTGTTGAGTCGGAACGGAGAGGGAGAATTAGGGAGCCTCCTCACTTAATGAGAGAGCGAGCGTGGCAGATTCACTCAGTGGGTCTCTCCATGCTCCCCACCCAGGAAGCGTTCTCCACCTCAGCCTTTCCCTTTTTGCACCTAGTCCACAATGAATACACTGAGACGTTTGTGCGGAACTGCAGAAATGCTTGTGTGGGATGTGCCCCATACCAGTTCGTTTTGGATAACGCGGAGACTGTGGTGTTTAACCCCCAATTCATTTGCCTGAGTTTGCCTAAACTTTTCACAGTGTCTACAGGAAGGCAGGGCAATTACCATCAAATTTTCATGAGTGCCACAGATCAACCTGTGACTTTGACTGATCGGGCCATCACTCATACACCTTTTCTCAGGGTTTCTAGGGTTTGTGGTCGCTAGCCTTTTAACCGACAAACCAGAGTTTTGTTATATTAAGAATGTTCAAAACAGGCCCAGATAAGCCCGGTATTGGCAAAACACTTTCGGACCTAATGCTGGGTAGTAGTGCTAAAATTCAAATTTAGGCTGGGTTTTCCAAACATGCCACCATATCAGATAAAAAGTAAAACTGATGTAAAGCATTAAAGTAACTAAAAACATTACCAAGTGCCATGGATACTCTGTTAACTGTTTCATTTGAATGGACTTTATTTTTGTTGTCTATTCATAAAAGTGCACCAAATCTTACACAGTATTGTAAACACTACCCAGATATAAACCACATTTTCAGAAAGTAAACTAAAATAAAATAGTTTATTTTGCTTTTTTATATTTGGAAGAACAGTTCACAGTAGTCTGCATGAATGGCGTACTTTGCAGTTACAGTTTTTGTGTCAGCACTGCTAGAATTTTAAATCAGTAATGTGAGACCAAGAGTGGTATATGTGGACTGTGCCCACTGATAGGACTAATGAAATAAAATGGTACTTTTTTTACTCCCCAGACTCTGCCCTTTCATGGTGTCTTTGTCACTGTCTTTTTTTCTCACTCTGTCACATTCTTGAATCCATCAAAAGACGTTGACACACATGACGTCAAGCTTTTTGCCAACATTTGCTTCTTTATGGCAGTTCATCGCCCCTCCTCTGACCTCTTCGGTTCGGAAGGCCTGTAAAAGCCACGGGATCTCCCTCCCTGACGTCCAGGGACCGAGGGGGTGTGCCTCTCTCCCAGCGATACCCCTCCAAATCACTGCATTAAAACGTCAGGTTTTAAATTAACCTCAGATATTAAAGAAAGATACCTGCTCTGCCTGCTTCTGCCTTTCAGCGATAGTTAAAACCTTTTCATTAAAGAATGCAGTTAAGAAAAGACAAAGAGAGTGAAGGGTATTCTGTGTCGGTGTGCCAGGCTACGTCAGTGTCTGTCAGTAGCAAATGGCTGAGTGGATTTTTTTTTTTTTGTCAGAATTCCTCACGGTATCTCTCTGACCCTCGTCTCTTTCATTCCTTCTCTTGCTTCTTCCCTTTGTTTTGTAGAATGAATGTATCAAAGGCCCAAGTTAATAGCGAAGATAAGTACGCCAAATGCGGCGCGTGGAGAATGCAACAGCATTACGACGTCGAGGCGAGTCACATGCGCGATGCGCATGCGCTTTATAACCAAAGGTAAGGAAGGAAAAAATAAAATCATCAAAAGCCAAAATCAGTTGACCTCTATGTTTTATGTTTGTTTGGTTTGTTTTTTGTTTTGTTTTTTTGTGCTGTATTGCCTGCCAAGTAATTTTGCATTTGCTTTCAAATGGTTTGTGTGAGTCTGTGAACTGCTGGATGTGTATACATTGACGTGTGTGTGTGTGTGTGTGTGTGTGTGCTTGTGTATGTGCGTATATGTGTGACTTTATGTGGGCCGGCAGTAGATTGTTGGTTTTATGGGGCTGGTTTTGCTTTGGTGCCTGTGCTAAGCTAAGCTGCTGCGTGGATGCGCCTGAGAGAGAAAGAGAGAAAGAGACTTGCCATCTGTCTCACCTGCTGCATGTAGGTGTCCATCTGCTTTGGTCCAGTGCAGTGCAAAGTGAGGGAGAGAGAGGCCTTCACCACACCAGCCATTCCACACATTACACCACGTCTCTCTGTCTCTCTTTCTCTCTGTCGCTGCACGCACGCATGCACAAACGCACGCACACACACACACACGCACTGCTACTCACGAAACTATTGCTACAGGCCACTGAGAGGAAAATGCATGCAAATACAAAAAAAAAGTGTACAATAGATATATATCAGGTGAGTAGCTTAAGACTGAGCCGGACATTAAAGGTGGGTAATATGACATAATTGCTGTTGTGATAGCTTCTGAACTACATAATTTATTACGAAGAGAGCATAATTACACCTGAAGAATTTGATTTAATGGAGCACAATTTGTGTAGGTTTAAAGGGCCCATATAGTGAAGGGTTTGATTTGCTTTGATGAGTTTGATGCAGTATATACGCATTGTTACATGTTCAAAGCATATCATTCACTCCTCGGTCCATGTAGTCTAAATATAAAAACTAAGCTACAAAAATAGTCTGTTTTGAATTCATTGTTTTTGAGATGATCAAAAAGTGACCGATGTCTGCCTATTCACCTTACTGCAGCCTCACCCATTCATGCTGAAGTTAGAAGGAGGGTATTAGCCTGAACTGCAGTCCAGTGCATGTGGTTGTAACAGAGTCCGTTTATAGATATCAGTCTTTACATAATAATACATAATAACAAAACACAACCTGTTTAATACCAAGGGGTAAAGAGAGGTTTGAAAATATTAATATAAAAATGAACGTCTATTTTCTGAACACAAACCTCACAAATTTGGACCTGGACCTGAAATATGAAGAACGGTAGGATATGGACCCTTTAAATCAAAGTAATTGTGTTCATAGTTTTAAGAGAATTTGAAGACATTACACTGTTACTGCTACTGCTACATTAAACTGCTACTGTTATGTATTTTTTTTTCTTTTCATCTGTTCTATCTTATCTAATCTTAGGAAAGGTAAATCACATATTGTGAAAATGTCTTAAAGTATTGTGCTGTTGCCATATCGCTCTCCCCCCCTCTCCTGGATTGATAGATAGATAGATAGATAGAAAGCAGGGAGAGAGAGGGAGATAAGTTTATGAGTGTGGGGGTGCACGGGTTGGCAGTGGTTTGCTGAGGAATGTGTTAAATGCTTGAAGGATTCCGATTAGCATATAAATTTAGATGTATGAAGATCATTGCATCGATCACGAGTCACTGAGTTTTATCTTGACTTAGTGGAGGCTGATTTGCGTATAAAATACAGCCAGATGTGACCAGTTAAGGGTCTTCCCTCTCTTACACACACTCTCTCTTTCTCTTTCTCTCTCTCTCTCTCTTCCCCTCTGTCTCTTGTTCACTCTCTTTTAAATGGTTTTGTTTGGCTATTATAATTTGAGGTCACATACATTATACTTGTGGTTATTGCTTTGACCATTAAGGAAGGGTCAGGAATAAGGTTTCTGCCCCTACCTGCTCTAGATTCATTAGGGTTTTATGCTTTTTTGTGCATATTTTATTTTATGTATGTATTGTGTTTGATATTTTGAAGGACTTAAAAATGTTGTATAATTCCTCGGTGCCTGACTGAATGTAAATTTGTACACAGCATCTGACAGGTTTGTGCGCGACAGAGTTGTAGTAGATATTGCATTTCATATTTAATATCACATAGCTAATGTCTTATTGTTCACGTGATCTATTTGTTCGTTGTTTTATCTCTTTCTAAGCAGGGGTAATCTAACCTTAGCATGGGGTAGTCAGAGTCTGAAATCAGATATCCAGACTGGTTTACATTCATGTTCGGCTTTCCAAAAATGGTGCTGATTGGAGAACGGTCTTCTTCAGCCTGCAGATGTGATCTGAGATTTCTGCTCTTCATATGGCAGCGCAGAAACTGTTGGCGGGTGTTTTTGGAGTGGTGTTTTCACTCTAATCCCCACGAGTGTGTATCCTGCTTGTTCTGCTACTGTGTTCCATATCCACACACACACATACTGGCATCTCGGCAGGATATTTTGGAGGTTTAACCAAAACCTTTTAAAAGGGGGTGACTGTGCTTTGACTATAGGCCTCAAAGAGTATTACGTCAATTGGATTTCAAGGGGGTTAGTCTGGGTCAAACCAATTAGACTCCATTCGCATGCAAAAGGCTTCTCTGCTTTAAGCCAATCAGGCTCACGTTACTGGCGTGGCCGGGGCTTGTGTTGCTTGACAGACAGGGCTGCCAGTGGCTGGACAGTCACGCCATGGGCGCAGAGCAAAGCATGCTGGGAGCCGGAGGACACAGTTAGCATCATGCTAGAGCATCACTGTTTGGGGTGCCATACTGTACAGGAAAGCAAAGGTGTCACATGTGATCAGATACCTGCCATGCTGTGTAATGAGCATTGTGTAGCTGTGGCTGAGGTGGATTCTGGGAGTCTTTTATGCTTTTATGCTTTTATGCATGCACAATAAAGTACAGAGACTCACCTAGTACCAAAAGGGAAGCACACTTCAGCCAAATTGTTTGATATTAACACCAGATGATGTTAAAAAATAAAGACCTTGAGTCTATTACCTAGTGGTTCCCATCCACTATTACTTTATGCTAAAAGAATGCCTTTTAAACCTGAAAGATCTTGAGTGGACAGTTTTGTTCTGTTCTGCTTCTCTTAATATTGCATTTAAGGGAGCCTTACACAGTAAGTTTTGATCAGACAGTAACCTAATGACCAGGGGTGAAACTTATTATTTGAATCCAGAAAATGACATGCAGCACTGTGCACAGTCACGTGAGGAATAAAATGTTTTTTTGCCACTGAATGCACTACAGGGTGTTAGAATAAATACAAGTAAATAAAAATGAAGTATAACAAATAGAAAAAGGTCATATTTATGGTTAGCAGAATACATTTAGAAAAAGTTTGGCTTGGTGCACTCTAGGTATCACATAGCTGCAAAATTCTACCCACAGCACACCTGATTTAATTAATAAAGGACTGACTAATTATTTTTGTATTTCAGGACTGCTTTAAAGTGAAACGCAATGTTACCCCTTATGCTAATTGTTATATCAAAACCAGATCACCACTATTGCGAGCGATATAGCAAAAATATCATCAGAAATCTTTCACAGTCACACAGTATGTCAAAATATATGCTTGTATGAAAATATATTTTTTCCTTGTTAAATGGGAACAAATGACAAATAACAAGTGGTGCTATATTTAAATTATTGAACATTTCACACACCACACTAAATCCATTTAATCAGGCCTCTCTTTATTATTAAAAAGAGGTTGTTTTTTTACGTAGTGAAGATGTCTTGATAGCTGTGTATGAAACGTAACAAATGCTGCCTTTTCATGCAGTATTCCGAGGCAGAGAGGCACCCAGTCATGTCCGAATCAAGCTATCTCAAACTTAGTTCAGATGCAGGTACCTTTATTACAATCCTGCCATTTAAGGCATTGACTAATTAGACAGCATAAGACATCTGCTATTAGTTTCAGACGCAGCTGATATGCTCAGGAAAGCAAATTGTGACATATTGTTGCTTAATTTATTACAGAATTGATAAAATAGTAATGTTGCCCATTATGTTCAGCACAAATTAAACTGAGAGTGGAGATTTAATTTAATCTGAACTGTAATAGTTATGATGTTTTTAATGTGGTGTTGTAAGGAGAGCTGCTCTGCTATGATAATAGTAGACTTGGACAGAGTATTGCAAGCTTCAGGTCAAAGACATGCATGATACCTACACAAACACACACACACACACTTTGACAACATTTCACACACACACACACACACACACACACACACACACACACACACTATGGAACAGGAACACCTATGCAGGCTCACCAGATCACTTGACAAAAGCATAAATGCTTGCTTTTAGACCCCTTTGCTGAAATGGACAAACTTCTGCCTTTGCCTCTCTCTCTCTCTCTCTCACATACACACACACACACACACACACACACACACACACACACACACACACACACACACACACACACACAATCACATGCTTATTCACTGTTTCTCCTAGTAACTCACACTGCAGAGTTTGGCAGAATGGATCCTAGTGAGAAGAAATAAAATGATCTCTCTGCGTTCTTAACTTATTAGCCAAGCCATGATGTGTTGTAATACCTTTACAGCAGCTGGAATGGACTGATTTATCTTATTTCTCTCAAGAGGTGTTATTTTATTTATATGATCAAATGCAGGGAACAGGGTTGATTTGCCAGGGGAATGCTTGTTACTGTAAATTTAGCAGCTTGTGTAATAAACTGGATTGCCTTAACCCAGATGGGGCAGTGAACAGCTTTTGGACGCGGCATTGGGGTGAAGATTAGATTGCAGTTTATGGTGGCGGAGGATTATTAGGTGCTGATGTCGATAATGAAAAGCAGCTCTTTCAGGAGTGGTGGCTGGCGGTCCGCTGTGTCTCTTTTTGGACAAGGGGCTACCTGTCTGAGGTGTTGACCAGGGGGCCTTATATTTAAATATGACTGCAACTTAAAGGAACAGGGTCAGTGACCAAATTTTGCAGGTTGCCTGCCGATGACATTGACATGGCAGCTGTGAGCAACCGTCTTGTGTATGTATGTGTGTGTGTGTGTAAGAGTAACCTATTTAATATTCATAAATATTCATATAAATATTATATAAATATTTAATAATAAATAGTAAATATTCTTTTAAATTATAATCAAGATTAAAAACTTTTGTTTTGGCAGTGCATTTACAGCAGCTTGTGTATTTTATTGTCCTTAGCCTTTTACTTCGTGCAGTGTTTGAATGATTTGATAAAAATTCTGAATGAATGATAAATTTCATGCAGTGTTGCTGGATATTATTTGAGCAACATAAACTCTCACAAACGTTAAATATTGACTTTAGTGCAGGCATATCAGTGATTGTATGTGGGTGTTAAGATTGAAAGTATCTGTTGGGTATTAAGGATAATTTCACATAAGGCTGTGAAAGGTCCTGCATACCTTAATGAAAAAGTGCTGTTAGCATATGAGAGAGAGAGAAAGAGAGGTGGCGAGAAAGTGAGTGTAGGATGGATCTTCGCTCAGGGTTAGGGCTGAGGCTCCGTGAGCAGGAAGTGAGGCAGAATGGGTATTACAGAAGTAAACCCGATTATGGGCGGAATGTGAATTAGATTTGGTAACAGATGGTGGTTGATGTTGAAAATTTAAGATGCTTTGCGGAGGGGTGGAGTGGTGAGGAGGGGGGACAGTTCAGTGCATCTTCCCAAGAAGCGAGGGTTGGTGCGGGGGCTGGGCGAGTGATAGACAGCTATAACTCACAACAATCCCGACTTGACAGCCAATTTCAAGATTCTGATCTGGTTAAAGACACGGCTTTCCCCGCTTCGCTCGCTCAAAACAACCACCGTCCCCCCCTTCACCTTTTTTTTCCCTCACCTCTTTTACACGCTTGTCATATTTCCTTGAATAAAATCCTCTTTAACCATCTGTTTAATAAATTGTGTTTTTAATCCCCATTTTTTTCAGTCCCGCCTTTTTATTATTATATTTATGTGCAATTTCATTTCATTGAGACCATGGCTCATCCTCTCTTATCTATCCCATGTTGAGTTTCCTTCAAATAGATGAAGGGTTTTTCTCAGGGAGGAAGGAGATTTTAGGCATATTACTTGTTGAAAAATGCCAAGTGTTATTTACTGATTCGCAGACCTGTGTCGCAGTGTCCTGTCAGTGAGAAGTCTCTCACAAGCCCAGTGATAACATGAGCTAATATGACTGGTCTCCAAACTAATAATTACATCAAACTTTCCCAGCTCTCTGCTGTTTGACCTGCTGCTGTAGGAGTTGACATTGCTTGGAACTGTGGAATATTTAGATGCATTTGAGAAAATTTGATCTCAGTTTTTAGGGCTGACACTGTTTAACTCAAGGCAATTAAAAACAAATGGACTTAATAGGCTTTCAAATTTGCGAATTCTTTATTGAAAAAAAAAAAAATTCTAAAAAAAAATGTGTGTGCGTGCGCACACGCACGCGTGTGTTAGTGTGTCGTGTAGAGAGGGGCATTTCACCTGATAAAGCTAACACATCTCAGCAGCGCACTTATCTCATCAACCTACAAAGGGAAATGACCTAAATCATCAAGATTTTGATCTCAGAAAGACACACACACACACACACACACACACACAAGCACGCACCCAGACTGGGCCTTTATCTGCTTTGTATCATCCCAACCCTGCAGTGTTGTCAGTGTGTGTCAGTAGAGGATGCTAGGTTGTGTACCAATCCCACTGGCTCCCAAACGTCTTCTTAGTTAATCTATACATTTCTATTGAAACAAAGCCATTAAATTATTTTGTTTTTAGAAGCAAATTGTTTTAGATTTACCGATTATGTTTTTGTTTACGAGTAGATTTTATTATTTTTTTTCTTTGGACAATAACGTAGTGATATTCAGACCTCAGAGCTTGTTGTACTTCCAAAGCTTTGCATTGTCTCTTTTCCCCGCTCAAGCAGACATGGTTTTATGGGCACTCGTCCTGTCTTACAGATGCAGTTTTGCCATTATCACATTGATTGCACATAATCAGAGGTGTTATTTTGCAGCCAATCATCGACAATGAAGTGAATTACTACTTTCCAACCCAGTAATATTATAACAATTGATCTCCCTGCACGGCGGATGAAAGACACACAGGGCTTCACGTGTCTGTGTTTGGGATGCTGAAATAACTGTAATCAGACACCTTGCCTTATGCCCAAATGCATGTGCCTTCTTTATAACCCTGTATGCAACCTTGTTACTCTAGGATGAGCTTTTATGACACTTTCGGCTATGTATAAACCACACCTCACATAAATGTTATGAGCGTCCCTGAGGTTTTCTTGCTTGTTTGTTTTTGTATTGTTCCTTGATTTAAGCAGCTTATGTCCATTTTTGATTTTCTCTAAAGTTTTCTCTTTGAAGGTGATCAGTTTCTAGATAACTGGTTCAGAAAACTACTCCTACACTTTTGTAAAGTTGGGGGCAAATACATAGATCACGTTGCATCAGGAAAAGGCACTTGCTGTGTCCCCCAGCAGTTTTCCAGGAGTTGGCGTATGTCAGAGTGTAGCCTTTATCTCCCTGTAATCAGACAGCCTCGATTCAAATGGAGAGAGAGGGAGAGAAAGAGAGAGAGAGAGTGAGAGTGGCTGCACCTTAATGCAATGATTGCACGTTTGGGCTCTGCAGTTGTCAAAGCACTGAATCAGTCAAACAATCTAATGACACCTTGTCATTGCCAAGTGGCTTGTGTTTTCCAAAATTGTTTTCCTGTTGATTTGCTATGCCTCGCCTCAGTGAGAGAGAGAGAGAAAGAGAGAGAGACGGAGAGAGAGTGTGCGAGTGTATGTGTGTGAGAGTGTGTGGGTGTGTATGAGAGAGAGAAAGAGAGCACTATGGGGAACAAAAAGAAAACAATAATCACTTTGGTCTCAGTTACCCTCAGAGATTTAACCTTTAAGACAAACCAGGCAGCAAATAGATGCTTCTGATATTATGTTATTTTCATTTTTGTTTTTTTTTATACTGGGGTTGCATGTCTAAGATGGAAGTCATATCTGTTATTATTATTAGGGATAGCTGATGATGTCAAACTTATTGTTACCAGCAGGTAATTGATTTACGAAATGAATAGCTTTGGACAGACAATTAGATTAGACGGACACTTGATTGCATATTTATTGTACTTTGGAAGGGCAGAATGTTTAGGCAACACTGGGTTACTACGATAACTTATATTTCAGTGTAAGGCTATTCCAGGTACATGTAGTCCCAGTTTCTACATGTGATAAACGTTTATGTATTGACATTAGAATCGGCAGATATAAATGCACATTAGCATTTGAACTTGGTGTAAATACCAGTGTTTGTCTAAGCTACAATAAGTTTAAGCCTCTACAATTTAGCGTACAATTTGTACTTATTTGCCTAGATTAACATATTGGATTAAATTAGGAAAAATAAATGTTCAAAATTGTGCAGAACCTTTATATTCACACAAGATACAGAATTCATTGGTATATTCCTGTTTATTCTTATTGTCATAAAGATTATTATTCACAGTAGTAGTAGAAGTAGTATAGTTGATTTTTTTTTTTTATTATTCATTAACTCTTATTAACTGGTTTCAGTAAATCTAAAATTTACAGCAATAATAAATGTTGTTTTCTAGTCAGTCTGCCACTATTTTCGCTATTTTGTTCTAACTGCAGTGAGTGTATCTCTAGTTTCATTTTCTTAAAATAGATGATGTAGCACATAGAGCGAATTTAACTGCAAACCATTTTTAAATGAGGATAACAATAAACCCATAACAATACAGAACAGCTGATTACTTTCATCAATTTTTAGAAAATCTTGTCTCCCTGCAGGACTATTGCCTGCCCTTTTTTATTCCTTCCTCTTGACGATGATTATTTCCATTCATAAGCTTAAACTAAATTTTAGTGCTTTTCCCCGTAAAAACTTCTTTTGTTAATGGCACAGCACGGAATTGAAGCCAGTGCCAGGCATTGCTGAAAACAGATAAAATCATTACCTCTCAAATAGTCTCCTCTCTGGCAGAAAGGGCTTTCTTTTCTTCTAAAATATAGGCTTTAGAATTCCATTTCTCTTAGAGCTAATGTGAATTTTACTGCCTCTAATTTTAGATTCAAGTGCAGCCTAGAATAAAAATCCGTCGTCTGACAATTGAATTTATAGATAGTTGTGAATATTGCCGGCTTGGATTAATGGAGTCATAGAATTTCAAAGAGCAGGAGGGTGGGTGTTAGAGAGGGGGGGGACTTTTGGGCAAAGTTAAAGAGCTGTCTCCTGTGGAGAGACTTAAAGCAGTTATAAAATGTTATAAAATAGGGAGTGTTACAATGCTTCCTCCTCTTCTTTTGTTCTTTTCCTCTTGGACTGAACCCTCTTCCTCTCTCACTTTACAGGATAGTCAGCACCTTTCCAAACCAGTTCGGCCTTGGTGCCATAAATAGAGCAGGGGTTTATAATGTTTACAGTGTAAATTTGCAGCCAAAGCCATGTTTATGTGTTTTTGGCTGTTTATGCCAACATTGTACTTTGAATAACTTTGTGAGGTACAGAAGGGGGACATCGCCACAGTGTTCTAGAATGTTTGTCACCCTGAGCACACTGATACTACTCCCTGTGTGTGTGTGTGTGTGTGTGTGTGTGTGTGTGTGTGTGTGTGTGTGTGTGTGTGTGTGTGTGTGCGCGTGTGTGT
>JBBPCX010000001.1:36987804-37007612 GCA_037974365.1 Hydrocynus forskahlii
CAGGTGTGCCTCCTGCTTGGTTGGAACGAAAACCTGCACCCACAGCGGCCCTTTCTGGACAAGTTTGGGCACCCCTGGTGTAAACAATGGTCCAATAACTGGTTTAGCTTGCATAAATTTAACTAGATACACCCACATGGATATACAGAACCTTTCTTCCATTCACTAATTCTTAAATTAGTTTTTCTTTCCATTAAATGACAGCAATGTGACAGGACAGCAATGTGACAGAGAAAAGACAGCTCAGTCAATCGGGTTAAGATTAAGATGCTGTTTCAAATTTTTTTCCCCTCAACCTTTTATTACTTTACATTTCTCTGTGGTGCAAAGCGGTTAGCTCTAATGGTGATGACTTCGAGCTGTCAGACTTAAGTCATCCCGAGTGTCTTTCAGAGGGAAGTAGTGTGTGAGGCTGGAGAGAAAGACAGAGAGAGACAGACTGTCTCGTCAGGAGTTCCTTGGAGTGCATCTGTCTCTCCTCCTCCCCTTTTCTGCCACTGTTTTGTGTTCTCACACCATCTCTCCGTTTTATCTCTCTTGTCTTCTCCTCTCTTGTTAGCTCCCTCTCTCCCCTGCTTCCTCTCTCCCCCACTTTCTCTCCCATACTCACGCACCCTGTCCCTTCCACCACTGCCCATGTCTCACTCTTGCGCTCTTCTCTCCCTCTGACGGAGGGCATAAATCATTGTGCTGTCAGCAGTGAGGCTTGCTGGATTATGCAACGCCGCCATTCATTTAGAGCCCAAGGAGAGGACCCGTCTGAGACCACCCTCTACCCAGCATACTCCCCCACCTCTGCTTCCCCGAAATAGAGAGCCTCTGTCTTAAAGAGGGCTCTCTAGGGGGTGATATCATTATGCAGTCATTCTGTCCTACTTTATTTCTAGATAGCGCTTTTTTCTTTGTTTCTAAATGCCAGCTTTGGCAATTCTATTTTTTATACAGCTTGTTTGTTTTGCAGTTACTGTGCAAGAGCACCCATTATTTAACTGTTGCAGTTGCCAGCTACTTGTGATCCAGCTAATGTAAATGAGGTTGTTGAACAAAAACAATGCTCTATCGGTGCATTTTTGCTGGCCGTCCAAATCTTGAAGTCTCTCCAAGGCTGAGAGAATACTTGCCACTAAACCAACAACAGTAGTCAGTACAGGAGATGCCCCTGTTCCCAGCTTGAATGAAGCAGGGGTTTGGTGGTGCCATTTGATATGGATCATAATTTTGTGCATCCTAACAAATGCAGTACTTTTTGCTCTTTGTCTGCAGCTGAGCTTGGTTCTGCAAATGTACACAGAGGATAGTGATGATAGTGGTAATTGGATAACTTGCATTTCCCTCTGACCTCTTTAAAACCCAGAGCATGTTCTCTGCACAGGTTGAGAACTTAAACAGCTGGAGATGCTCCCACCAATCCAAACCGCCTTTTTTGCTATTTCGGAGATCCCCTCTGGCACTGCCTAAACCGGCACACATAATTAGGGCATTAACTCCTACTTAATTGCTGAGAATTCTTTTTTCTCGGCGGCGAGAGAAAGGTCAGCTTCGTGCGTTTCCTACAATGCATCTCGGCTGAGGTGGCAGAAGCTTTTGCAGCACTAAAATACCCTCTGCTCCTCTTCCTCACTCTCCCTTTCACTTTTTCTCCAATCCCTCTTCTCCGGATCTCCTCATTCTCTCTTTTTCTCCTGGTGTGTGTGATCCCCAACTAAATGACCTCTTAAAGCATTTGAATAAAGCCGTCAGGGGGATTGGTGGAAGTCCCTGTGCAAGACGCAAAGAAAGGGGAACCGGAGCCAGGAAGAGAAGATTTCCCCAGGCTGCTGACTTTGGGAGATTCTCCACCTCTGTTTAGTGCTTTTCTCGCTTCTGATCCTTTAGAACCAAGCAGAGGGACCACTGGAGGTCTCTCTCCTCACCACCCCAGGGATGGGGAGAAAGCCAGGGACTGGGTTATCCTTCCTGACACTCTTGCTCTTAATTGAGGCAGACTTTTGCCTGCAGAAATCTTGTCATGCCATGATTCCTGATGCTTTTGAGCAGACTCCAGAAACACACAAGTGCCTGTACTTGCTTGTAAAAGTGTTTCAGAAAACTGGCTGTGCCGTATGCCTTGTACTTGCTCAGCCCGCAAGAACTAAGGGAAAGACCATGATTGTCTAAACACCAGTCGTGACAGTTTAGTAAACGATAGCGTGGCACAGTGTCAGAGAGATAGTCAAGGGCTATCTCTCCTGCCAAGTGGTCCCAGTGGACCAGAATAAATGCATGCAGCTTGGTGAATGCATCCTAGCTCCAGCCTGCTATAAGCTCCTAGAGCAACTGTGGCAGCTTCTGATTGAGTGACTCCCAAATAGATCCTGGATAACTTCCAGGATTTCTGTGTATCTATCAGGTCTGGCTCTGGATAGTTCTCTCTCGTGAGCACCCCTGAAAAATGGCCCCTGCAGGGATGATGACTTTGTTCAGCGTCTACTGACTAGCCACACACCTACCTGTCTGCGATGTCAATGCAACGGTTCCACTGCATTTTCTGCGGACAAGATGTCATATGCATCCTAACCAACACTCTTTGCAGACCACAACTGCCCAGCCTGGATTTGCCTATGCTAGCCCACCACGGCTGCCTCCTTCTGCTTTGTTTTGGTAATTTGTGAGCAATTTTCCTTACTGAGCGTGAAGGTGCCAGCCGGACAGGGCTCTCCTGCATGTCCAGTTCTGCACTGCTGCCTGCAAACGCCAGTTCTTTGCATAGTGGGGGCCCACGCTGGGTCCCACAGACTGCACTTTTCCAGCCGGCCGGGCTAATTTGGTTATGGGGGCGGGGATGGCGCTTTTGGCAGTGGCCAGCCCGCATGCACAGCTGGCGCCCAGAGCCTTGTCCCTATTCCTCTGTGTCCGGATCGGTGCTGGCGGCCATGCCATGACCTGATCACAGCCTTCTGCTATGCAGAATAGCTCAAAAAGCATTTGCCTTTCTGTTTGGCTTATCTTCGCTTAGCCACAGCACCTTGGCCAAACATACACAAATAAACATACATGCACACAATCTCTGTAGGCACATGATGTGTATATCATCACACCCTCTAACAATCTTTACGTGGACTAGATTGATGGAAGAGGAGAGGGCAGACGTGGACGGCAGAGGAAGAGGTTGGAGTGGCAGGCCGCTCTACTAGAGGCCTGGGGAGTACTGTGCAGGCTAAATTTGGCTCGGTGTGGACCTGCTGGCTTTGAGAGGCTAGATAATAGCAATCTGGGAATGGCAGGGGCTGGCAGGCAAGCAGGCAGCTCTGAGGCAGAGCATTCCTGCAGTCATGATGACACACACAAACTCATGCCCCAGTATGTGTCCCCAAACCAGCAACTTTACTCTAAAAATTCAACACTTATACTACACAAGGCCCTTACCTTGCAATAATGACACTCTACTAATTCACTTTTTTGCAATATCTCTTTATAAGTCTACAAACAAATGTCTACAGCTCTGTTCAGTTCAACTGACAGTGTGCACAGAAGCAGTTGTGTAATTTGCAGTTAAATAGGTCACAGGCATTAAACAAAGCATTATAAATGCATTTATATTCAGAGTTGCTTCTCCACAAGGCACGTCATTGGACACCTGCTAATTTCTCATCCAAAAATAGTATTGGGACGACCTGTTTAATTTGATACAGTGTGTTCATCTATCAACTACATCCCCACAGCCATCGGCCTCTGAAGCAGGATATCTCTTTAATTTTCCTATGCTCCATTTTCGCTGTAAACTGACAGATAATTTCTGTTTACATAAAGATCTAATTATTCATTTTCTGTTAAAAAGGCTGTTCCTACAATATTTGGCTGAATTTCACATTGGCTGTGTGAAAAGATAGAAAGGCAAGTACATGCCATCAAAAGAAAATGTCACCGCAGTTGAATATAGCTAACCCATGACAAGTATCACTTGCTTACTGACACGCACGGACACACACATACACACACACACACACACACACGCACGCACGCACGCACACATACACACACACAGTGTTATTCTGCCCCCCTGTACACCTGTCAGTCCTCTGCAGAGCCGGCTGGAGTCTGGAAGTTGACTGACAAGTGAAGGTTCTTTAGAGGAAGAATTAGAAGGCTGATTTTGGTGGGTCATACCCCCGTCACTCCACTGCACCCTCAGTTTTTCCCACACATAGTACTCGTTTAATCCACACCCAAACATGTATACCCACACAGACAGACACACACTCTGCGTCACTGCAGTTACTGCCTTAACATTGCTGAATAGTAGTTTGTGGTTTAATGATACAAGACTATTAGTCGAGACATCCTTTGTCCACCAAAGCAATTAGACCATAGACTGTTGTCAGTTAATGGCAGCCTATTCTTAGGGACTCATTTGTATCTTTTAAGTGGATTAATTTAATTGGATGCTGTCTGGTTATTTTTTTTTAAGGGGTGGGGGTGAGGATACTATAATGTACACAGAGAAGTGTTGAGAGGTGTTTTTTGCAATGCCTGAAGGAGTCATGCCAAAAGGAACATCACAGGAAATACCAGACCCCTCAATACATCCTAAAAACTAGTGTGGTTAACAATAAAAGCTAATGGGCACAAATTAGGATGATCTCATTAATACTAACTGCTTCTACGTCCTCTCATTATTTAGCATTAACACTTCAGTACTCAAGACCTAGAACCTGTGGGCCACAGAACAGAAAGGGTTATCCCATGTAATTATTGAATCATAAATAATTCTAATCCACCATTTGAATCTAAACCACACTATTGGAGGCAACCTTTAATGTGGCAGTCAATAGTGGCAGTTCCTCACACAGGCATCGTCTAAAAAGTTCAGCAGACACACAGGGTACAGAGCAACCGCAATTACCCATTTCCCACCCCATAGTCAGGCCAATATCAGCCTGCAGGTGTACTACTCCCACCTCAACACAACCCCATCAGCCTTTCCCCCACTTCACATTAACCAAAGTGGTCCACCCCCTAGCACTAACCCGCTACTCTCTCCTTGTGACTAGTCCCCCACCACACACACACACACACACACACACACACATACAGTCCGTTGCTCCAGGGCCTGCCAATGCAATCGCCCTCCATCAGCCAGACAGCCAGTGTCACTCAGCCGCCTGCCAGCACTGGACCTCCTGTTTGAAGGCCCATGCAATTGCAATCTCACAGCTCCTGATAGACTATGACCTGTCACAAAAAAGCCATGTTAGTGGTGACTGAGGATTTTTAAATGTGTTGAATGTTTGTGTAAGTTCTTTACCGTACTTTTCCATACTTTTTTGTTTTCTATTAGACTGAAATGATTATGAATGTAAAGTAGCATTTCTGGAATGTTTTGGTATTTTCTACACATACTTCTCAGGGGATTGTTAGTGTTTAGCTTTTGTATGCTTTCACTCAAGCCTTAGCCTTAGGCTGCTCAGCATAAAGAGTACTGGTGTCTATGCGCGTGTGTGTGTGTGTGTCCGTCTGTGTGTGTGTGTGTGTGTGTGTGTGTGTGCACAAAGTTGAGAAGCTTGGCCTGAGACGCACGACTGATGAGACTTTAATTAGATCATTTAGTGGCAAGGAATTGTTGAGGCTGAGAGAGGCCCCGTTAATGCAGGCATACAGCTCACTAAGCAGCTCACCCCTCAGCCATAATAGTAACCTAACCCGGTATGTGCACACATACATACACATGCAAACATTTTTGACTCTACTATAAATAACAGCCTTTAGGGCAGAACTGCATTTGCCCAAAAAGAGTTTGAAGATTTTACTTGTGAATTTTGTTGTTTCTTAATAGGACCCTTTCTCAAGTGTACACTTGAACAAGCAGTTCACATCAACTAATGGGTTAGGATCAGAGCCTACTTGGGACACCAGGGACAGAGTGTGTGAGAGAGAGGGAGAGTGAGAGAGAGAACACTATGGCATTAGAGGTGTTGGAGGAATGAAAACTGAAACTGTGCCCAACATTAGCCTTACGGAAATTAGGTCACAGTAGCTGATTAGCACTAATGCTAATTATATTAATGGCGCAACTATGCCATGATGGATCCGTTGTGTATATTCACACTACACACACAAGCAGACTTAATTAGAAACAGTTATCAAACAGTCAGCAGCACAAGACACGGGGAACAAGAAAGAGCAGGAGTCTGTTGCATCAGACCCTAAAATTACATTGTACTGTGACAGATTGTAGGCTCATTTTGCAGGAGGAGCATCATCTCATTTGCTCCATTTGATGTGGAAGTGTATCTGGGGGAAAGGACGGCACTCCATCTCGCCTTTAATGGAATGGCTGGGGGAGCCACGGTAGCCAACGGCCACCTGCCCACAGCCCACACCTCACTGATCTGCTCTCATCGAGTCCACCGTCAGGCCAAATCACAGCACAAATCACATCCTTAAGAGGCCACGGTGCCGGCCGCTGTTGGACGTCCCCCTCCCCCAGCGGCCATCTGCTTTTAACACCTCACTGTTTGTCAGAGTTTGACCACCATTGGGTCATGTCTCTTGTTTTAATCCTTCACTCAAACAGAGCACCACTACTGCACTGTTTTGTAGGACCTAGACTTTTGTTCATACATGCGCTAGGACTGTGGAATTTTTTTTTTTCTGCTTGACATCGCCATAATGATTTTGCAGAAGGCTGCAATTTTCAAATGAGCCTTCTAAAATAGTTTTGTTCATCACCTAGTAGCAATATAATTGCCGTAATACATTTTTGTGCATTTCACTCCAGGATTTATTACGGGCTGTTCTTGGATATAGTCAAAAGTCAATCATTTATTAACAAAAATGTATTTTGCATTATACACCTTATATGTATTACCTGATTATATAATTATCATATTTTTTTTCCAAACCTCTCTATGTCCAAATTTTTTACAGATGGATATAGAGCATTTTGGAATGAAAAAATATAAATATATAAGTCATTTATACATTTTTTTCCTAATAATAACACAGCCCTCTCCTTCCTCGTGTCCTCGTTTATCTTGTCATTCCTGATAAAGACATAGAGGTCGTGTTTGAGTGGCTGAGTCCCATTTAAATCCAAATAGGGGGAGTGTAGAAATGTTTAAACAAACTCAGTCAATTGCGCATTGTTAATTCTCCCATTCTCCCCTCCCTCCTTTCCCTACTCCACTCTCTCCCAGGTGGAGTGCAGGGCCCTGGGTGAATGCAGTTTGAATACCCCATATTGTCTAAACATATCGGCCTGCCAATCAGTCACCTCAGAGCCCCGATAAGAGAGCTCTTGTATTATTGAGTCAACAATTGGGAGGCTCTGTCAGCCCGAAGATAACGCCTGCTTATTCCTCTTGAAGGCACGGTGAAAGAAAGGAGCCGTCCATGGTCGCCTCGTATAACCGCCTCAATTACCATAAAACCACTGCCACAGTCCAGTCTGTGAGGACAGCTCAGCTGCTGGAAGAGCCAGGCACAGCTGCACGTGTATGTGTGTTTGTGTGCATGTATGTGTGGTCAGAGAAGACCATTAGATAGCAGCATGTTTCCAGTTATGAATTCCAACATTTCAATTATTTTCTTGTCACTCCATCACAGCTTAATGGCCCTTTCAAAATTTCAGGCTCCAAAATTTCAGATTGTTCTGCCAAATAAGGATGGCCCTTCATAAAAAGGGCCTTAAGTGCTACAACTTTGCCTTATAGTCTCATAATGACCCTGAAAGAGGAAAATCACTGTCCAGCTAGCAAGAACTGCTTAAAGACCCACAGCTGTGTGTGTATGTGTGTATGTGTGTGTGTGTGTGTGTGTGTGTTTGTGTGTTGTTCTTCATCTGATTTTTGTTTTTGTTTGTTTCGCCCTTGCAACAAAAGCGTGAACCTATCGATATCCGCTCAACACAGATCCTTTTGTATCCAGTAGGAGCAGTCCGAAACTGTTTGAAGTGGGAGAAATCCAATGGTGATCCGATCAAACAGTGTCCACATATCGGCTCTCAGCAATGTTCCCGCACCCGAAATGATTGCCGTTCATCACTTTATCTATTAAGTTGCCTGAGCGTTTGACAGCTCACCATTGACGCCCCATCGAGGAACAGGCCAGTCAGTGTGGAGTTTGTACACTAGTCTTCGTCTGTGAGTGTGTGTGTGTGTGTGTGTGCCTGCATTTGGTGAAGGGAATATCCATATCTCTTATTCAAAGCAGGTTACGGACAGAGCTTGACATAATAATTAAGAAAAGAAGATAACTTGGTAATTCTCTGTGGATTTAAATGAGGGTTTTTTTTCCAGTGGGATCATTCTCAACTGTATCACTGGGTGTAGGAACTCTGGACACATTTCATTAGAGTCCCCCCTCTCCTTCTGGTCATCTTTTAATATATGAAGGCTCATTTGTTAACTGGGAATGGTCTTTTTTCTTGTCCCCCCTCCCCCTTTATGTGGGCTTTGGAAATATAATTTTCAATTTTTAATTTGATTCATTTAGATTAAAATCATTAATCAGGACTGAAAGTGAGTTAATTTTCTGGAAAATAAATGAGCTTGTTCAGATGACTCTTTATTAAGGTGTGTGTGTGTGTGTGTGTGTGTGTGTGTGTGTGTGTGTGTGTGTGTGTTTGTGTGTGTGTGTGTGTGTATGGGTGGGTGGATGTGTGTGTGGTGTGTGTGTATGTGTGTGTGTGTGTGTGTGTGTGTGTGTGTGTGTGTGTAGGGTGTGGTGGCCCAAAGGAGGGTTTCCTCCAGATATAGAGACCTCTCTCAAAAAACAAAAAAAACACCGCGCAAGAGCAAGTATAACTGAGTCAGTTCTTTTTCTATTCTATACATTTCTTAATCAGTTTTAGAAAGTGTAGTTGTACAGTTGGAGTTGCTCAGCTCCACTTAGAGAATAGCGATGTTTTCATTAAAGCTGGCTCTTTAACAATCTACTTACTTTGAAAAATCAGTGGAAATCCCTTAATTGGTCTTCTGCAATAGTTATTTTGGGCTAAAATGTGTGGTGATCAAAATAAATAGTTAACAGCCTTCATAAACACACACACACACACACAATAACTTGGCTTGTTTGTCAAGATGGTCACGTCTGTTTACTCGTCGGTGGTCAGCACATTTTCACAGGATGCAAATCCTCACTGAGGGCTAAGCCGAGCATGAGCAGAAATCTTTCACAACACACTCAGAAAATTCAAAGCAGCCGGCTCCGGTGTCCACAAATTCAAAGGAAAGTGTTCGGATATTTAACTTCTACAGCTGCCCACTCACGGTGCTAGAGACCCCGCCAGGAATTCTGAACAGGTTTGCATGAAACATCTGAACACACAGAGCCACGCAAGACAAATGTTGTCAATATTTGCCTCGCTCTGTAATTACGTTATGGCAGAAAAATACACATATATCCGGGAGGAGTGTAGAGTGATTGTGTTTGAGTGAACAATAGGGAGTCTAACGGCTTTGAACATCAGAAAAATAAATAGAAATTTCTATTTTATGCATGAAGTGCACCACAGAGTGCACTTGTTCCACAGCTTAGTGGGCTGCATTTACAGCGACAGTGAAAATAAATTCTCATTGGATTAGAAGGGAGATTGAGATGACAGTGTCTAGCACCCCCATGCCACCTCTCTCTCTCTCTCTCTCTCTCTTTCTCTCTCTCCTTCCCTGTTTTTCCTCTCCTTCCCAGTGAAGATTTAATAACTAATTCGTGCAGGACTCAGGGGATCTGGCAACCAGCAGTCCAGTTGCTTGGCCATGTTCATTTGTTCCTGGCCCATTTGCATCTGATGTGGGAACTCTGGCGGTTTTGCAGCCAGCACTCCTCTCTTCCTCTCAGAATGGGGGTGTCCCCCACACAGCACTGAGCCTTGGCTCTCACCATGCACTTTGTTTTCTTCTCTGCTGGAACAGCACGGTTTGGGCCTAATAAAGGCATGCATAGTGGTGGAGCAGTACAACTCCAGAATAAGGCAGCTTGTGAATACTCCTTTTGTGAAAAACAAACAAAAAACAAACAAAACAAAATAAAAGACAGATTGGGTCTGTCTCAGAAATGCTGAAGAACGTAAGAATGAATTGTTCTGTTTTGTGTCTTCTGCTGCTGAAAATATGCTGTTGCCATTTGTATAAATGGCGTGCACAGGACGTTTTAATTGGTGTCACTATAACTGCTAATATTTCTGACCTTCTTAGGTTCATATTACTACTCTATATGCTGTCTTGGGCTGAACCGATATTAACAGGCCGATGATTTGTACCCTGATAAATAAATGATTACATTTTAATCTACAACTATGACGACAGTGAAGCCACATGATTCACAATCAGGGGTCCCTTATTTTATTTAATTTTCAATAACTTGACATAGGTAGAGACTTGTGCCACATTGCTTTTTTTTGAGCCAGTAGTCTGTAAACATGAGCCATTGTCTTTTGTGTTTTTGAGATTTTCATAGAAAAAGTACCAGTTTTTTTACAAAAGACATTTTTATAATGATCCAACTACACACTGTGCTGTCATTTTAAGAGAACTTGCACATGGGCAGTGTTATTAAAGTGCAGATAATAATCACAATATGCTCAAAAGCATAAAAACCCATTGTGATGACAGCTATAAATGTTCCATCTGCTCATTTGAACTAGATAACAACCCTAGACACATATTTAAACAGTTACATATTGGCCTTAAGTATTTAGGCTGTTCCCTTTCCTGAACGACCATGTGAAGTTAACTGCGTCTTCCCTGGAAACCTGCTTCCTTTTTACAGTGAACCGGTAATCTGGCAGGCTTAACTTCTAGCTTGATTGAAATCCTTTCCGAAGGTGCGGGTTTGTCTTTGATTGGGGTTGGGGGGATGGGATGAAGGCTTATAGGCCATGCTAGTCTGCTCATGCAGGAGAAGGTGCAGTGTCAGCTTTGTTTCGACATAGCTCTGCAGTACTTCTTGGATATACGGATAGATGGATATGTAGACAGTTGGAAAGATAGAAGGAGTACAGTGCAATGCAGCCTAATTGACCAATGACTATTTTAAGCCAGGTAGCATGCATGCACTAAAAACATATGCAGTACTTCCCTCTGTGTTCAGTGTACGTTCACACACTTGAAGATGTTTCCCCCAGTGAACCTCTCCTTTTTTTTGTTTTTTTTGTTTTATCGGCCCAACTCTAATGTCCAGCCAGTAGTTGGTTTAAAGTAGTAGTAAGTTTTAGACGCTGTGCTACACTTACTGTGTGAAGTTACTGTGCCCGTTCAACAGCAGCACTCATGAACATATTCTTGAAATGTCAGTGTAGTTGTCCTCTGTTCGGTGGACTACTACTTGTCAGCTGCTTAAGACTTTCATAATTATGACCAATAGGGCCATAATCATCTGGTTAAAAGGATGTACTTATATCCACTGTAAGATGTAACGTGTCAAGTAACATTTAGGCATGTTAGGATGGTATAACATTAATTCATTAATTATATAAATACAAAGCAATCTCGAATGACTTTGGAATGGGTTTTGTCATTTAGGCCAAATATACAGCAACCCAATGTTTGTACCCATGTTTAGTTATGCTGCAGACAAAAACGCATTGCTGGCGGCATACTCACATTAATAGCCTAATCAACACCCTACCCTGGATAAAAGCATCTTATTTTATTGTCAATCATAGTTGTGGTTGTGTCCCTCAATGTACAGGTTCTTTGACTTTTTTCTGGTTTAAAGGGGTCAGTTAGTAAGCCTAATGGAGACAGTTGTTCTACCGCTGATGATCTTTACTGTCTTAACTCCATGCCAGCCTTGTCTTTTTCTTCTTCCTTCTGATGACCTTCCTCTTGATGCATCTTCTTTTGGTGGCACATGGCAATTGACGTCAGAAGTCTCTGGCCATGTTCGATTGATTAATTTTTTAAAGAGCCTCAACTTGCTGGTAGCCTGATTGCTTTGCACGCGCTTTCCTGTAAAACAGCTGCAGACGGCTCACAGGATCCACGCCACCTGTGAAATTCGAAACAAGCCTCGTAAGATGTTTATGGTCATCTGTGGGGTTCTAGTAAAAGGAAAAAAGGTGGCTCATTTAAAATGGGACAAAAATAAAATTCCTATATTCACAGCTCTAAACAAGACTCATGTCTGTCAGATTAATTAAACCAGCATAGTGTCTTGTAATATGCTGTGGATTTACAGTGGGTGAAATTAATATTCCTTACTGTCTTGTCATGTTTATGTTGGTGGGTGTGGTGATTGAAACTGTCTTGAAAACATGTTACTGCCCATTCTCGAGAAAGTAATCAAAAGATTGATTTATCTCCAAAATAGCTGTGCACTAGAGAGTCTTTAAGAAAAAGCTGGCCTCTGGCCAGACCGGACACCCCTACATCAAAGGAATACATGCATCCATTTTATAATTGACAAATATAGGGATACAGTAATCCTTCTACGAATTGTATGTGACCTCTTTTGCTTCACTGAAAGTATGTGGAAGAGCTGAACCGCATACAGTACTTCACATTGTTAAGGGTCTTGTCCTCATTCAAATAGTAGGCACAGCGCAGATTTGGCAGCCTGCGGACTGCGAAGCAGTGTTATTTGTCAACGCCACTTCATACCAGCGCATGGATACGCAGTCAAACAAACTGTCAGCAGCCCATTGCATCCTTGCGCATGTGTGAAACCCTATCTAGCAACTGAGGAACATGTGCAGCATGGCGCCTGGTTGCTTTATAGTCACAGGCCAATTGTTGGCCCTTCACAGGACAGACACATTGTCGCAACAAGCATTCTTATGCGGCGTTGGCAGTGTGCGCGAAGGGCAGGAGTGAGCCTTGAGTACCAGGTGACATTGTATTTTTGCAGTAATCAAGAAATGATTCCTTGTGGCCTCACGCAAACAACTTTGATTGCACCTTTTTTTTTTTTGAGGGTAGGGAAGTGTGTTTCTAATACAACAGAAAACCAAATAACTCTATAGATGAAGTGATGTTGGAATTACTGCTTTTTATTTAATACAAGCCATACACCACCAAATCAGATCTTAGCACTTCCTAATTCCACAAAGAGACCATTCTCAGTCAAGACATTATTGCAGATCAAAATTGTTTGTTCTGATCAGCACACTCCTTTCTCTCTAAACTGGTCTGATCAGCATGTGTATTTTGAGTCCCAGCTTGCATCAGTCAGGTACTCTACACTCAGTTTTAATGCAATAGTTTTTTACCACATGCTACAAGAATATACCACAATACATTATTATGCATTCAGTATTTTGCTTTAAAGCAGTATGACTTTACCAACACCCCTGATATAAATGGTAGGCTTGACTGATTTTACCTAACAAAGAGCTTTTTTCTGTTTACTCTCTAGCTGCTAGAGGTGGTGTGGTGTTCCAGTAAACTTGGACTGGAGTGTTAGTAACCTGACCAGGCTAATAAAAGCTCCATAAATCTGGGCGGCATTAGCCAGGCGGCAGAAGAGGGGGTTGCGAGAGGGGAGGGAGGACGGGGTGGTAAGATGTAGCGCGGACTGCAGGTGATGCCATTACAAGTGGGGGGCCGCTGTAGCAGTGAATTAGCACAATAAACCTTTCTCCACACCCACAGTCTTAGCAGTGGAGCAGGGGCCTGGTCCAGTTGCGGCAGGGCCTTGTTAAGATGAGAAGCTGTCAGCATTCGAGCGTTGTGTGTCAGTGCATATTTTGGCTGCTATGAAGGTGACATGACATCTTTTTAAGACCTTTATCTATTCCTGTGTACAGTGAGCCGTATGTGTGTGTGTGTGTGTGTGTGTGTTTGTGACTGTGCCAATATGCATATGGATTCTCCTCCACGGAATGTCAGAATAAGTTATTTCTCTTTTGTCCTATGGAGCAATGTTGTATTCTCTGTGAAAGACAGCCATGGCAAGGCCAGGGATAATTAGTGTTCATTAAACTACATCCCAAAACAGGATAGATGTTGTATTCTTTAACCCTTACTCAGTATTTTTAACATATTCTCAGTATTTTTATTACTCTGGGCTTACAAAATAATACAATAGTATTGGATACTGGTTTTGAAAAATGTTGGTATCAGATATATTGGTGATTGATTGATCACTGAAGAAATAGCCAATTTCAGCCTAATTCAGAAGTGTCCACATTCTAGAACTGTGTACTTTTTAAGTGTAGGCCTAGGACTGGCCCAGCATGAAGTCCTGTCCAATTCCACCCTCCCTCTTGTCGGCTACATGAAACGGCTCCTGGGCCACCTTTAAGTGGTTTCCACGGAAACTACCTATCCCCTGGAGAGGTTTGCATAATTAAATTAAGGCTCTTTTGTATGTCAATTAATTAAAAGTGGGGGACAGGTCTTTAAGGCGCTGCACTCGGCCGTATCAGCCAGTGAGGTGGGGGGTGTGGGGGGGGTTGGATTCAGAGTTTTCGCAACCGTCGCACCTCAGTGAATTACTGGCCCCTTGCGTTGGACTTGTAGGGGGATATTGACAGCTCCAGAATGATGGGAGGAAAACCATGAGGAGGAGAGTGGCTTAAGGAAGGCTTCAGGTGTAGACATGGTACAGCGTTTTACATCAGAGTTCTGGAGGCAGGGCAAGATTTACGGGCAGAACTATGAGGATTCATGATCATACCCATGGAGAGCTGCTGACACTGGGCCCAGAAATGATGAATAATTATTTGATCAATAGGTTTCAGTGTTCAGTCAGACACTGTGTGTGACAGCTTGCAGAAACCTGTCAGATGTTGCTCGTATCTGTTTGGCCGAGAAGCCAGCAGTATGATGAAAAAAACTAAAGCATTATTTGTTAAAAAGTTTATTTAAATATTTACCTTTTCACTTCTTTAAGACAAGGCAAAATACAAGTATAGCTTCTTAGCGTTGGCTTTTCTTACACTGTGACCACAATAGACAAATAAAGACCTACACTTTCATATTAACCCAATTGCAAGCAAAACTAGCAAAGTATGTGTATGTGTGTATATACATACAAGGGTGGCCTGTGTATGTATGTGTATATGTGTCTCCTCACTTGCTTCAGAGGACAGCACAAAACATTCAAGATATTTTGGATGGATCTTACATGTTAACAAGAATGATATTTGTAAATTAACTGAAGTAACTGGTCAGTTGTTACATCAGGTATTTTTCTTCTGGTCTAAGAAGTTACATAGTGAATGAAACAGGCATAGTTTTTAAAATTACATACATACACACACACACACACACACATATATATATATATATATACATAAAATAAAAACATTAAAAGGTCAGTACTTCACCGTGTAAAGGATACATTTTCACATTCACCACTAAACACATTCACGAATAATGTGTTTACAAAGAAAAAAGTTTCAAAGAGAAAACAGTTTTTTGTATACTAGTAATGTGGACAACACTAATCAGTATATTTACACTGATGTTTCAGTGCCTTCTGAGTGTATCCATCACAGCCTGTCACAATGTCCTTGAAATATCACAAGATTGTTTTGATCAACCATAAAATGTGTGCATTGACAGTTCTAGCAGCATATGAATATATTCTATTTCGAGCTATAATAGTGAATTTTCAGTGTACTTTCAGAACTGAACACAGACCTGTTCTAATAATGAAAAATGTTGACTAGATTTTAGTCTTTGTTGTGGCTTCAAGCAGTCTCTCTCTCTCTCATACACACATGCACACAGGCGCAGTCACACACAGGTCACAGTCGGGAAAAGGGCCGGTGTGTGTACGGATATCACATTGAGAAAGTGGCCGTCAGCAGCTGACCATCTTCTGTCTGACTCTGAAATGGCCACTGACAGCTGCTGCTCAGTTTTGACTGAGACCGCTGCTTGCCCATCCACGTTCCACAACTTTTTAAATAAAGCAGTACTTCATCTTAAATGCTAATATGATTAAGAACAAATGAAAACATATGGGGACAGAATAGCATGACAATATTTATTACATGTTAAATGCACCCAAAGCTGGAAAGGTTAACATTTTTGAGTCAAGTGTATTTGAACTGTGAGCTGTTATAGTCAAGATCATCTGTCTATGCGTAAATGTAGAGTTAAGTGTTCACTTGGAGACACCTATTGTTAATGACGTGTGATGAGCCGATGTGAATTTCTTGTTGTCTGTATTTGTCTCTCAGGAGTGCGGCTGGACCGGGTGCGTGGTGGCAGACAGAAATATAAACGCCGGATAGATGCAGAGAACAGCCCCTACCTGAACCCACAACTTGCCCTGCCTCCCAAAAAGCCATGTAAGTTTACACCTGATCTGTATATAACTTATTTTCTTTGCCAAAAGATGTCCGTAAAGAACTTTTTTCCCACCTTTTCTACTCACATACATTAAAATAACAAGTTTATTTATTTATTTATTTATTTTCCCCTCATATTTAAACTGCAAATGACGATAACCTAGTGTCCATACTGTAGTCATTTTCCCTGCAACAGGGAATAGGGCAAAGGGAGAGAGAGAGAGAGAGAGAGGGAGAGGCATCATGCACACAGATGTGGTGTGTGCGACAGAGCCACTAGACAAGGTGTGTGTGTGTGTGTGTGTGTTTGTGTGTGTGTGTGTGTGTGAGACAGAGAGAGAGAGAGAGAGAGAGAGAGAGAGAGGTCTAATCCGGATTAAATCCAATCTGGCAAAGACATCAAACCCGCAATACCAGCTCTTCCACACTGACTGCTCGGCAACCAGACAGCACGGCAGCGCTTAACAGATTTGGCCCTAAAGCCTTTTTACTTAATGCTAGCGTACAATATGTTTTTTTGCATGATAGCAGCAGAAATAATCATAATTATTACGGCCACAGAAATCAAATTAGAAACACAGGGCACTGAATAACCTTTCATCTAATCCTGTTGATCCCCTCTGTCAGGGTTAGCTTTATTTTCATCTATCCAGACCTACTTATTTCAAGGCTTATTCTCACAGTCCAGCTTTCATCCAATTTCATAACTATGATTTCTTTTCTTTCTTTTTTTTTCTCCATTTTTGTACCCTTGCCTGGTAGCTTTTGACGCTATGGCTTCCAGCCAC
The DNA here is from genome assembly GCA_037974365.1 of Hydrocynus forskahlii. Classification (NCBI taxonomy): domain Eukaryota; kingdom Metazoa; phylum Chordata; class Actinopteri; order Characiformes; family Alestidae; genus Hydrocynus; species Hydrocynus forskahlii. The sequence goes on from JBBPCX010000001.1 coordinate 37,004,812, forward strand.
AAAAGACAATAGAGTAGATCAAGCTGTTCTGCCAAACCCTGCACTGCGCTACTACAGTTTGTGTTTAAAATCTTGATCAAAATAAACTTGTCAGTTTACCACGCGATAACCAGCAGTACTTTGGATGCGCACAACCATTGCCATTTTTGAAACACAGTGACGGGTCTAAAAAAGCCTTTCCATTGTCAGTGCTTTGGAGCGCTTGTATTGCACACTTTTACTCACAGGCTGTGTGCTGTGTGTGCTCTGCGGCCTCTCCTCTCTAAACGAGTAGGCAGGGGGCTGAGGGTTGAGCATGGCCACAGCCTTCCTGATCGATTATTTTCACATAACAAAGGCATGGGGGTTTAGAAATTGGGTTGCATTGATTCTAATTAGGGAAACATTAAATAAGATTTACCTAGAGATAGCACAGCTCTCTCTCTGCCTCTCTCTCTCTCTCTCTCTCTCTCTCTCTCTCTGTCCCCAGGAGTGGAGCGACTGGGTCGATGGATTCAGCACACATCCCTCCAAACCCCCCTCCTCCCTCTTTTTCTCTTTCTCTCTTTCCCTCTGACTCTTTTTCTTCCCCTTTTAAGGGTAGTTAATTGTTTTTAATTTAGTGATGTGTATGTGTTCACCCCTACCTCACACAAATACACACTAGAGCCAGGAGATTTTCTTTTTGGCCTACACACACACACACTGAGCTTCTAGTATGTAATTTGGGTTCTGTCTGCTTATCATATTGCAATGCTATAGATGATTAAACCCCAAATTAATAGTAAGACTGTCACTAATTACTTATTCCATCCTCATCCACAGATGTGACATGCTTTGAAATGTTGTTTTTCTTATCTGAATATCTTCTTGCCCAGTATAACAGTTCTTTTGTGAATCAGCACAGCACCACTGAGAGTGTAATTCAGAACTTGGTCATTTTTGCTTTGGAGTAAAATACCATGTTTTCTAAAAGGTAAATGCATTCAAATGGGAGCAGACTCTTTCCTTGATTTTTTTTAAATGAGCACCTGCAGCAAAAAAACAGCTTGTAGTTCAGTTTTGTGTCAAAGTGAATGAGGCTGTGCATTCATTCAGAGAAGAAAACCTGCCAGCGTTTTAACGACTCTGCCGTTCTCTCCTCGAGGAAGAACAGTATAGTCAATAGTTCTTGTTGGTCTGCTGAACTATTTGCTGATGAACGCTGTTTTTTCTTTGTGACCATGCTCGTATAATCCCATTCTGTCTTTTTTTTCTGTGTTTTCTCCTCGGTGTTCAAATACAGTCCCCTTTGGCTGCCTTGCAGATAACAAGATTGTGTCACACTTGCTGGTGGCCGAGCCTGAGAAGATCTACGCCATGCCTGACCCCACCGTGCCAGACAGTGACATCAAGGCTCTGACCACGCTTTGCGATCTGGCTGACCGTGAGCTCGTGGTCAACATCGGCTGGGCTAAGCACATCCCAGGTAGAGCTTAATGCACACGCGCACAAACAGTAAATGATTTGTAGATGTGATGGTCTGTTTCATGGTCTATTCCAGTTTGTGGAAATGTACATTTTAAATGGTGTGACTCATCAAGGAAATTAGCCACATATACATTCAATATAAAAAACACAATGTTTTTATGTTTAACTTTCAGGTATGTCAGCTGTTAAATTTTGGTAATGTGTTTGTTATGCTATTGGGTCATGTGTGAATGTTCTATTGACCCTTTTGTGTTTCATCTGTTGGATTTGGTTTGGGTGGTTCTATTTTGGAAGACGATGATGTCAAGTTTTTTCTGTGAACCAGTCTTAAATAGGGGGAAACATTTTGTCAGGGGCTCCTTTCCACAGCGTTGCTCCACACAAAAGTATCTTCAGTACCTGTCCGAGTACCAGTGAGTGTACTAGCTATCTTGCATTTTAAATCTACCATTAACTGTGGTAAAATGACTGCAGTGCATGGTAATAGTAATAATAAACATTGAATGCATAGTGAATGCTTAATGAAAGATCTGCAGTTTTTTACTGCAGAGCTGTTCCTTCTCTCTTTCTGTTTCTCTACTCTCGCTAGATGTCTGTGGTTGCAGCAGAGTGTGTAATAAGTAAAACAAGTTCTTTCTGTTATTCCTAACTTAACCAACTAGCTCTAATATTGTTTAATTTATCGCCCACCTATTGTAGCCACCTAGCCAAAGTACTATAGCAAAAACTGACAGTGTTGGGATGATTGAGCAGATGCCTGCTTGCATTGGCAGCCACTGCTGCTACTGTAGTTGTGCTCAACTGAACAAAAAAATTATCTCTGTAATTTGACCCTTGGCAGGAAAAAAAATGCTTTCATGGGGTTATTCATTGAGTTGTTCAGGCAGAAAGTTGAGTTTTTTCTAGCTTTTCACTGTTTCTGACTTTTGTTAATAATCAAATCTTAAGGATAACTGAGAGTTTTATTATTTGCAGTCAAGTGGCCAACCCTTCAATCACAGACTATCACCCGGGCAACCGCTGACACACTCATGAGGTCAGCACTTTTCACTCTCTCTCTCTCTCTCTCACTCTCTCAGTGACAGCAGAGAGGAAATGAGATCAATTTGTTTAGTTTTAGCTTAATTCCTCCGTGCAGAACAGCTAGAAATCTAAAGGAGCAGACGCAGGCCATTTTCTCCTGCCCAGTCGCCTTAGCGGCAGACCTGCTGAAAGGATTGAAAGGACGACATTAGCTATGAACAGTAATGGCTCCAGTGACCATGATTGAGAGAAGTGGCACTTTCTTTCCCCCCCAACAACCCATATCTTTCCCTTTCTCTCTCTGTTTCTCTCTTGCTCTCTCTCTCTCT
>JBBPCX010000001.1:37021871-37039017 GCA_037974365.1 Hydrocynus forskahlii
CCATGAAATGGTAACTTGCCTACATTTTCTGGAAAGCAGGAAAAGGAAAAGCAATGAAGACAAGCTTTTGTAAGTTTTTTAGTGGTTCACAGAAGTAGTACTCAGGAAGCATGGATTTATTATTTTTTAATTAAGCTTAAATCTGATAACTGACTATGTGATTAATATGGAACATACCATGATATTACATTGTGTCCGTATCCCCCAGCTCTAGCATCAGTGGAGTTATTTTGAGTGTTTGAGTATTTTTGCATTGTTCACCGCATCCCATCGCTTCTCATGAGCTGTTTTGCTAACCTACTTTGGCAGGTTGGCCCAGCAGTATTACTGTATCACATTGGCAGTATTTTTCGCAAGTGAATTAGTCACGGTGCCGTCGTTCTGACAATGTGCGAAAGCAAGCGAGCTCCTCAAGAGCACTGGACGGGAGCAGGAAACGTCAAATAAACAGACGGCATGGCCCATATGATAGAGCCTATCAGTGCATGCTCATTCATCCGCTAACCAGGGGAATGCAGGCAGGGGTGTTGCAAAGAATAAGATAGAGGAGGGAGGTACGTGTGTGTGTGTGTGTGTTTGCTCTGCATTTGTGTAGGGATGGGCAGCATAACTGAGGTGAAGGCTGCCCTGAGGTAGAAGAGAAGGGTGTGTGTGTGTGTGCACAAGCACACCGGTAGGCTTTCTCAGCAGTGTGAACGTGCAGTCAGAAGAGATTTGGCAGACGGGCGGGCGCTGTGAGGCCTGGTGCCGAGCGTTCCTGCCTGGTAGGGGTTAACTTCGCTTGGCTGCACCGCAGCCTCTTTCTGTCAGCCCACAACACACCACACGCACACACACTGTTCCGACACTTATTCCATCTGAAAAGCCACCACTGATTTCACAAGAGCTCAGCCATCAGATACCTTCTACCAGTCTGCCCTTCACATACTCTGAATGCTTAGCCTTTTCGCCCTCCTCCTCTCTGGATGGGCGGGGGGCAAGATGCCAGTGGCGACAGTGTCCTCTTTGCGGTGTGTGAGGGGGTGGGGCGCGTGCAGACTGAGAGAGTTAAATCGAGAGGAGGCTGCTGGATATAGTGCTAGTGCTGTAGATCAGATAATACGCCTCGTGTCATCTGGATGAGTCTGTCCGCTTGTGCTGGGCAAATAAAAAGAGGTTTGAAAGAAGATGCCTCAGTTTCCCAATTTTTGATACTTAAAATAAAGAGATTATGTAGATTATGATAAATTGGACACAACATAGAGTCAAATGGACATTGTGTTGATATGGTATTGATTTTTTACAATGAATCGATACTCTAAAAATAAATATTAACTTCATACTTTCTTCCAGTCACTGGTAATGCATTTCATTAACCTGTTCCTTTGAGGAAAAGGCTGCAACATATCTAGTGCCGTAGAGATGATGACGACAGTGTTTAATTCGGCTCTTTGTGATCTTCCCCACATAGCCCACGTTTGCAAAGGTGAGGTACAATCACTGTTACTGCACGCCTCTTTTGTGAAATGAAACAGATGAGAAAGACAGACATATAAAAGGGACCCAGGACGCAACTTAAAAGTTTGCCCCCGACGTAAATGTCAATAGAGAAACCTCTTCCATCATTGGCAGTAAATTCACATTGATGCCTCTTTTCTTCGCAGTATTGATCCGGCCATGAGAACGCAGATTTGTATCTGTTAATTAATGCGTCCCGAAACTGCATTTGTATTAATCAGGGAGATAAGAAAAATTGGATGCCTGCGCTGGCATGACAACCGTAAAAGCGGGGGCCGGCCCCCCGATAAAATCGTTGATGGACCTCAATAAAGGTGGGGTCGGGGGAGGGAGGGAGGGGGGGAAGTTCCCCCTTCCACTCAATAAACTAATCATCCGGCTTTTAATTATTCTGTGGGGAGATGTGTTGGAGATTGGGGAATGTGTAAATCTAATTATTTACTAACAGCAGTGACTGGGAGGGAGGGCTAGGGGGATGGCACACGGGGAGCTCCAGGCTACGGGCTCTGTCCATCTGCCACTGCTGTCCTCTCCGCAAACCCCCCTCCCTGTCTGCCTCTCTGGCTTTGTGCCCCTAACCAACTCTACCACTACTATGACTACCACCCTCCAGCACTGTCTCACTAGTGGAATATTCACCTTTAGTTTTTTGTCTAAAGTTGACCGGTCATGCTGAAACCTTGGTTGCGTTTTAATGGTTTGTTTAATTCTATGACAGGTAACAGTTTCAAGAAAGAGAGAGAAATTTATGAGAGAGTACATATTTTTAGCCCATGCCAGCTCTCATTGGGGCTTATACTCCTTTGGAAGAATGCAGCAGTGTCAGGCATTAAAGACCCCCTTAAGAAATTCTTTGCTAATCCCTTTTGATGATTTTATTAAGTAGTGGTGGACAGCTCTGCCAACTGGCACTGGTTGTGCGCCCACCAGCAGGCCAGGAAGTGCACCAACTGCTCAGCCTGCTCCTAATGAGATCAGAGATGTTAACAGTTTTGGATAATAAATTAGCGGTTGTTATAAACAATAGCCGGAAACCTATACATAATGAGCTCCTTGCCATTCACGATCAACTCAAAATCCGAAAGTGAGCGAAGAAGAAAAAAATAGCATCAGTGGCCTTTCTCAGGCGAGGGCTTTGCTTTTCAACAGATGTTGTGAAGCATCTCTCTCCATGCCTTCATCTAACTGCGTGGATTAGAGCTCTTGCTGTTGTTAGCGGGGACGCCTCATCTGCTCTTTGTGGGCTAAAAACTGAGAGAGTCAGAAAAAGTGTGTGGGGGGAGAGAGTTGTCAGATGGGCCTCAGTTGCCAACCATTACTGTGTTGTCAGTTCATCGCCTGACCTGGGCATGAGGGGCGAACTGGCGCTCTGCTGTCCAGTCTGTCGCGTTGGGGATCTCACTCTCCGTCGTCTGCCGTCCATGTGGATGCTGGAGGGTGACAATGCTCCAGGTTGATTTCCTGCTGTCAACAGAGATGTTTGTTTGTGGCTTCATGAAGACCCAAGTTCTCTTTCAGAGGTTGAGCATACTCATATCATCAAGGCTCTCATAGTTTATTAACTGAAAAAGAAGAAAGGAAAGGAGAAAAAGAGGACGTGAAAAGGAGAGGGGGGGATATAGAGAGAAAAAGAAAGAGAGAGGAAGAGATATGGATGAAGTGAGAAGGAAGGAGAAGGGAGTTTGAGGCAAGCAATTAGTCTTTCAGCTGGTGTGATGGGAAGAATTGATCCATGCTGCATGTTTGGGGAGATAAGGAGTTCCCTCCCGCAGGATGCCCCCTGGCCTGCCGCACGGCAGGAGATGAGAGCTGAGCCTCGTACTGGGTGCCTCCCCTCTCTTTCCTCCCCTCCTTCTGCACTTCTCCTCCCCATCACAGCTTCAGAATGTCAATGCTCTGAACTACCCCTCTCGACATGCCACTGCAAAACCTCCCGAACATCTTACCGTATTCCATTGTTTACTTGCTTAAAGGCCTCCATGGTTAGTTTGAGTTTAAGAATTCTCTCTGTGGTTCTTGCAGGCTTCTCAACGCTGTCGCTGGCTGACCAGATGAGTCTCCTACAGAGCGCCTGGATGGAGATCTTGATCCTGCGCGTGGTCTACCGATCACTGTCGTTCGAGGACAAGCTGGTCTACGCCGAGGACTACATAATGGACGAGGACCAGTCCAAGCTGGCCGGCCTGCTGGACCTGAACAATGCCATCCTGCAGCTGGTGAAGAAGTATAAGAGCATGAAACTGGAGAAAGAGGAGTTTGTCACTCTTAAAGCTATAGCGCTCGCAAATTCAGGTAAGCTCATGCATCTTGACTACATCTGGAGACTTCTGTTGTATTTGTGTGTTTCTGTATGTACTTCTAAATAACGCCACACTTAGATTTAACATATAGCAAAGTTATTTTTTTCAACAAAAATACTACTCAAGATTATAGTCTAATCAGTGGTCGGAAATGGGTCAACCTCTCACAAGAACTCACATAATTTGTTTAAAAAAAATGCTCTCAGACACCTCCCATCTCTTTCTCACCCCCTCTTTATTTTCTCTCTCTCTCTCACTCTCTCTTGCTCTCTCCATTCAAACATGCCCACAAAAGCGCCCCCCATTTAAAGGCATGGCTGCAGCATAACACAAGTCTATCTTCACATACCTCTTAAACAAGGAATCTATCACTATGCATGTGGAGGTCGATAACATGCACTGATGTGGGTGCCTTGGGGCTCCCTTTCTTTTGACCCCATCTTTGAACTTTATCTTGGTCACTGGCCAGCGACCCTCCCCCCACCCCCGCCCCCCTTTAATTACAAGAAGGAAACTGTCAATAAAATCTGTTAAATGGGATGCAGTGAGCAGCTTGAATGGGAGGGCAGCTATTTGTTCAAATTCTCCAGCGCTCAAGGTATTGACAGTTTGTTTTCTGAGGCCATATGTGACGATCAATCTCCGGCTGGGCCTGGCCATGCTGAAAAATGAAAAAACAGATTGCCACTGCCTGCTTGCGGATGTCGGCCTGGCTTGCCGGACACTCAGGGTCCCTTCTGCCCCAGAGTGAGCCCTTGAGAGGGAGAGGGCGCACGGCTCTTGAGAAATTCTTTTTTAATTGATTTTGTAATTAACAGTTCATCTCTCTTGTCGATGCCCACGCGCCTGGAGACCGATGGGATGGCAATTGTTTGGACCAAACACAAGCAGTTGGAGTGATGCACAGATTTATTCAGAGGGACTTGCGTCTGTCCTCTGCCACTGTATTCATATGAGGATGGATGTGTTGCCCTATTGCTTAGTGACAACACGAATGTGTATCATAACGTACATTAGACTTTTCCTAACAGATTTTAGTTTGAAACCACAAAGCAGTAATTTAGGTTTTCTCCATCCTTATTCTTTCTGTCTTTCTTTATTGAGAGTTTGCTTCTGTCGTGAGTCTCAAAGCTTTTCTCCCAGGAGAGGCATGGATTTTGCCAGAGTTCAGAGGTGTGTCATTTCGTCATATTTTTAGGAGATAAAGAAGAGGACACAGGGAGAGTTTTAGATGGCTCCATTCAAAATAGTAAATTCTCCTGTTATTTTGCCATTGCAGCACTGAATTCCTGGAGCAACAAATCTTTTCAGTGGGTGGTCAATTGGTCATGAAAAGAATGTGCCCAAGCCAGATACTGAGAAATGCACTTTTGATTTTATTTTTTACATTTTTTTCAATAAAGAAAATTATAATTATAGCAGCACCTTTTAATTTTACCATACTTAAAGTCCTCTGGGCTTTGTCGTCCGATTACTTTTTTTGCTAGCGTCTCTCTTCATTTTATTAATATATACTGACAGCAAATACTGTATTTTATAGTGAGAAGGCCTCACTTCTCGAGCCCGGACAATGATACCTTCATTTCCCAGAACAGTGTAAGTTGTCTGACGGCACTGCTGATGTTTAGATTGATGGTGTTGCTGGCGTGGCAGTGCTTCGTGAAAAGGTGCAGTTAAGCACTTTCCTGGCATGAATTTTGGTCGCGTCACTTTTCAAATGGCCGGAGCCCATGTGACTGATGGACGAGACCTTCCTGTCTGAATTCTAGATGGACGTGGACTGGGCCTCCAGACACTGAAGGCTGGGAGTATAGAGCTATTTCCTGAAGCAGACAGGCTGTATGCCCTTACAGGCCCTAAAGAGAGACTTCACTCTCGGCTAACAGGGGAAGCACACATGAGCCCTGTCTTATCAATACTTGACCCTGCAGTTATTATTTAACATGTATGTATCGATTCTAAGCAAGGCACGGATTGTAATCACTTGGACAAAGACTTATGTGTGTTCTGACATGTAGCCTCTAGAGAATGGACTAGGGCTGGCAATCAGAGCACAAAACCGTAGGGCTTAGGGGCTGGTTTTGTTCATAGGAAGCTATGCAAAAGCACTCATCTTTATCAGCATGTGATCTTATGCAGGTTGACTTGGCATTATTTAGCATGAGCTCTTTTCCCTTGGACATCTGCAAAAAAAAAAAAAAAAAGAAGGGTGTGGCACTTCAGCATAGGAGCACTATTTGGCAGGACCCTGGGTAAGAGTTTTCAATGGAGAACAAAGCAGAGGAGCACTTTTGGTGGAAGGCTTTAGGTGTCTGAGACTAATTGCTTTCGGAGAGGCACGTCAGGCTCCAGCATGCGTGCGTGCCGTGCTAACAAGCAAATATGCAAATTGACCCTGTTTGACATTTCTCCCAGACAATGCCAGTCAGACAGAGGGATTGACGCCTGAAAAGCAGCTTGTTGTATCCCCTCGCTTAGGAGTGAGGCCCATATCAGCCCGACTCCAAACGTTGTTCCTGTTGTGCATGCCATTCATCAGGCCCACGGAGAGCCATGTAGAAACACGTGGAGAACAATTTCAGTGCTTTTAACACTCAAGTGTGCATTTAATCACTGGAGAATGAGCTCTGGCTTGGCGGAAAGGATGAGTCAGTGTCTTCTCTCCCATTTAGCAGCACTTTCTCTGCAGGTTTTTTTATTCTGTGGAAACAGATACCTAAAATGCCCCAGCTTGTATCTATTTTAACTATGAGTAATAGCAAGGGGTGGCCAGGGGTGGCCACAGCCACCACAGACTGTGACCCTCTGGCCCCTCCACACAACACCACTTTTCAGGAAAAGCATTTTTGCGAAATTATTTCCAACAACCGTTGTTTCCTTCCTGGTCAAGTAATGCAGTCTATATACTTCTACAAACTGTCTGGCTTGGCTACTGCTGATCAGGTTTTTAGTATTATTTAAGGTATTCATACTTATTTATGGCAAGTAATATGAATTGTGAAATATGAATTAGCCACAAATTACATGGTCCATCATTGTGTTTTTTGGCAGACTCTATGCACATAGAGGATGTGGATGCAGTGCAGAAGCTCCAGGATGTTCTGCATGAGGCCCTGCAGGACTACGAGAGTAACCAGCACGCAGAAGACCCACGCCGGGCCGGCAAGCTGCTCATGACCCTGCCCCTCCTCCGGCAGACCTCCACCAAGGCCGTTCAACACTTCTACAGTATCAAACAGGACGGCAAGGTGCCCATGCACAAACTCTTTTTGGAGCTGCTAGAGGCCAAGGTCTAGCTCTGTCCCTTGCTTAGGCCCCTCACCTCATTTGCAAAAGTGGGAGGGTCATATTGATGACCCCACCCGGTTCACTGGGCAGGCAATGACTGATTCTCCGCCACTGTCGGTGAAACATTTGTCTATAAAAGGTATCGAATAAATGACAAGAAACATAACCTTTACGATACTTGTAACAATTGACAATAATACATACATAAAAGAATGATTAAAGTGTTGTTATTGAGAAAAATGTTAAATGGGGAAAAAGACTGCTTTCACTATTCAGCAGTGGGACTTTGAACCAGCTTTTGACGTGTTCTTCTCCAAAATCTGATGCAGTTTTTAGAGCTATCAAAAACATTTTGTTGATTTTCACAAAACCTGGAGCCGAGAAAGATCAGCCCTGCCAAAGGAAGGAGTTCCACTGAGTGGGAAACCAGAAAACTGCACTGTCCTAAACCCATGTCCAGCTATCATCTTATTCGAGGAATTCTAGGAAGAATCCCTCTTTATCAGACGGCCACCAAGCAACTATGTGCAGTAGTATTACCACCAGACCTCACCGGAGCAGTTGTCAATGCGTTAGCCAAACAGAGATTTGATTTTTTTGTTTTTGTTTTTTTTTTCTTCTTCTTCATATTTGAATAAGCTGCTCCTCTCATTAATTTCACTGCAAGCAGTCATTGGGGTTTGATTCTCTTCTTGTTTTCTTTCAAGTCTTCCAAACAAGTCTTCTAGCCACTTTTAATGATTTTATCTGTATCTTTTCAGGGAATATCCTGAGCTTTAGTCTCTCATGCAATACAAAACAAAGAGGTACTGCGGTGGACAAGGAATAGACTAATTTATTTATTGATATTGTTTTACTGTGTTTTATTTTAGTGTATGTTTACTGCAACAAAGGGTGTAAATAGGCTATTTGGTATGGTCATCATACAGAGTTTTGTTCATAAATGTTACTGAGTTTTTCTATCAACTTTACCACTTTCAGCAACTCTTACGAGTCAAAAAAAGGATCCTTGCTATCTTCTCCAAGCAATAGACAATTTTAAAAGAGGAGGTGTGTAAATCTAATGCAATTTCTTTTAGTGCCCATCTGTTTTTGGGAAACTGAATTTCCTGCAGCTTTAGCTTTCATTTCTGGGCTTGATGTAAGATAATAGTTGACAGAAATGATGGCCAGAAGGACCATAATCATTAACGCAACAAAAGGTATATGCATTTATATGAACCCCAGTCTCTTTACTTTTATTGGCATTATTTCATATCAAAGCAGTTACATGAACTTTGTGAAGCAAATTAGCACTTAGGCAAGACATCGGAGAGACATTGTAGTCTTAGCTTCATGTTGATCCTACTTTTAATGATGAATAGAGGTGCCAGTGTCATGATGTAGTCATCACAACGAAACATTTCTTTAGCAGAGCGGCTAAGTAACTAAGCAAGCTATCCACAGAACTCATCTGAAGTATGTCAGTATTAGTGTGGGGTATTTTCTGAATATTCTTAAACATTGTATATTGTAAATTAACAGATTATAAAACTAACCTAAGACATTTTATTGGAACAAAATGAAAAAAAAAGCTTAAAAAAATGTAGTTCAGCTTCTTGATGTTTCATGTCTGTGCATTTTCCTGAATCATTTGATTTCTTTTCCCCTTTCCCTTCGTTCCATGCAATGATGTCGTCGTGTACTTCTCGTGGTGGTTCCAGTTTCTGTGTTGTTCACTTTTCTTTTTTTTTTTTTTCCTTTTCCTTTTTCTGTTTTTTTAGAGACAGGGTAGAAAATAGAGACACTACTGGATGTATGAATCCTCAGGAGACAAGGATGATGGGTTCTCAAATAACTTGCTGAAAAAAGACTCTTTCTAGTTACTGCTAGATCAACAGATCCGCAATCAATGTAATCTATACTGAAGTATAAGCGATTAACAGTTATTTAAAGGAAGGAACAACATATTTAAAAAAAAAAGGGATCATTTTGTCTAACTACTTTCCTGTAGACACTGTATATCTTAGGTTAAAATGAAAAATACGCTTTTGAGTATCTCAAAACAGTAGTGGATTTTTTTTTCCTTTTTTTTTTTTTAAACAAGATGCTGTACATATGGCCTTCCATGCTGAACAACGTTGTAATAATATCTTTACTCTTTGATGCTGCAAAGGGGAAAAAAAAAAAAAGAAAAAAAAACTTTTTATGTTTTGGTGTAGGATCAGTTTCCAAAACTATCGCTTTAACTTTGTGTGATAAATAAAAATGGAAGAAAAAAAGGACTAAAGAATAGATTTTTTTTTTTTTTTTTTTTTGGTTAAAATGGGGATAGGGGTTTAATTTCTTTCATTTTTTTTCTCCCTTCTGTCTTGTTCTTATAAAAAAAACTGTGTAATATCTATCATTAGCTATACAAAACTATAATTAGATTGTGCTTTGGAGAGGTTAGTGTAATGTAAATCGAAACATTTTTCATGGCAACTCATCAGATGGTCAAAAACAGAAGGGTACTTGCTGTTGATAGGACGTTGGCACTTTCTCTTTTATTTTTTTTTCTTTTTGTCTTTACACATAACACCACTTGTCACAAAAAGGTGCTGTTTCTTTGTTCGTGATTCTCTTTTTTTTCCTGTTGTCTATTATGTTGTCTTTACCATGAAACCAGTACTGAACACCAAGCAGATGAAACCTAGAAAACTTGTCAGCGATTTGAAGCTGAGCTTTTCAACCACTTTTAGTTTTGTAATGTCACACAGATGTTACAGCAGTCCTGGGCCTGTATGCACCAAGTGTGCTGACCTAGGGTCAGCTGTTCCTCTCTCTATTGTAATATGAAAGATAAAACTGATCCTAGATCAGCACTCTTGCTTTGAGAAGTCTGGCGCATAACCCCTGATCTCTATTCGATTTTGAGGTGCGTTAAAATACTGAAGTGTTCTTTTTTTTTTTTTTTTTTTAATCATGCCTAAGTGACGACACACAAAGCTAACGAAGACGTTTTGTTGATCTTTTCTGACCGGTACCACATCATTTTTGGACAGTATACTCCACGAGCAGCTTAGATCATCCTGCAAAGGCTTTTGTGTCTTTTAATGTGCTACTCGTGCCCGGAGTGCAGAGTGATGGAAGTGTAATTTAGCCATACCGAACGATGACTTTTTCCAACATATTTTCTTATTTAAAGCAATATGACTGGGCGGCAACCAGGTGTCGCACTTTGCGATTGAATTAGATGAAAATGCTGTATTTATTGGACTATTTTGCAATTTAAGGAATATTAGGAACAATAATATGAAGATGTACAAACAACTGCTATTTTTTATTATATATGACATTATGGGCGTTGATTATATTTATTCTCGTGTCGGTGTCTGCCTAATGCGTCGAGGGGGTTTCGCGGCAGTCGAACATGCAAAATGTACAAAACACTGATGGAAAGGAAGAACTTGAGGAAAATGGAGAAAAACATATATTGAAAAAAAAAACCAACTTTTAAGATCAATAAGATGGTATAAATTTCAATCCAGGAGTTGCTGAAACAGCCTGTAGTGAGAACCATGTCTGTAGTTATAGATGTGCTCCACATCAGTAAAACAATTAACTGTATATTTTTGTGATGTGTATCATACAGTGTGCTCCAACAATTCTGTCCATTTGTGTAAATGTATTTATTTTACATTGTATATATTGTTCAATGCAAAAAGAGAGACCTATGATTCTGTAACTACGATCAGTTCAGATGTGTAACTCCAATTATGCCTTTCAGGATAATGGTAGAGCAATATTAAAACATGCTTCCAGTTTTGACTTTGGACTGTTTTTCTTTTTTGACTTGCAATAATATTGATCAGCCTTTCTTTCCTTCCTTCTTTCTTCCTTTCCTTCCTTTCCTTCCTTCCTTCCTTCATTCCTTCCTTCCCCCAACCCCCCCAGTATTTGCTCCATGTTACTTATTTGCAAAATGTTTGCAAAATGTTCCCCAAAGAGTACTGTTCTGTTTTTAATATCAGTATACTGAAAGCTAAGGATCTTATTATCTACAGTTTACACACCAGTAATTAGAATCATACTGTCTTGGTTACTTCTATGAATACAGTTGAAATTAGTTTATCTATGCCTATAATACAAACACTTGTGAATGTTACAAAGCGTCAGAACAGATTTGGTTGCAGATCTCCTTTCTGGGTCTCTAAACACAACAATACAATCTGACTTTCTTCTTTGGTCAGATTTGAGTTTGCTACTTATTGGACTAAAGACCCTGTATCCTGGGTTATTTTTTCCACCAATGACATTTGTGTGGTCTATAATTCATTCATTCATTCTATAATTCATTCATTCATGGTCGCATTGCCACCTCTCTATACCACTTAGAACTAAACAGGTTACTGCATCTTAAAGACTGTAAACGGCCTCTGGACTGGCTGACATGTTGTGTCTCATTTACAAAACACTCCTTATCCTGATCAGTCCACTAATATTACTCTGCCAGGTCATCCAATGGAAAACCATTTTTGTTTTTTGGAGACCAGTGTAACCATTAGGTCTATTTTTGCTATGAGCTGTCACTCGGGCCCCCAAGCCACAAGGGGGCCCTGTGAGCATGAATGGTTGGAACACTTTTATTCCCAAATATATGTGCTGCAGCTTTTGCAGGGGAAAAACATTTCTTCCCCAATACATCACATTCAGCACATATACAATACTTGTGCATTAAACTGTGCAGAACTGTGTTCTCTGTAGAGGACATGTACAACAAAACATCTCACTTGACCAAAGCAGCCAAACTTCTGCACACGAATATATATATATGTATTATAAAGAAAGATATCACTGTTAGCATGAATTCAAGAGAGAACATAGAGCATGTTTTAATTGCTTTTATTTATTTATCCCTATGAATTAATATAACTGCAGAGACGATGGGGGAACCCAAGGTTTTTTGGGTTTTTTTTTTTTTTTTTTGGGGGGGGGGGGTTCAGGTTGTACTGTTTTGAGGGAAAAAGATGAGTGTAGCTTATTGCTTGATCACACATACCTGCTGCCCTGCATCCCCCCCTTTTTTTTCCCTCCTCACGAGGTGGAGAAATGACCGTCTCAACATATTTTGGTCTTTTTGCCCTCTGTTGGCGGGCTGCCTTGCACAGCCACACTTCATTCTGTCACGGCTACAAATATTATTGCCTTGGAAAAGGGGGGAAGAGAAATGGCGGATGCGAAGAGAGTTCCCGACAACTTGATGCAGCGTTTGAGGCATGTCCACTCTCAGAAAGTAATCAGCCGCTAAGCCCTCGGGCTGCCGAGTGGACACATTGATGTAAGACAACACTCTACGCAGAACGACATGGCCTGGCTCGGCTCACGCGCGTCCACTCAGGCTCGCTGCTTAGGCACAATCCCTAATGGGATTTCCACACATGGTGCACTATTTGGGTGAAGAAGCTATTATTTCATGACTCATAGTGCCCTACCTGAGCGCACTACATAGGGAGCAGGGAGCCGCTGGAGATTCAGCCTCCGTCATACTCCGCGCTCAGCACTGGAGCGAGGAGGAGGAAGGCAACAGCCGGAGCCATCGGCAAGATTCCCAAATCTAATGGCAAATCTACTGAAACACTCGTCCATGATTTTGACAGGACGTGTGTACAAAATGACGGACGACGGCCTTTTGTGTCCAGTTCCTTTCTTTAGGGTACATCCAGTGTTTCACCATTCATAGGACAGAGGGTAGAAAAGCGCTAAAGACTGCATGCTCTATAAAAATCATCTGCCTTCTAACACGTATCATAGCTTACAACATTGGGAGACATTTAATGTTCTGTAGCAAAAGCGTTTAAGGCTTTCGAAAGAGGGAGCAGTGACCTGCAGGCAAATATTTTTCAAGAAAATGACGTCACCGAAAGAAGGCCCCAGGGGCTGCTCGCATATTTTTATTTATTTTATTTTTTTCTTAACCTCTGTTTTATGAGTTGTGCCGCAGCACATACGTTTTACTCATGGCTTCGGAGTTCATTTATTTTATTTTATCTTCATACCATTGATTCATTATTATGATACAATAAAAGCTACTTGAGCATTTCAGCTTCTGAAGACTGTTCTCATTAACCTTGTGAGTCGCTGAAAGTGCTCAGTGGCATTTCTAATGGCTCTTTTAACTCTTTCCCCTCTCGTATGCATTACGTGGCCTCAGGAGCGATGCACTTGCACTGATGGAGGCTTCACCCTGAACAATTTCAGGAAGGCTGAATAGCTAGGCTTGGATCTACACTGCATCCTACTGCATTTATAATACTTAGAAGCAGATATTTTCAGATTTCATTCTCTATTTCCAAAGCTTAGTTGCACTAATATTAAGTTATATTAAGTCTTTTTTTTATTTCTGCATAACTCATCCAGTGAGGTGAAACAAGGTCATTCTAAATGGTTTGATGTAAAAATTATACATTACAAAGATCAGATATCATTACAATGGCAGTGAAAGGAACTAGAGGTCATGACAACACAAATATAATCATTTCATTTACCATCTATACGTGTCACCCAAGTGTTTACATTTTTATTTTACAGAATCAGGCTTGAATTTAAACTTACCAAGTAGTGTAGTACTATTCTCTGTTCTTTATTTTGGTTTGAAACGATAGGTTTACATTATAGGAATATGAAATGGACAAAAATTCCAATCAGTATAATCAGTATGATCGTTTGTTTTGGTGAATATAGCTAAGCGGGCTCTCCTACTGGTTAGGGCTTCAGATGCTGGAGTGTAGTCCTAACATTTCAGATGAACGAAGACCATAATTAGGTTTCACAGCAATTGGCCAATCTCATTTTGATTTTTTTGTGCTTGAGACCAATTTCATGAGGTAAAATGTCACTCTAGGCCACCTGGAAGTCTGGCCTAGCAGTAGTCTAACTAATGGATTTCTCACAGCAGCTAAACAACAGTAGATTCATACCTGGACTTTTTACTGAAGGAGTCACTGTAGAAATCTTACACACAAGGTAAAATATATTTTAACATGTCTGTTACAAGCTTCAGATAAAACATGTAATGTCTTCTACAAGCTTCAGATGTCGATGCTTAATCTAGAATGGCCACAAATTTTAATGTGCAATGCTGTTAGTTTAGTGTTAACATGCTGCTAAAATCCCATTTGCGTGCTAGAAGACCATGTTTTCAAGACTCATATCGCCTCCGGCTGTCACTCTAGCTCTAATCAAAGGCACATTCATTCTTCTTACCAAATCCTCTGCAGGACTTGAAAATAACTGAATGTGTGGCATGCTTGTGGAATGCTCTAAGCCTGTTTCTGATTCTAAACCATTGCATTTCTTGTACATGTGGGTGTGTGTCCCAGCTATGCCATGGGGGTTAAGTTCTACTCGTGCTGCAAGCATGTGTGCGCCATCATCTGTGAAGTGCTAATGTGTGCAGTTTTGCCCTGATGGCGTTTTGTCACCGAATCCACCCAATTTATTCTTCAGTGTCAGTGCAGGGTGCCTCTCCTGGGCCTGGCCTTGCTGATGGTCCAGACTGCGTTGTGGTAATGGCCTTTCGCAGGTCTCTAGCTCCCCCGACGCAACTCCTGCAGCTGAAGGAGACACTTCTGGAGCCAAATATGTTCGTGTAGAGTCATAGAGGCAAGTGTGTAGACCGGAATCCTGACAACGTGCAAAGACGACGACTCTGGGCTGGCCTCTCCAGAGACCTCGCCCGTCCCCCTGTTAGGCAGGGGCCAGGCAAGTGATGATGCCCTCTCTGTTCTTCTCAGCCTTTTGTGAGAGTTAAATAGGGCAAAGAGTCAGAAACTGGAGATGTACAACCATGGCTGGAGTGATGTAGAGCCCAGAGGTTTGTGGAAACATTGTTCTGCAAGTATGAATCATGAGAGAGAACTGTGCACATATTTCTTTAAACTCCATTTTTGGTTTGCGTTTTTCAAGTTGCGATGAAGTTAAACGAGGAAATAAAACACCTCTGCAATAAAAAACACATGCTTAAAAACTGTATCCTCAAGTAAGGAGATTGAACATCAGCTATTCCCAGCCATAGTGACAGCCTTTGGCTTACTAACAATGCATGGTCAAATTTAGCTATGGAATTTTAAAGGGGTCATACAGTGTCATGATGCCGTGCTAATTTGTCTGTGGGTGTTTGTAGGCATGATTGAGGAGCAGCAAACGTGACGTCTGGTAGACAGTGGGAACATGAGACTGCATTCCAAATCTCCAATGTTTGCTGTAAGTTTTTTGCAAAGATGTACAACCTCACAGGACACTTTCGCCACATTATACATTTCACTTCAGGCTTGCTGCATCATTCTCTGTTTGTGTCAAGTATTCAATCCATATAATACACCATACTATAAAATAAACGACTTATGCTAAAATAGTATAATTATTATTATTATTATTATTATTATTATTAGCAGCAGCAGCAGCAGTAGTAGTAGTAGACTTAACCACACTTTATGACAATTTTCTGTAGTATGAAGGAATTTTCCGGGGACAGGACTGTAAGATAAACTGAAATGACTCAGCTATGTCTTTATTTTGGGATCACAGACACCTAGAAATGCTCAATATCGGTAGAGAGCTTCTCTCCTATGGTCCTCATATGGTCCCATACCTGCTTGCTTCCAGTGGCATGCTTTGCAAGTCCTGGTGGACTGTTTGGGCGTGGATCCTGTCCATTAACGCATCACTTTTTTTTTTTTTTTTTTATCTAATGCAAATTGTTTGTTTAATAGATATAAAAAGACATTGTAAATTCACCTTAACATGTAAAGGTAAAAGGACATGGACTCAAACAAATTTTAAAGTAAAAAATAAAACATTTTATAGTTATTTCTTATTCATTTCACCGGTGATCAGTGCACCCCCCCCCCACACACACACACACACACACACCCACACCCACCATATAACATTTGTTAACATTCTATACGTTGCAGCTACTTAGAAGCAGCTAATGACTTTTTCTCAGCAGAATCCCTTTCCATTTCTGAAAGTACTTAGTGCTGAAATGTAACCAGACCACTCGGAGGGGATTAATTGCCATCTATGTAAGAGGCGGGCGCGTCATCTCTTTCATGCGGGATGAAATGGATAAGATGTCTGTGGGCTATGTGGAGGCATCAGAGGGTCGCACTTACACGTTTATTTGCACTTAAAACGCTTAAGTCTACATTCGATGAACCATTAATTCAGTTAGTGCACTTTTACAAATACTTTGGCATGTCATGTGAACATGACTTAGTAGCACTTGAGAACCCTTTCACCAAAGGCATGCATATAGCAGCTCACACTGTAGGAAATAAGTCATGGCTTGACTCACAGTAGAACTTTACAACTTTAGCAGGGTTGGTATGGGATGGGTTTTTACTGTTTATCCATTCTGACATGCTTGCTTTAATGAAAATGAAAAAAAAAGGAATTCTATGGTAAATTGTACTGAATTATCATACGATTCCTCAGACTGCTGCAGTTCAGTGAAACTGAATGGAATGAATGGGCCACCCCAAACTTTGGAGGTTCGATAATGTCCATTTGTGATCATTTGTATCTGAATATAGTGACCTATGCTACCGCAGTGATTTGGTGACGCTTTCCGGCGTAAAATGATCAATTCCACAAAAGATTTTACCATCAGTTTCAGTATTTATAGAGAGTATGGGACCAATTTTCAGAAAAGAAAGGGAAAGGGGGAAATAGCATGAAAAGAAAGAGGAAGAAACATGAAAACCTGGAAGAGGAAGATGTCAGCAAAACAGAGGAGAACAGACACGAAATAAACACCAAAAGGAGCACTGCATGGGCTACCAGAGTTTTCAATAAACCATATCTATGACCTTCTGAAGAGTCTAGTGTTCAAGTTCGGCAGTGGTGTTTTTCATTCTGTGATCAAAGAGTTTTGCAGAAATGGAAACGATACTAGCTGACACCATCCCCCCATCTCTCCTGCTGATATGAAGCACACTAGTTGATGAGTCTGCAGATAGACTAAGGCCTCGTTTACACTGCAGGTCTTGATGCTCAATTCTGATTTGTTGCCTATATCCGATTTTTTTGACCTTCTG
>JBBPCX010000001.1:37039117-37082382 GCA_037974365.1 Hydrocynus forskahlii
ATGTGAGAGTGATTTTGTGCAAAGAACTTCATGAACATGTTTTGTATAGCCCATAGACCTATTATAACTTGTTTTTTAATATGTCCCCTTTAAAACAAACAGTAACCGTCCCATTTAACCCACATCTCCCCATGCCCTCTCCTCACATCCTCAGATCTGAAGATATCTATAAAATTTTCCGCTCTTGATATATTTTTCGAGCATGCCAAGAACACCAAGTGAATGTATGTTATTGTAGGTACATGATGAGGAAAGCAGCTCGGGGGCACTTAGATCAAATTATTGACGCAGCTGTTGTCATGGTACCGGCACATAGAAACAGTTCTGTGCATTGGGAGGTATCAGCATCAGATATTTCTTCTATGCGGGAGAGGGATACACTGTGTTTAAATCCCAGTTTGCACAATTAATAGGTTTTTCCTTGAAGGAAAGATTAGATCTTACTTGCTGAACAGTCAGAGCAGTAAATAGCATCAACATGCAGCAGCCAGTGTTGCCAGTTTGGGTTGTTTCCCATTGAGGGATTTCGGTTGGAAGGGGGAGGGTGCAACTTGTTTTAGCAGATGGACAAAATTTATCCAGTTCGCCATTGTTTATTTTTATTTTTTGCAGGTTCTGAAAAGTACAATAAAGCAAAATAAAAATATGCAAGTGAAATCTGACTAGGCCTTCTTATCACATTCACTTTGATTAACATACTGTACATTGATCTTATGCTGCAAGTAATGGGAGATAGATACACATTCAAATCAAATAAATAAAATAACCATTTGCTATCTGATGCACAGGTGATCTAAACTGATGTAAAATTTGGTTCTTTAGATCAGCGGCCCCCAACCTTTTTTGCACCATGGACCAGTTTCATGTAAAACAATTATTTTCATGGACCGGTACAGATACAACTAAAAACAAAGTGCATAAAAATACAAAGAAGCTCCCAAAACACGTTTGATTTTTATTCATTTTTGCTTAACCACAGGGATGATGGTTGTGGGTTCCCCCAGTCTCCTTAGGGGACACATTCCTCTGAGACAAGGTTTGCCATTCCTGGAACCAGGCTTGTGAGTAATGACAAAGTCAAACAGGTGTAGAATAGGGCCACCATTGATGGCTGCCAGCAGTTCATGGATGCCTTGATTATGCTCTGCTACGGTGAGCTTCTGTGAGAAGAATGCACATAGTTTTTCCGGTCTTGATGACATACCTGGATGGGTGCTTAAGGAGTGTGCAAATCAGCTGGCCAACGTCCTCACTAATGTGTTTAACAACTCTCAGAGTTAAGCTGATGTCCCAGCATATTTCAAGACCGCCACAATCATCCCAGTTCCAAAGAAATAATCTATAACCTGGCTAAATTTCTACCTTCCTGCTTTGAGAGACTAGTCATGAGCCACATGGCAGCCCTTACCAGCTCACTGATCCCTTTTCAGTTTACTTATTGCACCAACTAGTCCACAGATGAAGCCATATCCACCACACAACACCTGTCTCTGACCCACCTGGACAAGAGAAATTCATGTGAGGATGCTGTTTTTCTGCAGAGACTGAAGAGAGCAATCCTCCCCCCACAAATCCACTTAAAATTCTATGAGTAGTATCAAAAGCCTGCTCTCCAGTTGCATCAATGTCTGGTATGGAAACTGCAATGTTTTGGGCTGTATCAAACTACAGTGCATAGTGAGAGCTGCTGAGAAGGTTATCTATGCTCCCCTATGTCTCATGATAATGACAAAAAGGGGTGACAATGGCTACAGATCAGTTGCAGTAACCCCCAGGTGATGGATGGCAAAGAACAAATCATTTGACCATATCACCAGGCACAATATGGACCTTTAAATTCACATGTACTTGTTTCAAGGTCAATGATGAAAACATTTTTTCAGTGTTTTATGTATAGTCAAAAGGTATGTTTAGCAAACTACAAAAAAAAAACAAAGAAAACCTTCTAAAAACAACAAACAACCAAAAAAAAATTATATAATCTTTTTCCATAATAAAAGCGTGTCTTTACAAGGATGACAAAAATGCTTTAACAACGTCCACACATGAGCTGTTCATATCCATGCCATAGCCAGTAATGCAATGTAAGAGTATATGAAAACAAGAAGTGTAATTCTAGACCTCTATGGACAAATATCCATAATGCAGTTATTTATAATATTCATATTCTTGTTTTATGCAGTTATTTTGCATATTTGACATGTTGCAACACCGGCAAATCACATTGGCAAGCTTGTGCTGTTGTACAACAAACCTAACCATCCTATCAACTGAGTAAAAGTCAAACAAGTGACGCCACCATCGAGGCCAACATTGTCTCACTGGTGAGGTGATATTTTGCTGCTCTGGTGTGACACCGCGGCCTTGAGTCAATACAAGAACAATACACATTACAAAGAATCAGAAAGAGAGTCAGAAAACTGTATTGATCCCGGAGGAAATCACTTATGTGATGACCGCCACAACACATAAAAAGACAAAGAGAGACACAAGACAAAGAGACGCAAGAATAATGTAAAATAAAATAAGTCAAAATAAATTCTAAATAAAAATCTAAATAGAAATCTGTAGAAAGAAAACAACCACAATATGAACAGACTATGCTACATACAGAAATGCTTGGTATAATATATATCTATAAGTAATGCAGCTGAATGAAAAACTATTGACACAAATGGTAGTTTGGAATAATGCACTATTAGAAAATCAGTAGTAATGAAGTACTATAAAGCAATATTAAGTAATCAAAAGTAATATTGACCAAGTAGTAGTATTGCACCTAAGAAATTGCAAGTAAAGCACCCATTTAGAGAACAACATATGATACTGCACATAGTAATGTTTTCCAGTTTATTGTCAACGTGTACTCCCAGGTATTTGTAGTCCTGAACAATCTCCACATCCACCCCTCTAATGGACAGGGGAGTGACAGGAGATCATGATCTTCGCAAGTCCAACACCAGTTCTTTGGTCTTTTGGATGTTGAGCTTCAGCTGATTCAGCTCACACCAGTTCACAAAACTGTCTACAGTCATTCTGTATTCCAAGTCGTTCCCACCTTTGATACATCCAACTATTGCTGAGTCATCTGAGAATTTCTGCAGATGGCAGCCCTGGAAGTTAGATGTGTACAGGGTGAAGAGGAATGGTGAAAGAACAGTTTCCTGAGGTGCTCCAGTCCTATATAACACCAGACTTACATCCCTGTAGTTGCACGTACTGTGGCCTATCAAGTCAGGTAATCCAAAATCCATACAACTAGGGGACCATAAACCTGCATAGGAGACAGTTTGCTCCCCAGCCGGGCTGGCTGAGTGGTGTTGAAGGCACTGGAGAAGTCGAAGAATGTAATCCTCAGGGATGCACTTGGCTTGTCGAGATGGCTGTTGGCACGGTGTAGCATGTAGATGATGGCATCATCCACTCCAATCTTGGCCTGGTATGCAAACTGGAGGGAATCTTGTGCTGGCCTCACCAGAGAGTGTCCAGGACCAGTCTCTCGAAGACCTTCATGTTGTGTGAGGTGAGTGCTACCGGCCTGTAGTCCGATGGGGCACTGGGTCGCACCTTCTTTGGTACAGGAAGCAGACACAATGTTTTCCACATCACAGGTACTTTCTTGGTGCTGAGGCTTAAGCTGAAGATCCTCAGCAGTACTGCACATAACTGAGAGGCGCACAGCTTGAGCCATCTGGGCCCGGCGCCTTGGCAGGATGGAGTCTGCGTAGTTCTCTCCTCATTTGGTCCTTGGTGATGGTGATGGATGTTTTATGGGTGTCAGAGTCAACAGTGGTGGGAGAAGAGGACATGGAGGCTCTGGCTGGTACGATGGTGGGAGAGGGAAAAGGAGAGAGGTAGGACGAAGTGCTGCAGTTTGGCATGACACTGATGGAGGAAGCAGGTGCACTGGGTGCAATGAGGGCTGTGCTGGAGCTGGAGATGCTGGAAAGAGGCCTGCTGTCGAACATATTAAAGAACAGATTAAACTGATTGGCCCTCTCCACATCACCATCAGTCCCAAGGCTGCTGGTCTTGAAGCCGGTGATGATCTTCATGCCCCTCCACAAATACCTGCTGTTATTCTGTTGTACTTCCTTGGCTGCCTCTTTGTCACCTGACCTGAATGCTTTCTTCTTCTCATTCAGGAGGGCTTTGATGTCTTTGGTGACCCATGCCTCGTTGTTGGGAGAGCAGCGTATGGATTTCACTGGTGCAGTGTTATCCACACTGAAGTGTACTCAGTGAGGTTGTCAATGTCCTCACCATGTGGCTTGTATAGGGCCTCCCAGTCTGTAGTCTCCATGCAGTCTTGCAGGGCTGCACTGGCCTCCTTTGACCACTCCCTCACTGTCCTGACTGTGGCTGGCTGCCTCTTGACCAATAGGTAGGTAGGTGGGCTGAAGGTGCACCAAGTTGTGGTCCTATTTGCCCAGAGGTGGGATGGCTGTGCAGCTGTATGCCTCTTTGACATTAGCATACAGCAAGTCATTAAGACATTAATGAAATCGCCAGATATTAGGACGAAAGCATCCTGGTGAATTGTCTTGAGCTTGGTGGTCGTGGAGTGAATGATGTCACACACCATCGTTGCGTTGGCCGATGGAGGAATGTAAACAACAATGGTGATCATGTGTCAGAATTCTCTGGGCAGATAATATGGGCGTAGCCCCACTGCTAACAGTTTAATGTCCGGGCTGCAGACGTGTTCCTCAATCACAGGGTGGCACCATCTCTCAACAAGAGAGCAAGCATCTCTCATTAACAAAGGTGAACGGTTTTTGGCTGATAACTCCGGATCTCCGGGGGTGTTTTATTAACATTAAATACATTAAAATCCACAGTTAGATAGGGCTTGGTGACACCTTTCCAACGACCCCTCATTTGCCAATGACGCAGCTCCTTATTCAAATTTTTTTTTCCACCTTAAATACTGCGCTCCAGGCTTCAATATCGCTATTTGGCCTGTAGGGGGGAAAAATTGTACTGAGGTTTACAGTCAGAATTATGTTGCCTTTTTATATGGACCGTTTCAGAAATGCATGTGGAGAAATAAAAACATTTTTAATCTTTACATGGCAATGATCTCTTTCCACTCAAAATCCTAAACTATTCTGTATCTTTAAATCCTAGGAACTTGGCTCATAAAGTCATGAATAGCAATTTCCAAGCAGGAATATGCTTTAAATGCTTTGGTCCACTGAAAACTCACTTGATTAGGTCAAAATATGATGTGTAGAACTAGTATCACTTGTTACTTGTTTGGACCAAAATATTCTTCACTGTTAAATTCACATGGGAACTTTGCTTACTGTGGATTTACCGGGAGTCCCAATACTTTAGTCCCGTGCTCGCGGCTCGGGGCAACCACCAATCTCCGTGAAACTGTGAAACTTCACAGTTAGATAGAGCTCGATTAGACCTTTCCAATGACCCCTTGTTTGCCATAATAGCCCCCAGAGATCCAGAATTATTAGCCAAAAACGGTTCACCTCGCCCGGGTGTCCCATTACGTTACTTTTGTCCGAGGTGAACGGTTTTCTGCAAATAACTCCGGATCTCTGGGGGCTATTATGGCAAATGACAGGTCGTTGGAAAGGTGTAACCGAGCCCTAACTAACTGTGGATTTTAATGTATTTAATGTTAAAAAACACTCCTGGAGATCCAGAGTTATTAGCCGAAAACCGTTCACCTCGCCCAAATGTCCCATTACTTTTGTTTGAGGTGAACGGTGAACAAACAAGAAATGACTAAAGAATAATTGTCGTGAGTGACATGGGTACTGTCCAATCACAAACAATAAATGTAGTCCCGCCCTTTCCGTTACACGAAATGTGGTTGTGTTTTTGAAATGTGGGTGTGTTTCCTGAAATGTGGGTGTGTTTTGAAGCTCAGGGCCACCGTACCTTTCCCCTCATTGAAATGACTATGAGCGAGCACCTCTGCAAACCAGGGTGATCAGATGAGAATGGGTAAAATTTGAGGAGTCTTACAGCAACGGGGCTACAGGCACTGAACTGCTTGGCTATCAAGGAAACGTCCCGAATCTCACTACAGACAAACTCCCTACACCCTCCACCTTGCCCCGCCTCTCTCCTCCTCGCCCTGCCTCTCTCCTCCTCATTATCATTTATAGCTACAGATACGGAAACGGCACGTCCTGGGGAAATCTCGTTGTGGGACTGGCTCGAAGTGGTTGTAATTCTGCATCAAGGTTGAATTTCGGAAAAAGAGACTTCAGGTACAGTATTAGGGGACCACTAAGACCTATATAAAAGCATACAAATCAGCATGTCATGGGATCTTTAACAAAAAAACCTCCCCCATTTAAGAGTTTGTCACAGACACACCCACTTCTTCCTCCTCCGGTCTGGCAAAAGGTTCTGTAGCATATGGGCCTCCACTGCCAGAATGGGACAGAGTTTCTTCCCACAGGCCATCAGACTCCTCAGTCAGAACCAACACACACACACATCTAAACGGAAATCCCTTCACCTGACACATGACGTATAAACACTTTACTGGTCTGCCTGAAAAACAGCTTGCAACAGCCAGTGTAAATACCCCTTTATTTATTATGTACTGCATATTTCTGTCCTGCCATTATTTCTACAACTATGTTTTTAATGCGGTCTTCCTCTGTATTTGCATTTTTGCACATTTAACAGCTCTGCTGCTAGAATACAGTTTCTGTCATAATACTGCATTCATTCAAGCTTGTAATGTAGCTGCTTTTATTTGTCCTTTTGTTAGTGTTTTTCTTGTTTCTCTGTTTTCTCTCTTTGGCTTTATCTACACAAAACCTGATGTTTGATGAACTCTACTTTAAGTAATGTTCCCTAAGGTTCCCAACTTAGGCAACTGTTTCATTATTTACCCCTTTGTTAGGAGATTATTGACACAAATCCCATCATAACAATAACCATCTGCAGCTGGAAGAAAGTACCTCCTAACCCCCAATCCTAATTCTCAAGATGAAACATGCCTTCATTCACATCTTTTATCACCTGCTGTGTTTGGCAGGCTTCAGAGGCTGTGGGTAATTAGGCATAACCACTACAGCTGTAGACGCACTCAGAGTGAGGTTTCTGTTGTGAGATGCTGCCTGACAAAGAATTATCCTTCAGAGCCTAAGGGATTATAGTTCCAGATATCAATAAATAAAGATTACTAACCAATTACAGGGCAGTATGTGGAGAAACTGCTGTGTTTTATCAGGGATCAGATATTTCCTTCCAAACCTAACCCACTGGATGTTCATTACTCCAGCATGAATCCCATTCAGCATTCAGTATTGAGACACTCAGTGTAAAGATAGCTATTGGGAAGGCCAGCTTTAAAGTAGCTGTTTCTATCTCACCCCAAATGGAGTTGATCAGCCAAGACGTGCAAATTTAGCATTTTTAGATTTTGCCCTGGAGCTATGAGGCTCATCATCACACACTTGCCATAAACCAGTTTGCCATAATTTCCTAAATTCACTGGCTTATGTGATTTCTAACTTGGTATGACACACTGTTATTGGCAAAGATAGACAAGAGCACTTTATTGTCTCTTTATAAGGAATACATACACAGATAATTGGTGCTGCTATTCAGATGCCTACAAACTGTCACATGACAACCTCACTAATTTATAAGAATATTCCTTATACGAGCCACTCATCCTAATCAGGCCCTATCCCAGCGTTCAAAGAGCAAACGGCAGAAAAGCACCTTGGACCCGTCACCAGTCCATCACAGGACAGACACACACAAACACACTCAAAACTAGTGGCCATTTAGCATCTCCAATTATTCTAACATGCATATCATTGGACCCACACAGATAAAGGGAGAACATGCAAACTCACCCTGAACTGAGCGGTTAGCGACTGTTAACTTGTACATACAGTCAAGCAGTTAGCACTATGGCTCAC
This sequence comes from Hydrocynus forskahlii, assembly GCA_037974365.1. Taxonomy (NCBI): domain Eukaryota; kingdom Metazoa; phylum Chordata; class Actinopteri; order Characiformes; family Alestidae; genus Hydrocynus; species Hydrocynus forskahlii. The sequence goes on from JBBPCX010000001.1 coordinate 37,047,034, forward strand.
CAATCTATGGCAAACTTGACAATGCATCAGCAATTATATTATCTGTACCACAGATATGCTTGATCTCAAGATCAAGATTTGCTTGAACTTCAAAATCAAGCTCCACTGCATTAAATGCTGATTGGCATTTCTCATGCAGCTAAATATGTTTTGATGGGTAAACCACAATTTGACTGTAAACCACAATTTTATCAGAATCTAAATAGACTTCAAGGATGAGAGCTAATCAGCTCTTTTTCAATGGTGGAATTCCACTGTTGCTGCTGGTTAAACTTCTTTGAGAAGCAGCGAATGAGGGAATGGACATTCTCAACAGCAGGAAAACCGTGCCAGCACCCAATATAAACATTACACCAGGGATGGGCAAGGACCGATGAATGTCAACAGCATCGCTGCCAGTTACCACACTGGATGGTAAATTAGTTTGATGGAGTGGAGCATAGGTAAACCCCAACCCCAAACCACAAAATGAAACAGTTCTGTAGTTTTCTAGGGGTGTGCATTACTAGGCAGCGACACAAATCCATCATTGAGAAAAGGACAGGACGATGTTGGAAGTAATGTAGCTTTGATCATCCTGACACTTTCTGCCATTATGTGTCTAGACTTCTTACAACAGAAACAGGCCTGCTCAGGATTACTTGAAGAAAAAACTGGTTTGTTTGTGGAACATACTGGGCTAGATACAGGGATATGCTGGTTATGCTGAAAAAAAAACTGTGTAAAGACAAATTCATCAGCCAAGGCAGCAGCTTCATATAAGGTGTCAACTTTGTTCTTTAAGATATGTGGATATGGAATCAGGCAAGCAGTTCTTAAACTCCTCGATAACCACTAACTCTGCCAGTTTCTCCTGACTGCTTGCTGTTCTTAAAGAACACCAGTGATCACATGCAATCACATGTTCTTTCACATGCAAACTCAACATAAGCCTGAGACTCTGATTTCCTACATCGCCTAAAGCACTGCCCATAATCTTCATGAGTTTACAAGATCAGTGACTTAATCTGAGATATACTCTAATGAAAGAGATGAAAACATCTCTTCAGCTCCGCCTGTTAGCACAGACTGGATCAAGACCCCTTTAAGTTACTTCAGTGTGATGGCTACTCAACCCGATCTGACGACTTTTTGTGCAGCCATCATGACAAAAAATCAATTCAAAAACTTGCTGCGATCACGCTTTAGGCCTTTTTTTCGTGCTAGGACAACGCTTCAGTACCCTACGTATTTTAATGTGCAGTGTGTAACACCACCACTATCAGCGCTAACTGGTGACTGCTAGGGTTAGGGTTAGGGTTAGAGTTATGGTTAGGGTTAAAGTTAGGGTTAGGCACTTTCCCCCCATCTCACGGCCTTTCAATCTGTTTCAACCGCTTTGCAAACAAAAACGATAAGGAGTCAACTCATTACTTCTCTCCTACTGTCCCTCAGTCACCAGTTAGCACTGATACTGGTGGTATTTCACAGTGCGCATTAAAATACATAGGGTAGTGAAGCGTTGTCCTAGCACGAAAAAAAGAAGCGTTGTCCTAACACGGAAAAAGGCCTAAAGTGTGACTGCAGCATGTTTTTGAATAGATTGTATATCGTGATGGCTTCATGAGACTGGGCTCTGCTACTTTCTCAGACTATTCCACATATTTGGCAATAAAACGTGGCAATAGCTTAATGTGTTTACTAACACCAAACAAACGAGTGGGTGGTGTTACATCAACATTGTCTTGTTTGGCTTGTAATCTCTTTAACAGCAACTAATTGTCAAGAACTTCTGCATGAATTTCTTCCCTCTCCTTTTCCAATGGTTTTTTAATGTACAGAAAGTTCTGTACGCACTATATAAAATAAAACAACAAAGATGTAGTAATGAAAGCTACCCAAAGGCTTGTCTAAAAAGGTAAGCCTTAAACTGTTTGAGCACTTGCACCAGTTTCAGTCCTGGTGGAACACTGTTAGACAGTTTGGCCTGGTGCAAGGCACAGAAAGAAGGCCTTGTAGGTAACGTTTGGAAAATCTGAAGGTGTGTTAAACCAGACTCACTTGGACAAGCAAAAAGGGAGTAACAGAAATCAGAGAGTGATGAGATAAAAGCATGAACAAGCATTTCCATCTCAGCCTTAGAGACAAAAGACCTTAACTTAGATCCGATTTTTTAAATGGAAATACAGGATTGACTAAGGGACCTCATATTAGCGTCAAAATTCAAGGACTGCTTAAAACCAACACCTATTTTACTCTGAGAAGCCCGAAAGAAGCTAACCGCCATGTATAGGTCAGGACAGTCAACAAGGAGAACAAACTTGTGTAAATGTTGGGGCTTAAAAGAATAATTAAGCTGGATGACATCAGCATAAAAATGATGAGATGTTCTCAAAAGAATTGACAATGTGAGATAACGGTTGCATATGTGCTGAAAAATGGGTAGGCCCAAGCACAGAACCCTAGGGGGACCCCACAAGATAGCAAGGCACTGGCTGGCGCAAACACACCCATGCAAACTGAAAAACTCCTGTCTGCTAGGTATAAAGGAAAATTATTGCCAAAGATTCTTTATGCGCCATCTAGACCTTTGTATGAATCCATGCTTGTGTACGTAATTTGTGTAATTCTATGATTTATGGTAAGGGCACCTGCACGTAAGGAGACTTCGCGAAGGGAAGGTCCTGCCATTCTATAAATTAGACATACAGATATTTGTGGTACACATATCTGCAGTTTTTCAGTGTGCGTTAGAGTGATGACTATAAAAGAGCCGATGAAACCAACTTTGTTCCATCCTGTGGGCTGTTTCCATTTTGTGTGATGGTAATCCTCTCTGCACAGAGAATAACCACGAGCTCGCAACCAACAGAGAGAGTTCAGTGTTTCCTCTCAGAACTTTCATTCAAGAGTTTTCTACAACATATGTGAGATGAAAACCAGGCTAAGGCTGAGCCGGTGATACCTACTGTGTGAGTTAACCTATCCAAAAGCATTTTATGGTCTACAGCAGCAAAGGCCAATCAAAACTTACCAGTGTCTGCAGCTATTAGTAAGTTATCTGAAACTTTTAGTGGGGCTGTCTCTGTGGAATGATTCTTTTGGAACCTGTTTGAAATTTGTCCAACAGCTTATTTATCTCAAAGAGGACAGACAAAGGTTGTTGCTGCTCAACAACCTTTTCTATTTTTGAAAAGAACAGCCACTTGGAGATGGGCTTATAGTTTTTTATAATGATGAAGGGACCAAGATTAGACTTTGTCTGCAGGGGGTGAATGACAGGGGATTCAACCAGAGTGAAGTGAAAGGTGACCATTCTGTCATACGTGAACACACCACAGCATGAAATTCTTCCTCTGCATTTAACCCATTCACCAGGAACACAGCACGCAGGGAGCAGTGATTGCTGGGCGAACGACCTAACCACTAGGCCACCAGCTGCCCCAGTGGTGAGAGAAATAATACTAGATGCTATTCTAGGGCCAACTGAGTCAAGAACTTTTAAAAACAGGAAAATGGGTAAAACATCTGAAGTACTAGAAGATGGATTCATTTTTTTAATCAAAAATAATAAGTCTTCAAGTGAAAGTGGAATAAAGAATAAATCATTGAGGTGCATGAGAGACTGACACCTAGCAAACCAGACATAGGTAGAGAATTGGATCTATAAACTATGGCTTTCTTAACAAAATAATTGAGAATGTCATCACAATCACTTCTCCAAGAGACCAAGATATTATATAGAGTGGGTGAAACCATATTAGAAACCTACTGTTAAAAAATAAGATTGGAAAACTACACAGTTCTAATTTCCCTCAGTATATTATTATAGGTAAAAAGCAAATCTTTAAGATGGAAGCGGTGCATCTCCGAATTAGTGGGCTTCCATAGTGGTTCATCATTCTGTTACGCTTATTTCTGCTTTTTTTCAACCTGTAGGTGGCAATATAGTGGGCATTTGACAAGATTTGAACAATTCCCTGCCTTCTCCATGTGTTTGTGCCTCATGGCCATAATATGATGCAGAAATATTGCAAGATCGCAAGAGCCTACAGAGCATAGAAAGGACTGCTGAGAAGATTGTTGGTGTCTTTCTTTGTTGTGGATGGCCTGCACACACACCACTCCTACACCCTAGTTTCCCTCCTTACATATGGCAGGGGGTTTTACAACATCTGGGCCTCCGCTACCAGGATGGGGAACAGTTTCTTCCCCCAGGCCATCAGACTCCCAAATTAGAACTGGATAACAAACTCTGCATGTCTCTCACACACACACTCACTGAACTGAACTGCTTCATTTCTCCTAATCACACTGCATATTCACACTAAACTGTTCTGCCATAAACAAAGAAAACTTATCCAGTATTTATTCATATACTATAACTTAATAATATGACTTTTTTCCTAATCCACTTGCTATTTTTGCACAATTTTTTATTGCTGTCTTCTTCAGTCTTTGCATGCCTTTTTTGCACACTTAAGAACTTTGCTGCTAGAAAACAGTATGTCATAGTACTGTGTTAGTTCACACTAATACTGTTAATGCTCCTGTTGACATCACTGTATCTTTAGTCCTGTCCTGCCTGTACTTCCTGCCTGTAGATTTGTGGGGTTCTGTTTTTGTTTTTTGTGTTGCACCGTGGTCCTAGAGGAACCCCGTTTCATTTTACTGTGTATTCATTTCACTTGACTATTGCCAGTCAGATTGCTGGTTCATCATGTAAAATTGTTGCGAGGTTTAATTAAAACATGCAATTGCCTCTGAAATGCTAAATACAAAACAAATGCCATGCAGCTGGCATACTCTCTCTCTCTCTCTCTCTCTCTCTCTCTCTCTCTTTTAGACCAATTAACGAACTGAATTCATTCCTGGGTTGTTTCTGTTCTGTGAATATGCTACAACTAAAAAAGACACAACTAAGAACAAAAGATCTATTTACAAATAGATAAAAACAAGCAAAACTGCACTGGACCGAAGTGATGTGTTCTGTCTTTATTTCTTCCGCCCCACTTAGTGTGGGAAAAGCATTGTGCGGCCATTGGCAAATAGTCTAAATGTGCATGTCACCAGCAAATCCAAAACAGATGAAAAATAAACCAGCTCTATTCTGTGCACAGCCTCTTTGTTTGTCTGAGGAGCTTCCTGAGAAAGTGATCCTTTCACTCATCTTCCTGAAATGTAAGATTCCTATCAAATGCCAGATCAAGTCTGCTTTTGCTGGGTGTGCTGACAGATGATGGTGGTTAGTATTGCACGTCACTGTGGATTTCCCAAATGTCAGTCCATGTTGAAGAGCAGCAAGCATGTTTGGCATGATGTTGCAAGACCCAAGGTGGCGCTGCAAGTAGGTGTCACTGATTGCATTTGGGAGCCCTGCTGTCTCAGCTGACATGGCATGGATAATCACCCAATATGGTTAATGGTTGAAACAATGCATAAAAAGGTCTCTTCTTTCAAATCTCTTTGGTAATCTTTTCTGTACAGATCCTTCTTTTAACTGATATCATGCTTGCACCATCATAGCATTGGCTGAGGATATTTTCTGTTTTCTCAGCTCAGAAGAGGCCTTAACACATAACAGGGCTTTGTAGTGTTTAATGTGTCTCATGATCCATTGTGACAGTGGAGCCTCGACTCCACTCCACAGCATCTGTGTGCAAGTGCTCCTCTCTCGGCCAAGGGGGAGGTGTGAACAAAAAGCAGCTCATCTCTCACACACACCCCGGCTGGGCCATTTCAGCACCATGGACAGCCACCGCAGCATTAGAGCATGAAGGCAGCACTCTGGAACAATATGCAGCTGACAGTGGTTTCCAGATCACCGTCAGTGAAGAAGGCTGCGTGTATAAAAAACGGAACAGGGTGGGGAGTTGGTGCTGACACAAACCTCAAGCTGCCTTCTTACCTGTTCTCTCTCTGCAGACTACAGCCCAAAGGAAGACCCATCGAACCACGTGTGAAGCAGGCGTCCTCGGAGTACCGTACCACCACGCTGCCAACTGACTGAAGAAGGCCAGCCACAAAGCGAGGTCTATTCAATCCACCATCCTTCACTGCCCTCTCCATGCTACACTACCAACCCAGCACCTTTACATAACTCGTGTGATCTATCCTGTACCCTCCAAGGTCATCACTGCCCACGCCATATTGTTTAATAATGAAATACAATTAACACGTTCTTGAATTTCAGCTATTTTACTGGCCACTGGTCACTATTTCATTCATAATGCTATCTTTTTGTTCTTAATCCTCATGCTGCTGGTATGTGTGTGTCTTCAGCTCCTAACATAAACCTCTCTCATTTGGTAATAGATCAGGGCTGAGCAGTGGCTGTAGTAGGAAATTTATGAGGTGTTGGTGTAGGTGTAGGTCGGGCGTTGCAAAAAGCATTTTCACTGCATGTCGTACCATGGATGTGACAAATACAATCTGAATCTGAATCTGAATCTAGGGAGGGTCCTTTGGGGACTTCCATGTGTGGTTGTCAGTCGTTGGGCCCAGGTCAGGTTAAGGGGCCACATCAAGTCTGGCTGGTTGTGGTGCTTGGGAGGATTAATGCTGTCAGGCCTCCGTAATGCTCTCAGATCTCCGTAAATCCTTCTCGCCGTTGCTGTGCAGTGAGAATGCCCCTAATCAGTGCCACCATGTCTTCCTCAGGGGCTGCCGCAAGCCTGGGAGGCTTTTCCTGCGGAGTGCTAGTTTTTGGGCATGCTCCTTGCCGCTCACTCCTCTTCTTCCACGGTATCCCAGGCCTCATTCTCTTTCAGAGCAGACGTCCCATCCTCTTCCTCACTGAATGCATTGTCTTGCAGCAAATTTGGTATATGATAGACTGCACAGGGCTTTAAGTGGCCCACAACACAAAATCAAATTGGCTCTACCATAGCTAGCACTTAGCATCAAGTAAAACATAAGTATTTGGATGCCTGACCAACAGGGTCTTTAATGACATTAAAGTCTATGTATTTGAATGACATTTCATTCAGTTACACAGACTTTAATGTGCAGTTGGTCCCTCTTATGTAGCTATAACGCTTCCAGTCTTTTTGGAGGGCTTTCCACAAGATTTTGAGACTTCTGTGGGAGTTCATTCTGTGCCCGTTCATTCTGTAGAGCATTTATGAGGTCAGGCACTGATGTTGGACAAGAAGTCCTGGCTCAAAACCTCCGTTCCAGTTCATCCTAAATGTGTTGGATGGGGTTGAGATCAGGGATCTGTGTGGAATTCATAATCATCCTACCACTGTGCTACATTTAAAGTTTGAAAATCCACACTCAACTCATCCAACAATGTCTTTAAGTAAGCATGTGTCCATAAAGTGTGTCAATATAGTGTGTATTAAACTGCATCCGAGCCCCTGTAGTGAAAAGATAAATCAGACACATTTAAAGTTAGGGGTCACTTGAGAAAATTACTTTATACGTAAATAGATACACAGATAGACAGATTGATTGAGTGATTGAAAATGAAGGTGTAGTCGATAACATACAATTGTATGCAAAAATGTGAACAAATATAAAATGTGCCATAAGCTGCATTTTATGTTGTATTTTTTTTCTCAATATGTTCAGAATAGAAACAGTAATCGTACATTAGAATATGCAGATTTGTTCTCTAAGGATGACGTGTATTTATTTTCACTTTGAAAACCAACAAAACATGACATCAGACCAGAAGGCCCAAACTTTTGTGTATGCAGTATAGATAAGCACTTGTTGAACATCAAATTCCAAAAACACCTTCATTAATAACATGTTGGTCAAACATTTGCTGCAGTGACAGCCTTCACTGTTCGGACACATTTGAAGTTAGGGGTCACTTGAGAAAATTAAGATTTTCTCAAGTTAACTATTTCTCTTGAGTGCAGCTTGCTAATTTTCCAGATGAAAAGGCTTATTCAGACATACTAACCTGTAGAGGCAATGACTGTCCTTGGGTTTCCACAGTTATACTTATTTGTCGGTGAAATGTGGTAGAGGAAAGTGTTGAGTAAAAATTTTGTCAGGCAGTTCTGCACAGATCTGCCCACACATTACCAATAGACATGGCCTTGAATTTTATGTGTGATTCAAATAGGCTGCGACCCTACTTCCCTTGAGGAATTGTAACATTGCATAATAAGCACTAAGAAGCAGAAACAGCAGCATACGAATGTTAACAGCAAAATAAGTAGTCCATGCTTTCTTACATTTTCCCATGAGTGCTAATCTGGGTTGCAAAGCCAAACAAGTGTTGGGTATAAAATGATACATGTACATATATTATACTTTATAGATACATACACAGATAGACAGATTGATTGAGTGATTGAAAATGAAGGTGTAGTCGATAACATACAATTGTATGCAGAAATGTGAACAAATATAAAATGTGCCATAAGCTGCATTTTATGTTGTATTAGTTTTTCTCAATATGTTCAGAACATAAACAGTAATTGTACATTAGAATATGCAGATGTCTGTTCTCTAAGGATGACGTGTACTTATTTTCACTTTGAAAACCAACAAAACATGACATTAGACCGGTAGGCCCAAACTTTTGCGTATGCAATATAGATAAGCACTTGTTGAGCATCAAATTCCAAAAACACCTTCATTAATAAAGTGTTGGTCAAACATTTGCCGCAGTGACAGCCTTCACTGTTCTGCAAAGGCTTTCCACTAGATTAGGGAACATGGATGCCGGCCCTATTTAATGTTCACTGTCATAGACTAAGTGACGGTTCTGCCTATGAATTACAGTTTTGCCCAAAAGCTATGAACCCATTTACACCTGGACACGTGTGTCTGGAGTTTTGGAATTTTTTCTGGATAAGGCCAAAATGCACCCAAAAAACTTTTAAAACTGACATACATTTTTTTGTTCAGGAGCTGGTCTGGGATGCATTTGAGCCACATGTTATAGCAGTGTAATTGTACCCATCTTCTAAAGACACATTTGACAACCAAAACCCCAGTACTGTCACAGAGGCTCCCCCTCCAGTTCTACGCATAGACGTAACTGCCTTTTGGTTCCCACCACTTAATGTGAGCATCATTGCTCTTTCAGTTCATCTAGTGATGTACTTTTCTCCCATGAGTTCAACTGTAATTCAATATTCCACTCTGGATTGGGCAGTTAGGCCAAATAAAGGACCAATTTAGTTACAGTTGTACCTCACCTCATTAACCATCTTGTTACAACACACTGTTTTAACACACATAGCCCATGAAGGACGTCAATTAATTTTAAGGACTATTTTCGTAAAACTGCGCTTTTCTTTTGTATGAAACAGAAGGAGGAGCAGCACATTGGTTGTTATAATGGCATGTGTAAACTGTTTATGAGGCTAATGTAGCTACAGAGTAATGCTTATACCCCAACAATTAGCATCAGGCGAACTGTGTGCCTAGACCAATACACGTTGTTTAGTTAGCTTGTGTGCGCTGACATTGTATGAATCCATATCCATTAAAAAGAACAAGCAAGAAAAAGCAGAAGCAGTAGCCATCTAGAAGACCTGGATTTTATAGATTTTTCCATGGATTATTTGAAACCGCAATACTAAGGAAGCAAACATCCAGCATCAAATGGTTCATGGTTTATTAAATACACAAGGAGCAAGGGGGAAAAGCTTTGTAAATATGGTTTTTGCCACAGCATCATAATATTGACTTCCAGCTTTTTTCACTGTATTGCTCCTATATTACTTTCATCTACACCTTTACTTACACTTTATGGAGGAGCAGGTTTTGGCTCATTTGAAAGCTTCTTCCTTGTGGCTGTTTAATGTCTTTTCCCTTTAGCTGGTTATCTAAAAGTTCTTCTCACTTGAGTTATTTAAACACTGCCACAGGAATGGTCATTCATTATTTCCCTCGAAATTTGAGGTGAATGAAGGACACCTTTCTGCTACATTTAAAGGGATGTGAAATTTGACCACCCCAAATATTGTTTATATATTTGATCAGCCGAGACATGTTTGTTGTCTTAGATGAGATTTTATAGTTTAGCACCAGAGCTTAGTGCTAAACGTAAAAGAGGCTAATGTAATAGAAGTTTAACTCTCCAGTTATGTTGAGGGTCAAACATTTTTAATAAATAGTTAAATTTATTTTTTTAGTATGAAACATCTTGTGCATGGCATTATAAGGGTAATCAACATATAACATGAAAATGGTTCATTTCACATATGTGCAACCTCCCCTTTGTAGCTTTGTAGCTCCAGTGCTAAGATGTCAGAAGCAAACTTCAGTCTTGGCTTCCATGTGGTGTGGGACTGAAGGTTTATAAAGGGCAGTGACTTCTCAATGGTCAACAGACTCAGTTCTGCTTTACAACTTGAAGAATTAATTTTTTTAAAAACAATTCCCTGTTGCTGAAAATAAATTTCTGTTTGTTCAGGTAGCCTGACTGCTCATTGAGAAAGCCCACCGAAGCAAACCATTATCATTTACAGACAGCTCTCAAATTACATCGCTGATGCATACTTGACCATTAGTCACTCTCAGTTTTCTCATTAATGGCAAATGTTACATCCTTTACACAGTCAGTATCAGAAACTGAGGTCAGACACAAACGCCTAAATTTGAAATCCAAAACTGACCCCAACCGATGAGGCCTATATTTGTTACTAAGCTCTTGAGTTAACTGACAGAAAATTTATCCGACCCTGGTGCGAGCAGGTTTTCCGGCACTGAAAATTCTTCCTGCCAAATCGAGGCTGTTTCCACGGCAAATGTGTTTCTGAGGCGAGGAGGTGTCAGACCTCCTGCTATCATAGCACTTCACATAGCAAGCTTTTAATCTGATGCAAGATTCTAATGTTTCTACAGCGTCACTTCACTCACTGGGCGTTTTAAACCCTTTCCCCTAAAGCAAGTTTTGTTAGAGAGAGAGAGCAAGTGCAAGAAAGAAAATCTGTGAAATTCACACCGGTATATTTCTGCTAATAAAAATGTATACTCTTAGCAAAAATAAAGATGCCGCAATATTATTTTTCATATCTGATACAAATACTGACACTGCAACCTCAAGTATCTGCTGTTATGGATACTGAAACCTGTATCCAATATCTTTTTCCCTTCCCTCAACAACTAAGCTTATTGCGGTGTTTGAATGATGCCTAGCAAGCCTCTCAGCTATGCTAGACATCGTTTCTGCAGCCTACTCCCCCAACAAAAGGTGTGAAATTCTAATTTGACGCCCAGTGCTACTGATCAGTATGTACACTGAAGTGCTGGTGATTACAGAGACTTGGCTGGAGTGCAGAATTCCAATAAGAGAGGTGCCCCTTTTATGCAATGACTACTCAACAACTCAACTGACCGTCTGCCAGCTTCCTCCCACTCTATCAAGACGGTGTCTTGGAGTGCTCTTTCTCGCTAGGCTGATATAGCGAGGTATGCAGAGTCTCAACTTGCACTCTTTGCAAATTGTACCCCATAAACTTAAACAGAACGAACTGTTTTCTCTTTGTCTCCTATAACATTTTTTGGACCATGTTCTCCAAGGGTACCGCTACCCATCTGTCCACCATGATCGGTGGTCCAAGTCACCACCTCATCCCGGGTGTGCCATCACTGGGGGTACCTCATGTGGTTCGTCTGCTTTGGACAGGTCACATGCTCCTACTCCCCATGCGAAGGCAACTGCTGTTCAAATGCTGCGGTGCAGATCATTGTTCTTAGTGCTGTGGGCTAGAGACTCTCAAACTACTTCTCACACAGACTCTAACAAAAGCTAAAAAAAAACCCTGACTCTTAACTATACCTATTTTTGTTTGCCATAGACTGCCAGTCTGTTCAGCAGTGATTAAATCTGTACACGAAGGCCTTCTGTTGTTAGTTATCTCCATAGAGACTCTTTTTTTTCACTCTCTGGGTCGACCAGATGAGGATGGGTTCACCCTTTGAATCTTGGTTAATCCTGAGGTTTAATCCTCCAGCTTTAGGGATTTTTCCCCTCACCTCCCTCGTCTTTGGTTTGCTCTCTAGGGGCACAGATCTGGAATTTTTAAAACTGCTTTGTGACAGCACTGGTACAAAAAAACTGAATATAAATTCAAAACAGAATGTTTTAATGGTCGGGTTTCTATGTACAGACTTTGACAATATTTAACAGTTTAACAATCTTTCATTTAAAACAAGCAACATGGGCCTTTTAAATGACACCTGGTCCCTCAACAAGCCTCAATACAGAAATATCTATATCCTTCTGCTGAAGTCTAAAATTGTTTATCATCTGCATTCCTGTGATAGTACGGGTGAATAAATAAACTCCTCATATGCAACATTTATGGAACATTTATAAGATTAAATATTTATTTGAATGAACTGAACAGTACTTTCAGAAACTTGAATATACTTGAGCATACTGTCGTTTCCAGTTCTTTGGCCCCAGGAGTCTACAAATGGAGCTTCATGTAGTAGCAGTAAACACAATTCTTTATATTAAGATATTTTATCTTAGAGCAAATGAACATACTGATAAACTTACACTGATAAACTCAGGTTTGTTCTGGGCCCTAAGTTCAATATAATGTACTGTAGAGTGCTCTCTTGTACATCATTCCCCTTGGCTCTGCTTTTTCTAGCTAGGCTGCTATAGCGAAGAATGTAGGAGATCCAACTTGCACTCTTTGCAGTTATAAATAGCACGCTGTAAACTTAAACACAACTAACTGTTTTCTCTTTTTCTCCCATAACATTCTTTGGACCATCTTCTCCAAGGGGAACTGCTATCCATCTGTGTTCCAGGTCACCACCTCATCCCAGATGTGCCATCACTGGGGTACCTTGGCCAACTGTAGCCCAAAATGATTTGGTATATTTCACTCTTTTTATTCATCGGACACTTGTTTTCCCATGTAACTTAGATGATACATGTCTGTGATGCACATAAGAAGTACAATCCTAATATTTTTTCAGTCATTAAACATGTTTAAAAAGTTTTGCTTGAATCTTTTCTGAACTATAGAGTTTTTGTAATGAAGTTTTACAGGTATAAAGAACAGATGTGGACTATTTAAGCAATTATATATGTTGCTCTGGATAAGAGAGTCTGCAAAAAAACTTGAGATGGGGCAATCCAGTAATGAGGTAAAAAAAAAATATATGACTTGGTACAAAAGCAGTATCCATGAAGGGTGGGGTGTTTGAGAAGCAATGACGGGCAGAGGATCTCCAGTTTGTCAACATATTTGTGAGAAAAGTTTTGCCATATTTAAAACAATGTCCTCGAAGGAAGTTTGGAAGGGATTTACACATTTCCTTCTCTACAGTACATAATATAATTAAATGATTCAGCGGATTTGGAGGAATTTCAGTGCATAAAGGGTAAGGGCGCAAGCCTAAGCCGGACACCCGTGATCGCTCAGGAGCCATCATTCCTCAATAGCTAATATGACCACCTGACCAAGGGATTACTTTATACTTGCTGCAAGTGAAATAAAAGTGAAATTAACACTAACTGCTTTTTTTTTAGTTTCCATTTATTATTCCATTTTCCATCCTGGCCCAACTAATATGGGGTTATAAACAGTGTGTCACTTCTCGTCCTCTCAGGACTTCAAGCACAGCTTGTCTTGAGCCTCCGTTGCTCAAAAGAAGAGGAAGGCATGCGTCAAGACTCTTCTCAGTCTTGGCCGCCCAGTGGTGGAACGAACTCCCTCTTCCGATCAGATCTGCAGAGTTCCTCGCTGTCTCTTCAAGCGGCGTCTGAAGACCCACCTCTTCAAGGAGCACCTTGGTGACTAACTATGCCTCTCATTTCTGCATATTAATTTCTTCTTTCCTATCTCCCCACAAAACAAAATCTTATCTCCATGCCTTCCTTACTTTTGCCTTAACTTCTGACTTTTCTTTGGTGTTGTTTAGGTGTATCTAGCATGCAGTAACTTGGTTGAATAGTGGATGTTGATTTAAGTATAGCACTACAGGTTTAAGGAACAGATGTGGACTACTTCAGCACTGATGTACGTCGCTCTGGATAAGAGCGTTAGCTAAATGCTGTAAATGTAAACGTAATAGTCTGATATTGTCAACCATACACCCATTCTGTTAGGGCATAGATGAGCCTACAGTTAATAAAAATAAATCTTATTAAGTTTTATGCATGAATGGCCACTGTTATGGTGTGCTCTGATAGCACCATATAAATAATAGGGTAAACATGAACATAATGGCATATGCATCTAAATAGTGTGTATATGTATTCTCTTTGTATTTTAATTTTCTTCTCAGTTTGGTTTTAATGACAAATATGTTGCTTTTCAATTTATATATCTTAAAGAATACACTTTCAGCACCATAACAAATATAGCAAAGCATTCAGCTAAAAGGGCAGCAAAGCCTTGTCTTAACCTGAAGCACAATTTAAAGCCTTATCCTCCTGATCGCGTTCTGATGAAGATGTGTGCACACACTGTTCAGCTACCATTGAAGGGCACACATCCTGGAAAACAATGCTTCTCTGTCTTTTTTGATGTATTACGTAAACATACTTCAGGTTTGAAAACATGCTTGAAATAATCCATGGATTATTATAGATGTAAGAAAGGTGGGAAAATGGAATAAAGCAAATGAGCCTTTAAAGTAATATCACAATGTTGCGATGTGACATTGCTCAAAGATCACTTCTTTCTGGGATAAAACACATTTGCACGGGAGCTTAACAGTGTAAAGACTCTGCTGTCTTTTCCAAATTAATATTAAATATTACTTACCCAATAGTATATATGTACAATGCCCTGTGCTAGATTGTTGTACTTATTATTCAAACTCTTTTTAAACATACTTTCAAAATATGTTTATGAATTACTGCTTGAGCCCTCCTACCATCAGCTGTAAAAAGTTTAACATGCCCTTTACAAACATAAAGCATGACAAAAACTGTAGAACTGATGTTTTATTTTCTGAAAGTTTTGAGGTCCATTGGGCTTCAAGTGCCATTAGTGTAAGTGCAGTGTAAAGTGGCCATTTGTCACGCGTGAACACACCACAGCACAGCACACAGTGTGAAATTATCTGCAACGTTTGCAGGGACAATTCCCTAACCACCAGGTCACCAGCCATCCAATGTGCTAAGAGTGTAGCTGGGTATAGAGTACGGCATTAACGACTTCAGATTTTTTCAGGTCGACTTTTCCGTCATCAAAGTCGAAGTCGAGTCGACTTGTCGTTTGATGGCGTCATCACACACGCGGAGGAACACATGAGTCCAACATTTTTTTATTAAAAGTTCTCTGTAACATTAACAGTCAACATGACATTTAAACAAAACAAAACAAAGGCTGATACCTTGAATTTTCTGGTAAATTTAAATGTACAACAGAAAGTGGGAACAGCTTAAGCCGCGCAGCCACTAAGCGTCCTCCGGACTGGACGACTCCCTGCAGTGCTAGCATTAGCCATGTTAGCTAGCGGATGCCGTGCAGAATGCCGGTACTTTAACACCAACTTGCAGATTGTGCAGGTGTCCATGCTGTTTGGGTGTCTAGAGTGAAGTATCTCCCCTTCATGTGATGTGTGTCTGCTGTGGTTTTGTGTTCAGATTCCCCTCGCGCCAATAGTACCGCCCTTTTTATGAAGGGACTATAATAATTGGTTAAGTCACGGAACGCGTGTCAGCGTCAGCCAATCAGAGGCAAAGATTGCATTGCGTACACGCGCACGTGCACTGAGAAAGGAAAAAAACACACGACTTGTGCCTCTGAAGTCGACTAGTCGACTTTTCTGTTAATGCCCTACCATATAGTGCATGATGTTGAAAAAACATTTTGGAGTTTGAAGGCAAGGCAAGACAAATAATAGACTTGTGGGCTACACTTATGTTAATAATGGTAACTGTGATTTTAAATGGACATTTGTTATTGTTATGTTAAAACCACATCTCTTCACATTCCTCACATATCAGCAACTGCAGAACATTAGATGTTTTCTTCAGTTTAGATTTTCTTTCACACTATTTGAAAACACCAGCTACCCTTTAACCCGTATGATAATTTAATGACAAACAGCCCGACAGCAAAGGTTCAAAATGGAATAAAATCTCCTTGTATTGAAATACACTAGAGCTCAGTATGTTTTTTAAACTAGAAAATTACTTTTCTTGGAGGTTTCATACTTTACTTTTCTGTCATTCTGGGCCTTAAACCAGAGCTGGTGTTCATTGGCCTCTGTTGAAAAATCTCTCCCCCCTGTGGCGTAGTGAGCTGAGCTGCTGGATTTATGTGTGTGTGTGTGTGTGTGTGTGTGTGTGTGTGTGTGTGTGTGTGTTTGTGTGTGTGTGTGTGTGTGTGTGGTGCCTGTACACTCCATAGCCCCTTGTGTGCTCTGCTTTCTAGTTCTCTTTTGCTGAGCTTCGGAGCCCGTGCAGAGTGTGTGGAGTGTCACATCTGACAACTCAATATCCGACCACCTCATGGCAGAGAGAGGGGGCAATCTGAGACAACACAGCTTCTCTTTTTTAACTCTCAGACTTCCGAGACAGGAGCTCTGAGCGCTACAGTGATCTAAACGGAGGCACCACCCATGGTTTTGATGTCAGTTTCAAAATGTGTCGCCTTGCCTTATATATGCAAATGATTTCTGTTCTGATTGGCTGCGCTGTATCAAACCTCATTCAAAAAGTGATGTGAGCTAAAAACATGTACCGTGTTGCACCTTAGTTTCCATGTAAGGACTGTATGGACGGAGAAGTGAACAGTTTATATACTACATAAAGCCCTTTCATTAAAAAAAAGAAAGAAAAAAGAGAAAAAATTGTTTTTATCGTGATATGAGCCCAAGACAAGCCGTGTAACCAGCACGGTGAATTTGGTGAACTGTCAAGCAAAATGCTTTTAAAAACGTAAGGAAGCCACCCCATAATCTTCTGTGTTTGGCTGGTAAAAGTGCTGACTGGTGACTCGGGGCCTATCTGTGCAGCTCTGGTGGACTGTCGTAGGTTTTTCTGACTCCAGCAGGTCTCGGAGGTTAATATGATGGTATGTATCCTCAGCAGGGGAGGGATTTCCCAATGTAACCCTGGAGACTCCTTCCACACTGCTGCATGGTGAAATAATTCTGAAGATAGGGCTATTAGGACTTTCCTTTAATAGCAGCTCTTAGAAACAGACACTGCTGTATGTAGCATATTGCGGCTGTCAGAACAAAACCTCTGAAAAGGTAACATTACAGAAGAAGAAGAAAAAAAAAATCCTTCAATATCTGTTAATTCAATATATGTTAAATTAAAAATAGTCATTTTGGACTATTACTGTTGGCCTATTTGTCATGAAATAATGTAAGCAGAAGCCTGATACTTTCAAATTATGTATATGAATGAATGACAAAAATGTTCAGAAGCAGAGGTGTACAGAGGTATGCATTATACTCAAAAATCCAAACAATGATTTGGACGGTGTGATTATGATTTTGATGTACATGATACGGAAATACTATACAGAAAGGGAGGAGTTACTCTCAGCTGAAAATATTTGAAAATTGAACACTCCTACACTCCTACAGTCCTGAAATATGTCACTTTTCACTTAATGATTGACTTGATTGACTTGATGGCACTTCTGATCCAGTTCATTCATGTTAATGTTTGCAAACAAGCCAAAATCTTACATTAAAATGAAATAAAACACATAAAAATAAGTAAACATTACACAGAACTGCTCAGAATTCAGTGACTCTTACAGCATGGCTGAAAGGTATAGCTGGACTGAGGAGGAGCCTTAATGAGACGCATCCTTCAGTTAGACATTAACATTCTCACAAGCGACTACCTGAATACTCCTCAGCCTTGAACAATTCTTTCTCGTGTGCTTCCAAAATGGCTAAGGAAGAGATCTCTGAGAAGATCCACCTGCATAAGGAAGCAAAAAAAAAGTTTCCAAAACTGAATTTTAAAAAATAATTAAAAGAGAATGAAAAGAAAAACTCCAAACGGTCATGCACAGTCTGGTAGACAGGCAAAACTCTCACCATCAGATAAACAGCTCTTAAGGAATTCATCTTCGAGAGGGATAAGAATGTCAGATGCAGGGATGATAGTAACAATTTATAATCAGTTTCATTACATAACAAGTTGCCTTTTTGGGTATTTATAATTACGTTTACTTAAGTGTGTTTATTTTGAGGTAGTTTATTTGGCTACAGTTTAAATGGCCTACGGAGTAGTCTCCAATAAATTACTTGATATCAGTTGCTAAAGTCTGTTCATCATTTTACTTTTATTTGAGTGGGTTATTAAAGTAATTTTAGATTTACTTTAGTACAATTTCACCATTTTAGCAGTACTTTTTCTTGAGTAAAATAATTTAGTGCTTAAGAATAAATTAGTTAAGGCAAAGGGCGGCTGCACTGAATATTGAAAAAAATTATACGTAATTGTAAATTGGCATTTGGCAGGCGCTCTTATCCAGAGCGACCTACAATCATTACTTACAGGGGGCAACTGAGAAATAAGTGTCTTGCTCAAGGACACAATGTTAGAAAGTGTGGTTTGAACCAGCAGCTCCGTGCTCACCAGGTCCACAAGCAAGTGTTTAACCCACTGGGCTGCTACCACCCTGTTTGTTGGGGCTTCCCTGTCATTTCTTTTCTGACGATGAACTTCATGTCCATTTTTGACTGGAGATTAAATAATTAAACAGGTGTTTTTTAATTTTTTTACTGGATTGTGTACCATATTTAGATACTTTCATTTGTACTTCCAGGTACAAAAGGTAACCATTTCTGGCTGTTTGTACTCATCTTAATGTCTGGGGCCTTGTCCAGGAAGCTGTTACACATTTAGCACTGGTG
Source organism: Hydrocynus forskahlii (assembly GCA_037974365.1). NCBI lineage: Eukaryota > Metazoa > Chordata > Actinopteri > Characiformes > Alestidae > Hydrocynus > Hydrocynus forskahlii. Next base: position 37,065,793 of record JBBPCX010000001.1, read on the forward strand.
TAAATAATGAAGCTCACATCTAGGGCAAGGGGAATGGGGCAGAAATCTAATTTCTGTTTGTAGATGGCCAGCTTCATTAATTAGCAGAGGCGTCTGGTCCACGCGGCTGGGTTAAACAGCCAGGCTCCGTCTCCAGAGTGACTGGAATGCAGCGATGGGGCTCATTTGCATGCTATCTCTGTGGACAAAAGCTAAGATAATGCTAATTCTAATACCAGTCTTCATTTCAACACCCTCAGCATTTGAGGACGGCGGATGCTGCAAGACAGAGGGCTTAAGGGAAATCAATAGTGCTAAAATCCTAACCTGATGTCTGCTTCAGAGCTGCAGACACAGGGAAGCTGTGCAGGATGTTGGAAATTTTTTTTCTGTAAGGAATGACAGGAATGACTTTACTCTGCCATTCTGAATACATGAGACCTAACAAAGTGTAGTTATAGTGGCTAGTTTTTGAGGGGAGGCTGTTTGATCATTTCAACAATGATATATGTGATGCACTGTGTGTGTGTGGGTGTGTATATGTCTGGATGTGTGTGTGTAAATTCCTTTTCAGAACTGAAACTGCTGTCTTGAGAACACTCCATCATCTGAACCCGGCTCACTAAATAAGCCCACTCAGTATTGATCTGCCCGAGTAGATGAACAGCGCTGGTGTGTGTTTTAACACCAGTAGAAAAGAGGCGGAGAGGGCCCGCAGTTTCTTTGGCCCTGACACGTTTCAAGCGAAAGCCTCTGCTGGGCCGCGGAGGTGTCGGGCCGCTGTAGTTTATTGATTATTAGGCTAGCGCACTAAGCCGCTTAAGGTCATTAGGAGCACTTAATTAAAAGTGGGTAGACTGTCTTTGTTCGCGAAAGTAATAGCAGCTGTTCAAATGTGATCTGCAGATAAACTACCTTTGCATAACAGGGTTTTTATCTTTTTTAGCGGTTCATTTTGCTGTTTTGTGGGTCATTGATTAGCCTTATTGCAAGTTAGTTGGTATTCCTTTTTAACAATGATCCAACAGCACGGCACATTAACAATATAGATGTTCTGAACATGGACATCTGAAGCTTGTAAAGAGCTTTGGACCTTGAAATCATGGTTTGCTAGCACCCTAATGGGATTTTAGTACTGTACTAGCCCACAGTAACAGCATTGCACATTTTGTTTTTGTTGTTCTAGATTACACACAAATATCTGAAGCTTGTAAAAGACATTCCATGAAGTTTGTTACTGACATATTAACCTACATATTTTCTTGTTTGTTTTTCTAGATTGACTCCAGTAAAAAGTCCTAGGATAAAGATACTGCTGTTTACCATCTTACCATCTGATAGAACTTTAAGGACTGAAGACCTGGCCATCATAGCGCTATTGCCTCACAGCAAGAAGGTCCTGGGTTTGACTCCCGGCTAGGCTGTTCTCAACATGTGGCTTTCTGCCGGGTGCCCTGTTTTCCTCCCACAGTCCAAAGACAAGTACTTTGGGGGAACTGCAGATGCTGAATTACCCCAGGTGTGAGTGGCCTGTCAATGTGTCATGGATCAGTGTCTGTGGCGGCCTGTCCGAGGTGTTTTTCAGCCTATGACTGCTGGGATAGGCTCCGGGACCCTGATTTAGGATAAGTATCCAGGTAATGAATGAACAAATCATCTTCCTTTGTGTGTTTCAATAGTTGAACCCTGTGGCTCCCAGTTTAAATACATACCCTAGCCTTTATAGGGACTATAGTGAGTTCTGAGTTGTGTAGTTGGATCTGAGCTGGAATATGCTTCTAAGAATGTCCAGATTCAACCTGCTGCTAATAGTACACACAACAGTGATGCTGAATGTTTGGTTCCCCTTGTCAGTCATTCATAGAGGAGGTCATTTACTTTTGATCATGAAAAGTTTCCTTTTAGTATTTTCCTCTTTCCAGCACACTGGGGCATCAGTTCAGAATACTTTATACAAGAATATACATTTTACCAGCTCTTGAGGTTTAACATTGACATGGCTCAATCCTGAACTACATACAACATTTGCTAGTTCTCCATAAATGGCATAGAGTGATGGCCCAGAGATGGGGCAGCTGCATTTCCCAGAAAGCATATATTACTTTTTTCCTATTGACACGCTCCTACTGAATAAAAACGCAATGTGTTATATACCTAAACGGCACAATTAAACAATCAGTATTAGTTATTGTTTTTTTATGCCAAGACATAATATTGTTTTAAATGTATATGTCACTGGACAATTGTACAAAAATGTCATTAGTTATATATGGACTAATACTGAGCAAGCCTTGATGTTTAAGGCGGGTGTGTTAGTGGTCAAGGTGCACTATAAGGACAAGGGTATTGGGACACACCTCTTAATTACTGAATTAAGGTTGCCCCTTACTTTCAGCAAAAGACAATCTTAATGCTTCAGCATACCAAGACATTTGGACAACGCCATGCTTCCAACTGCGTGGACAAAGTTTAGCGAAGAACATTTTCTATTGCAGCATGACTGTGCCCCAGTGTACAAAGCAAGCTCAACAAAGACATGGTTGGATGAGTTCGGTGTGGAACAACTTGACTGGCCCGCACACAGCCCTGCCCTCAGCCCCATCCAACACCTTTGGGATGAACTTGCGAGCCAGGCCTCTTCATCCGACATCAGCACCTGACCTCAAAAATGCTCTACAAATAAATGTGCACCAATTTCCATAGAAACACTCCAAAATCTTGTGGAAATCCTTACCAGAAGAGTGGAAACTGTTATAGCTGCAAAGGGGGAACCAACAGCATGTTAAAGTCTATGTATTTGAATGCTATGTCATTAAAATACAGGGGCAGCTGGTGGCCTAGAAGTTAGAAAGTTGTGCCTGCGATCAGAAGGTCATGGGCTCAAATTGCAGGACTGCTAGTGGCACCTCTGAGGAACCCCCACACCACTGCAGGTGTCAAGGGGGGGCATTTGAAGGCACCCACCATCACAGGCTCCAAAATATTAATTTTTATGTCTAATTATTTTTCAGATATTAAATGTGTAAACATTCACGAAATTAATAAAGAGTGGTTTCAGTCTGACAGCATGTGGTGAAATCCTCAACAATTGATATATAGTCTTATAAAGTCTAATACAGAGGGGAAATTGGTGAATATGTTGCAGTCTTGGGAATTACAAAAAAAAAAAAAAGAGAACCAGATGGAGTTTGAGCTGTGTCACTCATGGGAAGCCAAATCAACGGTAAGCTGTTCCTGCGTTCAATCTGAACAAAACATTGCGCTGCGTTTGCGTTTTATGCATCACAAGGGATGCATGTGAAAAGTGCTTGTTTACTTTTTATTAGTCCTGTGATCTTAGGGTTTGTATGACAGTGTAGGGGGCTGTAATGATGACTGACCGCTTGTCTGGGTCTTTTTTGTTGTTGATGGCAGCTAACGTTAACATCGCTGGGAATCACATGACCCACGGGAGTCACGAAAAATTGTCACCCTCTAGTGTCGCTCATATGAATATAGTTCACGATTGATAGTGCCCCCCATAGTCAGTTAGATGCCAGCTTGGTAGATGCGCTCTGACGCCGGCCCTGCCCCACACACTGTTACCGCCCCCACACACTGTTCCTGGTTGCGCACAGACTTCACTTAGGTGAATGGGTTAAATGCAGAGAAAGAGTTTCATACTGTTCACACTGTGGCATGTGGTGTGTTCACGTATGAAAAATGGTCACTTCACCGTGTTGGTGCAATGGTCAGGCGTCCCAATACTTTTGTCCATATAGTGTAGTTTTGATTGACCAAAGTACACTCACATGCCACTTTATTAACAACACCTCCTTGCTGGTACAGTTTGGGACTGTAGATCATCGTTTGTTTGTCAGTGATCCTCTAGGCCGGGGGTCACCAACATGGTGCCTGTGGGCAACGGGATGCCCCCAAAGACCACATGAGTCACCCAGGGACCTGTTCTAACAATAGCACAACTCACCAGTGAGCATCTAAAGCGTCTAAAATTTTGTTTTATCCTGTTGCTATTCTTCTTTAATCACGTTTGCATTTACATAGATTTGAAAATGACACTATCTTAAAAAACATGTTTATTATACATGAAGTTTAATAATTCTAGTTCTAGTTCAAAGGTCAGTATTGTGCGCATGACAAAACTTCACCATTCGTGGAGAGTAAGCTAGCTGGCGGAGCGAAGATGGGGACCTGAATGTGGTTTCTTATCCCAAAAACATGGCAGAAAAAGAACGAAAGCCAGAGGTTTCCCTCGCATGTAAAAAACCCTACACTCTTGGGCCGGATACTACCAGGTCAGAGTCAGTGCTGTGTCGAGAAAGGCCCAATATTCTGAAGCAAACCAATGACGAATGAGGTAAAGTGTGGTAAGTGGAAGTACAAGGCAAGTGTTTCTAATAAAGCGACCAGTGTGTCAAATTTTAAGGTAAACCCATACAGTGTCCTTTAGTAAAGGAAACAGTTGCATATATATTTAAGTATTAGTGATTTGACTGCAGATCATGTTATTTGTAACATTATCTTGAGTGATCTACTGCTTTTACAGTTTAGCAAAACATAGAAGCCCCTAACTTTGTGTCACATGTGCTTTAATACTGGCATTTTTTAACAAATACAACACGGTCACAAATCTTTTATATGTTTCTAATTAAGTGGCCAGTGTGTAGAGGTGCAAGGCAGGTATTTCTACTGCTTTTATACAACGGCTGTACAAAACATAAAAAAAACCCAAAGAAATCGCTAACTTTGTGATTTAATATTGGCATTTTTTTCCCTTTTTGTAACAACTAAAACAAACTTTTATCCATGTTTCTAAAAAAGAGGCCAGAAATGAAAGCACAAGGTGGCCTTCCAATTGATGTTCGAGGCAGGTGTTTCTAAAAAAGTGGCCTGAGAATGGAACCACGAGGTAGGTGTTTCTAATAAACTGTACAGGTGCAAGGCAGGCACATTTACTGCTTCTAAACAACAGTTCTACAAAACAGATAAAAAGAAAACAAAGAATTCCCTTTTGCAGCAACTAAAACAATATTTTATCCACATCTCTAATAAATAATGGCAGAAAAGAATAGTGCAAAGTAGAATAGTGGCTCAAGGTAGGTATTTTGAATAAAGTGGCCAGTGATTGAAAGCACATGGTAGGTGTTTCTAATTAAGATGACAGAAGAAGCAGTCTGTAGAGGTTCAAGGCAGGTGTTTCTAATAAAGTGGCCAGCGTTTGAGAGCACCACGCAGTTGTCTCTAATAAAGCGGTCTGAGAATGGAAGAACAAGGTAGGTGTTTCTAATAAAACTGTCTGGAAGTACAGTAATAAAGTTAATAAAGTACCAAACCAAGGTCTTGCGTGGGTCCGACGGTGTGTTTTAACGTTTCACCCCTCGACTCCAACTTCTAAAAGTCCTTCTCATTAGATGATAGCAGGTGTGCTAAATGAGCTAGAATGCCAAACTCTGTTGTGCTCTGGCCTTCCAGGAGTCTCGCGCTCCTGTCCTAGTGGATATACTCGCATTGTGCATTGATTCATAATGCACCCCTCCACACACACACCTCCCCGCCGCCCCTTTAATCCTTTGTCCTCTTCTCCCCTCCTGGAGTTCAGCACCTGAATGCGGGACTGCGTCCAGCCGCCGTTGCCTAGCGACGCGGAGCGCGTTCCTGAGCCAGAGAAGAGCCTCTTAGAGCGGCGGAGAGCTCCGGGGGGCTTCAGGGGACTGAGAGATGGCAACAGGCGCTTTACGCTTCATTTACCCGCACAGGGCGAACAGCTAACACACACACACCTCTCCTTTCCCACTTCTCCAAACCTATGTGGTGACAACTGTATTCTTCTCTCTGTCTTCCCTCGGAGTGCGTCTGCTTAAGTTCTGCTTACTGCGCCGAGCAGATGGCAAACTATCGTAATCTGCTTTCCTCCCAGGGGCCATGTGCCTGAACACGACGCGTTCTGAGGTAAGAAGCACATATATGTATATGTTACTCCTTACTCTTTTGCTGGTTCATATGTCAAATGATTCAATGTCACATATTATTGAAGTATTTCAAAGTATTTAATCAATAATTCGTCCGTATCCGTTGGTCGTTGCGCGGTGTCGCAGAGGACCTGTCCGAGGAAAGCCTACACTTTAGACTTGCGGCAGATTTTCTCTCAGGACTGGCCCTGCAGGGCTGATTGTCGTTCAGAAAAGAGCGAACACACGCTCGCACACAGTCTGAGCAACCTGTTGAATGTATTTCACTGGCAACATGCTGGCCAGGCGTGTGTTTTGCCGCAGGTAACCTGAACGAGGTTGTGGACGCTGTGCGCATGCGTACACCAACGTGTTTAGCATGTTCTGCGCATGTTGCTGTTTCTGGGGTCTAATCGGGGGTTATATGTTGGTTTGTGTAGATTTCCCTACCTATTTAATTTATCTCCAGCCTAAATCTAGCATAGTTGGCTAAGTGAAGCCCTTCATTCAGGTCATGCTCAGTGCAATTCCAAATCTCAGGCAGGTGTGATTATTTGCTCGCATCAGCTGGAATCCTAACAGCCAGAGGCAGGATTTTGGAATTTGATGTTTTGAAAAGTTATGACTTTCATCTGATTTCTCTCCTCTTTTCCTGCAGCAGGCCCAAATCCTAGCTATCATGTGAAGGCTTTGACCTCCTCTTGGACATCGTGCCATTAAGCTGTGCTGCCTTACTCAAAGCGCCGGACTGCTTAAATAGAAAAAAAAGGGAAAAAATGTCACCTCTGGCATGACCATCATTACTTATTTAACATCGCTACACCAGGAGGCCTTTTTGCAGCCAAGGATGTATTGCCTCCTTAGGCACAAAGGTACTGTGTTATTGCTGTACACCCTGGGCCTTTTCATTACCCTCGGCCCTGTGGTCCCTCAGGGTTCCTTCCCCAGGCTGGAGAACATTGGGGCCTACAAATCTGTCAGCGTCACGCCAGCTGGGGCTACCTGTGGCATCCCGGAGCGCAGTGCCTTCTGCCAGGCTGGCAGAGCCCAGGAGGACTTCCTCACCTGCTCCCAGCAGTTCTGCGTCCAGGAGTGTCCGTACCGATCCTCCACGCCACGCTATGCCGACTTGCTCGCGGGGTGCTCAACAGGCGACAGTCAGGATCTCCGCCCAGGGGCAGAGGCCGGATCCACCAGCTTCGTGTTTCGAAACCAGAGCGGTTGCTTGGCTTCCACTTCCACTGCGAATTTGGGCCCAGCAGGCTCATTTACCCTAACAGTTTGGCTGAAACTCGAGGAAGCCTCTGTAATGTAAGTAGCTCCACTGCCAGAACTTTCCCTTAAGAAGATCAGACATGCGACGCAAGTGTTTGCCATCACTTAAAGAGCTAATATCTTACTTAATTAGACAGATCAGTTTCTCATCTTGGCCTTGCAAAACACAAAAGGACAGTATGTTATGCTCTTAGGTAGATAGGTAGTAGCTAAGCCAGTTGCCTTGCCAGCAGAGAAGACCAGAATTTCGTTTTCAGAGTAGAAAATAGTAAATAGTAATCAATACCTAGGTTGTCCTCCACTTATGTGGCATTACTTTACACATGCATCACAAAACAGTGGACCACCTGTTGGTTTGAAATTAATTTGTAATGTGCTATCTTGTCCTGTTGAAAAAGAGCTCCCTGTCTTTTTTATTCAGTCTGCCCCAAACAAGACCAGCTGTGTCCAGTTTTAGATCAATGAAACAAAATTGCCACAGTGTTTCCTGAGCTCTGCCAGTAAGAAAAAAAGAGCATCATCTCAAAAGCCACTTTGTTTTTCCACAGCACAGAAAATGATATAGTTGAAAGTGAGTGATGGGATGAAAGACAGGGCGAGAGAGAGACTTGCAAAGAACAACCGGTTCGGCATTTTACATCAAGTGTGAGGATGAAAAGAGGCACAGGCTACTGGCGTGCAGCATAAAAAAATAAATAAATAATTGAATCAGCATGGTCACGGTGGTTCAACAGGCACGAGAGAACTTGGAATTCTTTCCCTGAAGTGGCAGCGGGTGTGACAACGAGTGTACATGTTGATTAATTCTTCTCTTAGTGAATTAATGGGCCTCTGTTTAATACCAACTGGAGAGCTCCCTTCGGTAACATGACATAAAAATATGCACCATGCAGACTTGCTTTGGGAGCACTTGCAGTATTGAATGCTAAAATGCCGACATTTCCCCGGCGGAGGAGCTCGGCCTAATTGCAAGTGGAGCATTCAGGAAGCGTGGCTTGCAGGTAAGGCGAATGGGACTCAAGGGCCAGCCCTGAGTTGAGCGCAAACATGTTACATTATGATTTATTGGCTGTGGTGGCCCATGTTCGTAAATGTTTGCATTTCCCCATAAAATGGCAGTAATGGGGTTTCATTTGACAGTAGATGAGGAGGTTTTCAAGTAACAGGAAGCAGCAAATGGAAAGTATTGACACAAGGTGCATAAATGTCAGAGCAGTGCCTGTTTTAGGCACCAAGGCGTGTCCCAGTAAAACACTTTTGCTAGATCTTCATTGCTGGCCTTCAAGGGCATATTGATTGTTTACTAATGCCCCATGCAAAGCTTCACCTTTTCATGTTAAGCACTGAGCGTAGCTCCAGCTGTGGGCTTTGTAATGTCACAGTCTCTCATTAATTTTCACCAGACTGAAACATCATATCAGCCTAGTGGTATCATAATGGGAGCGGGGGTGGGTCCTTTCAGGAGCAAATGAAAAAAAGAATTTGCAAAAAAATCAAATGTACAGTTTTCCACTTTCATTAAATGTGGTCAGTCAGCTGGTATCCAGAATTAGCCTCTTCAGTTCAGCATTAAACTGAGGGCTAGCAGTGCTGAAAAACTCAAAAAGTTATCCAAATCGTTTCCACAAAAACATCCCCAAAACCGCTCTCAAACTGCATCCAGATCTTCATTAATGTGCCGCAGACTTGTTAGTGTGGTTTAGGACAAAGAACGACTAAAATAGTAACATGATCAAAACTTCACAGGTACAGGCCGGCATTTCAGACAATCCCTGGGCTGAAATTCACAAAGTAGTCATAAGCAGGTAATTTGGCTCAATAATGTAACTTTTTTCATCATAAATCAAACATTTAAACATGCAAATGACTGCTCAGACGTTCCTGGTTATATATAACTTGTCTTTACTAAAGAAAGCTATTTTTTATAATAAAACTTTTTATTAAAATAAAGTCTATGTATAATGCTCATTGTCACAAAAGTTAATTCCAGACCGCCATGAATGGTTTGTGTAAAGTGGCTATAACATTAGCTGCTTAGCTCCAGTGCTAATTGAAGAGGCTACCTTTGGACACCAAACACATTTTGGCTGATCATCTGAAACAAATTGTGCACAGAATAATTTTTTCGTCTATTCTTTTAAGTCGACCGGATTGTCACAAATTTCAGATGATATGGATTAATACAGCCACTGATGGGGGGTAATGTAGTCACTGTAATGTGACATTGTGTCTTTGTAATGTGACATACTGTAAATTGAAAAAAGAAAACATCTTTATGAATCAGTAACTGTTAACAAAGGTCTATTTAATCTATTTTCAATGAGTCAGTTGGATAAATCCGACATACCTCTGAGCACAATTCAGCACAAGTCATCTTGTCATTCAGAAGGTAAAATTCTTGTTTACATGTTGCCTTTGAACAGAATGACTTTTGCGGTTTTGTTACCGTGGATCAGTATCAAAAATATAAAACTATAAATCAATGTTTCCTCCCTCCCACTATCTCTACCTATCATCAAGCAACATGTTTAGCTTTCTAGCTTATATTAGATATTTCTGAAATGTTTCACAGTACAGAAGGGCACATTTTTCTTTTTTTTTTAAGATTTAATTTTAATATCCATTCAAAACAAGCAACGCATACGTATCGGGTAAACACAGCTTGCAGGGCTACAGGGCTTGTATGAGGACGATTTGTGGGCAGCTGTTTAAGCATGATTTCCTGCTGACAATCTTCAGAGAGTAATCTGATTGGAAGCTATGGGAGTCATTGGACTCAATCAGATGCCGGTGTATTCAGTTCAAAAATTTGTGGAATAACTGCAGAGACTACCTGAGTGTTAAATCAGCCATTCAGAACACCAGGGTTTTAGGGAACCGAATGGGGGTATATCCCCCCCATCCCCTCACCCTCCCACGCCCATATTCAAAGCCAAACCATAAGAACCAAGTAAGTGGAAAAAAATCTTGATTTTAAATCGTTTTGTTTATATTTGCACTCATTATAAAAAATAAATCCCGCCAGTGTGTTTTCTCAAAATGATTGGGGAGTTATGTTTGGAAAAGAGATGCCAAGTAAGTGGGATTTTCAGGGCATTGGTGGAAATGTGCTACAAAGTTAATGGGAAATAAAAATGGTTATCAGTTAATTATGTTGTCACCCAATTATGAAAACCTTGAAAATGAACCAGATCAGGTAATTTAGAGAAGGGAACATGCAGAACCATTATTATTACAGTGTTATTACTGTGTTTGGGTATGTCTTTGGGTACTAGGCATCTGAGGAAACTCCACTGTGTACATAGATAAATACATATATCTGCTGTATGTATATATATATATATATTTTTGTGTTATATATAACTGTTAGTTAAATTTCCCACCTGTAGGACTAACAAAGAGTAATTACATGCAGCTAAACTCTAATTTCCCTTTCACAGGACTGTGTTTGAGAAGAGTACCATGGACAGGCTGGTGATTCTACTCATTGTCTCGGCGACAGAGGTCCAGTTCCACTTTGGGGGACAGATTACTCAGAACCTCTCTGTAACTATGAGGACTGCAGGACACATCAGTTTAGGCAGATGGACACACCTGGCGCTACAGGTAGGATGCATGTGTGAACTTTGCCGTTTCAGTTGGCTGGGTGCCAACAGGTCACCAAACCAGAGCAAACAGGCCATAGAGAATGTAGGAGCCTTCTGATCAAGCTGTTATGTACTGAAATACATTGTGCTGTCTGTGGCAGGGGTGATTAATTGCTTTCGACACAGGCCCAAAAGCTATCAAATGGTCTAATCTGCTTGATCAGACCTCATCTACAAGACGGCTGCAGCGGGTGCTAATCCTTGTCCATCCATATTCCTGGTAATTAGCCAGTGGAAAATATTGATATTAATATTGTGTCGGAAAACCCGCAGCAGGTTCACACTGAACTCGTGTCACAACAGATTTCCGGCCTGGACAAGATGCATGAGTGGAAGGTGTTAATTACAGGGGTAAACATCTGCTTTCCCACAGCTGTGGGGGCAGAGAAGGGGAGAGAGAGAGGGCCGTCTCCTTCCACACCCTACGCTGCATACTTATTACTACAACCCAGCCGATTACTTCATAAACAAGCCCACGGTCCTGCTGTACAAGCAGTGTTAAAATGTGTTGGAGCACGTGGCCCGCGATAACGTTTTTGTTTTCGTGTCAGGGTAATTTCCCTTGATGTTATTCTGATGCAAATACAGGTCACTGACAGCAAAGGAATGATTGATATGCTCAGCAACTGCTTCTTTATCAGCTTCAGAAACCTTTTCATCCCTACTGCCTTTCTTTACACGGCCTGGCCAATGAGTCCTGGCGCCCTCGCGCTGTTCGGCATTGTAAGTGACTGGTCGTATCTCTGTGTTGGTAAATGAATCGAAAGAAAGGGGAGAGGAGAGACCGGGCCATCATCGGTATTGTAGGCGAACAGAGAGGTCTGTCTGCGGAGAGTATTATCTTTCAATGACAGTGATTATCATGGCTTTGAATTGCAGTCGTTCCGATTACGAATAGCAGGTTGACTTCTGGGACAGAAAACATTATTATGATAATGAAATCCTACCCACAATTCATAGGTAATAAGTTCCCTGTTGGCGACAGCCATGTCTTGGGCTCATAGACTCATCTTAGCTGCCCGGTTGGACTTTCATCTGCAATATAAATAGACTTCAGCAGGGAGAAAATTAGTCCATTTTTAAGTGTTAGCCCTGTATTGTGGCCTCTGCATTACAGGGGACTGTTGCATAGAGTGAAAAGTCACAGCCCCAGGCGAAGACATTTCCATGCCAAGCTATTGTGGCAGTTGTGGTAATTTTGTGACATGCAGTGCTCTCTCTCTCTATATTTCCCACTCCAATTGCTTTTGACTTGTAGTGCTTAAAATATCATTAAGATCAGATAAATTGTTTAATAGATATAGAGACAGAGGAGCCTAGTTTTATGCAGGGATGACATGGAAGTTATTGCGATTGTATATTGCGAGGGAGAGAATCTTGGTAAACTAACAAATCTTGTTCAGTATCAACTAGGTGTGTAACAATACATCAGCAATACATTAGGTGTGTAACAATATAACTTGTGATACTGCAATGCAAAAATGTGACAGTTTGAATCATGGACACGTGAAAATGCATCATGAAGAATAAGCATTCAATTAGTTTGATATTTGATATGACTGCATTGTTTATGGTGTTCAGCCAGCACCATGTCATACATCACTCCTCCACACCCACACACACCTTTTAGCTCTGGTTTCTTTAATTGTGCCACAGCTGAATAGTGATTGTTGTCCTCACCCAAACTTGGTTCTAAATAGCATGAGAAAATCATGAACTCAGTATCAATTCGAAATGTGCAGCCTTTATGTACATGAATGGTTTTTTATAGGCTTTTAGGCTATCACATTAATCATTAGGAACTGGTGGTAAACAATGGAAGATGTTACAGCCTGTTCATAGCGCTGCTCTTCATTTCTAAGGATTCTTATTTTTACGTTTTTTAATGTTTAAAATACATTGATTATCACAGTTTCACTGTGTATTCTCCCTATAGTTTTGTGCTCATTGATTTTGTATCTCTTTGTGTTCTCAAGAGGTTGCAGACACCGTCTAAATAAAATGAACTTGTATTTGTCACTTTCTCCTAGCTTTATTATAAAACATGTTTAAAACTGTGATCTTTACACCTGTAATTCTGAAAAGTCTTAAGGCTCACCAGAAACTGCCCTAATATGGTCACTTCATTCATTGTCAAAATTATTGCTTGATTACCAATATTCAGCAGTGGCAGCTTTGATTTCATATGAATATAGATGTTTGAAGGGTTTATGTAGACATTGTCCTTTTTTAATTTCATTCATCTGACCTTGCCTGTGTGCTCATGGTCCCTAAAACACTGACCTAAAAATATACCGGCGTAGTTTTATTATTTTCCCAATGTTAACAGCCTGAATGTAATACTTTTTCTATCATTTACTCGCCCTGAAATATACAAAAATATATATTCGCCCTCCTTTGGTTTTAAGATGTTCTTTTGGTCATATTTATAGCCATGCTCCTCTCTGTCAGGTCAGGATTGGTCAAAATCAAGCAGCCAAATACTTGAGTTGCCTGTCAGGCCACTGTCTACCTGGAAGGCTCTTCTGGAAGTCTCTGTAGTCTGAGGAAACTCAAAGGCATAGCTGAGAGCTGGGGGGAAACTGCTCAAAAGGAATAGAACATTATAGTGTTTAGATGGGCTCCGGGGAAGGAGGAAGAACTAAGGAACTGATCTGCAGGTGCTTGTCCCTAGTCATTATAATGAGAGCGAGAGTACGGCTAGGAGAGGAGAAGAATAATATCCCTTTTATGTGGCCCCTTCAGACGACAATGAGAAGTGACAGTGGTTTCTTGCCGATTGTTTTGGAGCATCGCTCATTGTTGGCCATCCGGCTCTCGGCGGATGTGAGCTGTAATTGAGATCAAGCAAGTCGTGAGTAGCTTGGGATTTCACACAGGGAAGTAAGTGCAGCATATAGATTTTTCCCCCTCCTTTTTCGTCAGTGTGTCAGTCAGCACCTGTCAGCTGGCGGGTTAGCTGACGAGCCGTGGCAGGTCTTGGTGCCTGAAAAGGAAGAGAAAGTTTAGAAACGTATTGTAAATGTTGATGAGGCTTTGTGATTAAACTAGGCCCTCCAGGGCTGAGTCGAAAAACAAGCATTATCATATCAATATGTCACGAGGGCAGCCTCTAGCTTGTTGTAATGGGACTCGCTCTTTCCTAGCAATAAGAGCTCAGAGCTCTTTTGATGTAACAGAGCTCTTTGGTAAAGGTTCTAGTGAAGTCATCATCACCACCAGCCAGCAGCTTGTCCATTTTGTTGTATCCGTTTGCCAGACATTGTTAAGTCTGCTCTCACTTTTCAGCGCTCGGGTTTGGTTACAATGTAAAAACATGCTGTAATGCCGGAGTGTTGAAGGTTAGGGTTGCCTGGCTTGTGCAGAGATATGTAGCAGTTGTATCTCAGTTTTAGGTAGAGTTGATTAAACAAAATATGAAAAATTAATGTAAGAGAATATCCTTCTCAGTGAATTGTTAGTTGTTGTCTTGCAAGATAAGGATTTTTTACTAAAAACTTTTGCTGTAAATAAGGCACACACACTTCATTTTCCATTAAAGTACAGTGAATATATCTGAAAAGTTAATTTAAGTCATTTTCTACTGTTTTCTCTTTTAAAAGCGTTACTTGATTAACTGTCTGTGACTGGTAGAATCTAAGAGGAGCTCACTGACATTTATTTTTACGGCAAATGTTATTCTAATATACTGATGCTGTTTTGGATTTTTTTGCATAGTTTGAAAATACATTGCATAAAAAAAGCCAGACACACTACTAGAAATGGTCCAAAAGTATGTGCAAGAAGATATTCCATTATCTTGCATTGCAAATTAAGCATGTTTGCTTTGTTCCTCTCCTATGAAGTTGGTGTTATGCTGCTTTCAACAATTTTATATTTACATTTACATGAGGCACTAAGGGACTTTTTACCTGACGTGATCTCAGACTAAGCTGATTTTGGCTCGGGCTATTTTCATTTCTTATTCAAAGGGCACATCATAGTCCCTAACTCTATGAAAAAAGACCAGTTCTCCTGTGGCAGTTGCTGCATTGTCTTTGAGTGCTCGAACTTGGGGAGAATCCGACAAGTTAATGAACATTTTCACGCACAATTAGAGCTTCCACAAGGGCCTAGGCCTCGGCCACGGCATTTCGATCCAGCAAATGTGCACTGTGGTGGACGCACGTTCTCGGGGGACGTTTTTGTTTTGGCCAGGAGCTCCCGAGTCTCGAGCTTTTAACCCGAATGTGCACATGGCTCATCACCCTGCGTGAACTTCTCCCCCACCCAGAGAAATGTAGGCCAGTAGGCCCATGGCCCTGGCCCCTCCAGCCAGAGCAGTGCTGAATAGAAAGAGTGGTAGTGGGGGCAGGGGTGTGTTGGCTGTGCTCTGTCTCAAGTCAGTGGGGGGAAAAAAGAGCATCCAGTGTTAGAAAGGCCTGGAAGCAGTGTGTTCACACAGCTATGGAGTATGAGGTAGCAGTTAGTAATGCAATCCTAACCAAAGGTGAAAATAACTCAGTGCTGGCTGTTGCCTGGCTGCATTAAAGAGAATGTGGTTGAGTTTGTGGTGTGGTGCTGATTTTGTTTCTTTAATTAATTAATTAGTATTGTGGCATCTATTACATATTACTTATTACATATTACACATTCCTTTATTAACTTTAAGATGGCATTTGCTGAGCATGTTTTGCAAGCAGACCCAACACAAAACCTAAATACCAAAGGTTGATTGCATTACAGCTGTTTGTCTTAACCATCATGTTGTACGTACAGTAACTCCACCCCAGAGTGTTCTGTGAGTAAACTTTTAGTGAAGTTAGAGACTGTAGGTGCAGCAGAGGAGACCTCATCAGCGCCAGCGTCGGCCTGCTCTGTCTGACTCTGGCGGTGGGTCAGCTGACCTCTCTGAGCGGTTCGAGCCACCCAGTGTGATGGAGACTGATTGGCAGCATCCATCAAGGTGAAGCAAGGTGAACGGAGGCAAAAAAGAGCTCCCACCTTTCCCCGGCATTCTCTCTGTGGGGCCTCCAGAGCCGAGAGGCCATGGGCCCTGTATAAATCACCTCAAACTGTTGACAGCAAATTAGTTTGTGCCGCTGAGAGTTCCATAAACTGACTTTAACAGGACACGGGAAGCATAAGTGTTGAGTATTAAAAATGGTAGTGTTAGAGACATACTTATGCATTTTTTCAGCCTAATCTGAAGGAACTTCCTATTGGATTCTATTATTAGTGCGCTTCAAGCCAATGGCTTTTCTGTACAGAATAAAATGATTTTCTTCAGTGATCTATCGTCTTCTACAGATGTGGCAGATAGAGGTCAGCTTGAAAAATGTCCACATTGGGTTCCATGTTTCAACTTGGAAATAAATAAGAGTTTTAGATGTTTTAATAATTTGAAATGTAAAGTAATGACAAGTGAAAGGGAGAGTTTGTGACAATGACCATATTTGTACAAAAAGTTCAGGGTTTGAGTCTTATCTCTTGTGTTGTAGCAGTCTTCCCTGAGTGAGGACCTGAAGAATCTCAGGTGAACTAGATCTACCCTTCCAACACTTTTGGATAAACTTTTAGAGTCCATGCTAACTTGAATGCAACTCGAGACTTTAAAGCAAAAGAGTGACATAATAGATGTAAATAGAATTTCTGAAATTCATGTTTAAGTTTGTGCTGATACTGTAACTTGAAATTAAAAGAATTCAAAAAAGAAGCATTTCCACTACTGATATCAGCCTTCCAGACCTCATTACTTAGAC
>JBBPCX010000001.1:37082646-37118278 GCA_037974365.1 Hydrocynus forskahlii
GGTGGCCTAATGGGTAGGATACTTGCCTTTGGACCAAGAGGTCATGGGTTCCAATCCCACCTTCAGCAGACCACTACTGGGTTCCTGAGCAAGACCCCTAACTCCAAGTTGCTCCAGGGAGACTGTCCCCTGTAGCTAGGGAATGGAAGTTGCTTTGGATAAAAACGACTGTTAAATGCCATTAATGATATGTTTGGAGTCCAAATATTGCTTCTTTAGCTTAGAACTGCAGCTGTGAGGCTTGCATTGGTAAGCACTAGAACCCTGTAGTAATTTTCTTTAAATATCCATTACTAAACCCTCCTAATTCCTCTCAACAGACCTGACTTGTCGGTTTAGGATGTGCTTTGTGCCCTTTTGTTTTCTGAAGCGTCTGTAGTTGTGAGATGAGATAAGGCTGACTGTAAGTCATCCCATGTTCTAAAACACTTACTCTGTACAACCTTAATGGAGAGCTGGATGCAGCTTTAGCGGGTTGAAGTTTTAATATTTTTATAGAAATGGTTTAGGCTCTTTGGCTGACTAAGTGCTAGTATTTGCAATGTTAGTCCTGCTCCAGTTCTGTACTAAAGAAGCAACATTTGGAGTCCAAACATGCCTTGTCTGATGAACTGCCTCTGGGGTAGGTGGAAAATTGTGCAAAAACTATTCCTTTAGGAAGTTCCGTGAAAACATATGTAAATTATAACAAGGCAGTGCAGTAGCTTGTTTTAACACACCAGTGATAAAGTGTGGAGCATTGTTTAATCGGTGTAGGAGGGGCATTTATTGTGTGTTTCAGCCCATCAATGTCAGGTGGAATTAAATGTCTGCTCAGGGACAGGCTTTTCTTGGCAAGTTTTCTCAAGAGTCTTTCTTCATATTAAAGTCAGCGGGAATCAGCGGTGGCTGGACATAAATCAGACCGGGCAGTGCTGAGTGGTGGAGGGGGGGCTCGGCTCCCTGCGAAACTGGTAATGGCCATAAGTTGATATGAAGAATTTCACGGCGTGTTACGTCTCTCCGGCCGGGCGTGAGTAACTGTGACAGACGGGCACGTGGCTGTGGGGTGCGAGCCGTCCCGGAATCGGCCCGCTCCGACTGGACAGATCGAAGGCAGCCGCAGACAACTCGCATGACCAGTCGTGGCCATGGGGCGCCATGGGCTTTTGCAGACGTGGCGGAGCTGATTACGTCGCCTCTGTTTAGCTGTCTTGCTGCTGTCCACCTGGTTAGCATGTGTTCACTGTTGATGAAAGACGCAGGAGGGAAGTCTGGTGGTGGCGGTGGAGGGCAGGAGGGGTGGGCAGAATGAAGCGTGCAGTGTGTCAGGCACCGTCCTCAATCTCAGGCCTGTCAGGAGATGGATGGGCTGAACGTGGCACTCTGGCCCTGTAACTGCAATCTGTAAAGTGTACAGCAAAGTCACATGAACACCAGCAGCGCACTACATAAATAAGAGCAGGCTGCGGGAAGTCGTTTAAATCTACGTTGAGCATTTCAGCATTCTTAAATAAATGGCGGTTTATCAGACACAGTCACTCCTGCAGCTTGTTGCTACAGTTGTAGAGGAGCTTCTGTAGTAATTAATTATTTTGTCCTTGCATCCATTTAAGGGATCCATTTACATATCAGAAAAGCTACCGAATAAGGAATTGTATCCAAATTTTCAGAGATTATTAAAACAAGTGGAATCGTCTGTAACACCAGTTGCTAAACCGATAACACGGTCCTGTAGCTTTTAATGCCTTGAACGTCTTCCTATATGGAACATGAATGGGACATAATTTTGGAGTTGCATGAATGTTGTTCAATACAAAACTGAATTCTACAGGCGGAAGTACCTAATAAAATAAAAAATCTTGCAATTTTCCGACAAGCCCACATTTTCACAGCACATTATGGTGACAAACCATGGCTCTATGGTCATGGATGCCATGTTTCACAGAAATAAGTAACAAGAGTTCTGTTTAGTGGGTTGTTGTAACAGGTTGCCAGAGCCATTTAATTGTGCACCTAGCTTTTTTTTAAATCCTGATATAATGTAATGCATCCATTGCCTTTCATTTTTAATTTATTTAAGTATCACGCAGCATAACTCTAAAAGACTATTTGGATATACATTTTGCTGTAGATGAGTAAATCGCCTTTTCTATGATGTCAGCATTACAGAGGTATTCTTACCACCGCAGCCAACATTTTCCAAGCCTTAAGCTTCCCCTGCTCTCTTTTTATCTTTCTCTCTTTTTCTCTTGGCTGAGTGCTTCACTTTTTAACACTCCTAAGCATGAGAAAGCACAGGGGAAACATTTTACACATGCTGACTGTCTTAACCCTCTGCTTCCCAAACCATAAAAACAGCAGTAAAAACAATTCATAAAGATTTATTTTCTCATTTTTATTGTGATCAGAAAATACATTTTTTAAGCTTTCTGTGCTTTTGTACTTTGGTTAGCAATGTGTGCTTGCAGATATTTTGAAACAGTTCTTCACTAAACAAGCATATTTTTGTAGAGATTTTTTTGAGGCTCAGTCCTAATAAGATGCAAAGTAAATATCGGTCATTGAGGTCATTGAGTATCTGTCCACTCTAATCATGATCAGATTACCTACAATTCAGAACCATTTGATTAGTAGGTGTGATGACTTGATGCTTTTACTTAGTCAAGGTTAGGTTTTGTTCTTTTACTGAGTACCCTTTGAGTCTGCAGAATTTATGGATTTTTGACCAACTGATGAAACTTTGACCAAACAAAACATAGCAACATTTTTCTTGTTATGAACAACATGAATGAGTGGGTCTGCTGCAGGAGACCATCTGCTGCAGGATTTTTCATTCACAATACTGAGGATCCCACACTGTTCTTGTTGCCCAACAGAGTCACTCAGTAACAAGCTCCTCAGCTCCTCATGTGCTAGTTCATGTATGTTGGAGTAAGGAAAACACAACTATGTGCACCACATGGGGACCCCAGGACTTTTGTGGAGACTGTGGAGATCCTCAGAGCAAGTCCCAGGGATCCTTCACTATGCACATTTTTTTGTGCGTTCCTTATTTAAACACTCCTCATTCAACACATTAGCTAATTAGCAAGCCTCTATTCGAGAAAACACAAAGATGTGTAGAGCATGGCATCCACAGGACAAACTTTAAACTACTAAAAAATCTATTGCAGGATTTTAATCCCAGTCCTGGAGACCCTCATTCAGCACACCTGGTTCAACAATTTGGCTAATTAACAAGCTGCTAGTTGGGAAAATTGCAAAAATATTAAGATCACTGTGTCACCATCAACTGAAAGATTTTATTGAAAGGTTTTTAGGCAATTCTCCTCTTTCCTCTCAGCCCCTTTGTTTTAGGAGTGTAGAGGCATTATGCACTTTAGATCATGGTAGCTGGTCTCTGTCACTCATTATTAGCCATACGATATTTTGGGGTGAACTGATCCTTTAGAGTTTCTTTAGATCTTTCTTAATTAAAGTATCTTGGAGTTCATTCTCTAGGATATTGTTGCAAGGCTGGCATTAGTTATACACCCTCACTGTGGTAAGATCACAATGCACTGTGTAAAACATCAGTCAAGATATTTTTTTATTGATTTCTTTTTTTGTGTTTCTTCTTTTACCATCACTCATGCTCAAGAAAGTTGCCATTCAGGCAAACATGTACGAACCTTAACCGTGTCACACATTTTAACTAAGGCTTATGTTTTCATGGTGGGTATATACAGTAACACCTTCTTGCTTGCAGATACCTGGGACATTCTTAATCAGTGTGCGCCTGTGCAGCAGATTCATGGGCCTTTACAGGGACCTTTGAGGATTAGGAAGAAAGCACTTGTTTTAATAAGAGAAGGATATTTGTCACAGACACGGCACTGTGTCGAGGGGGGAGAAAAACCCGAAGCCAAAGCCCAGCCTCGTGAGCTAGTTAGCAAAAATGATTCCTGTTCCTTTCGGTCACGGTGGGAGAGGGAGGGAAAAGAAAATAGATCTGTGATATGCTTTCCGCTTAAAGAGTTATTACCTTTATTAAAAGCACTGACACTTTGCCTTATATATTTCCGTCTTCTCCTGTGCCACTGAGACAATTTTCTTTTCTTAAATAAACTGTCATGCTAGTGCTAATATATCGTTGCCACCCTCATCGCGGGAGAAGTAAGGGCTGATATAAAACATGTATATGTGAGATTGGTAATTGTAGCTTTAGTGTACTTGAGTAGAACAAATGTTGCTCTCTCATGGCTGCGCTAATGTGATAAAGGGGAAATTGGCTGTTCGTCAGCCGCCTCCTCCGCCGTGTAATGGCGGACATTGAGGAGAAGTGTCCAGCGTGATTCTGCAGCATCAGTACCAGAGCTCTGGCGGCTTCCTCCACCAGACAGTTATATTTCACGTGACTGCCTGAGCCAGCCCGGGCGCATTACAGAACATGTGATAATGTAATAAATTACAAGCGAGGAAACATTTTGGCTTCATTTAAATGATAAGGGTTCGTCTCGCAAAGGCTTGAGCCTAAGCCATAAATAAAACATCTGTGTGTGTGTGTGTGTGTGTGTGTGTGTGTGTGTTTGCACAGATAGAAGGGCTAAGCCTGGACAGGTATCTGCAACATGCTTTAAAAAAAAAGCCAGGGATTGCCTGTGCTGATACCCTCATCCCGAGTGGAATATTTCTCAGGGTCCTGACAGCTCCTCCAGTGCTGAAATGGAAAGGGCTTTATCGTGGAACGTTTTGTCACTCATGCTGCTGAAGGCACCTAAACTCCGGGTTAGGCTCATGTCGCTGCCCTGGTTTATGTCCCAGGTCAAAAGGGCAAAGTATTGTTTTTGCTCTGAAGCTACGGCTTATAAGGCCTAATCTTTGACTTCTGTTTCATAGGGATACCACAAAATATTAATGATAAACGTTCATGGTTAATGTAGTTATCCTAACATATTCATGATAGGGTAAAATTCTAAGAGTATAAAAAAGTGTTGTGTACAGTGACCATTCTGTCATACATGACCACATCACAGCACACAATGTGAACAGCATGAAATTCTTCCTCTGTATTTAACCCATTCACCAAGTGAAGCAGCGGGCAGCCATGAACACAGCGCCCGGGGAGCAGTGTGTGGGGACGGGGCATAGCAGTCTTGGGATTTGAACCTATGATTTTCCAACCCATTTCCAGCTTAGTAGAGCATGCAACCTTCATAGTGGTTCAATATTTTAGATATGTGCTAGACTAGGTTGTTGATTGGCTCTGGTTTAACACTACAGGGGGTCCTCGAGTCATACAACATACGACATTTCGAGATTACAACACTCACTCTCACTTCTTACAGCGTTAGCCTCGTACTTACGGACTACATGGGCGAACTAGTTTGGCTGCGAATTCAAAACGTTTATTGTCATATGTACAGTAGAAATAAAAATTTTCTGGCAGAGGAATATGCAGTAATGCAGTGTATGAGTGAGGGAGTTTTCCTTTTCCTTTTTCTGTGGCTTAGTTGTGTTTTTATGATTTTAGAACTTTATATAACTGGGGTTAGGGTTAGGGTTAGGGTTATGACTTACACCGAAAATCGGGTTACATCACTGTCGAAGGAATGGATCTGTGGCGTAACTTGAGGACACCCTGTATAAAAATGCAGTAACATTAGTCAAAATTAATAGAATATATCACATTTTTGCATTGCAATATCACTATATTTTGATGCATTGTTACATATTTGCATATAACAATTGTTTTATTAAAATGTGTTGTTTTGATCAGAAAAACGAAGAAGTGAACCTTCTGAGCTCTTATCTACACATTTTATTCATGTTTAAACCAGCAAATATTCATGCAAAGCTGGTTTATAAAGCATTTAAAAATGGCCCTTCATTTTGTATTCATGTAAGAACTATAAGATTTTTGGGCAAAATTGTAACTGCATTTTATATCCAGTATCCTGCTGAAGTTCAGAGAATGGGCAGATAAGAGCTTGAAGGTCCACTGTCTCAACTTTTCATTTACCCCACCCTGGTAAATGGAGGACTTTTTTTATAAGCTTTTTGTCTTTCTTAATGTCAGTCGATAGAGTTTCCCCTGATGGCTCAAAGTGAGCTTTGGTGAGAAAGGCAATGACGCAGCAGGTACGCCATACTGACACTGCGTCCCTTCTTTAACCCTGAGCACACAGTCAGCCCCATGGAAAGAAAAACAAAAAGGCTTAGAAATGCTGAGAGCACTCTTAAAGGAATACTAAACCCTGCAGAGTACTAAATGCTAAGTTAGCGCTGATGAAAGCTAGTGGCTCCCAGTTAGCATTACACAGAAGAGGCATGACATCTAATCCCTGTTGGCTGCATTCAGTGCTAGTCTTGGTGAATTTTTGGTGTTTTTTAAGAGCATTTTCTTTATGCATTTATTTGTTGTCACCTAGAATTTCAGCAATTTGATAGTATTACTTAGAGCACCTCTGCATTGGTTCAGTGGGAACCAGCAGATGTTCTTGTTACTGAACCTGATTCCGAAACTGCCATTCTGCTATAAGCAATTACATAAATTTGTAGTGCATTCTGGTAATTCCCTCTGCAGATCAAATATGCCTTTTTCAGTTTGAAAGCTGAGAGCAGCTTTTAAGATGTCAGCACCTGCTGATTATGAAGTTGCTAAAAGCTCCACAGAATGGCCAGCTAATAATCTGCTCCAGTGCTGAAGCAATCTCCTCACAGACTCAAACTCATAGGGCAGCGTTCCAGGGAGGTCATCGCAACCCCATGCTCACACACTCACACAAAAGAAGCCTTTAAAGAACAAGGAAAGGTTCGTTTTGAAATATTTACCATTACATGACCTAAGACTGATCAGTGAGTGAATGGATATTCTCATGGGCATTTCTAGTTTAGTTGAGGAGAAAAAGGAAGATTGTATCTAGGGCTGTCACATTTACTGATTAAAAACTGTCTTGTGGATGAAGCTCATTGTTTATTTCGCAGTTTCAATGCTTAACAAGGAATCCACGTGTCATAAAGTTAACTCAGCAGTATGAACATCCTCCACAACGGGAGCTATTATCATTATTTTGGTTTTGTGTGTGTTACTGTTAGAACCCACACCAGCAAGATTTCATGAATGCATGCTTTCTTCATGTATATTAAACATTTGACATTTTAAATTGTGTATATGATCACTCAACTAATCATCAAAATAATCCCCAGGTTATGCAATTGCTAATATAATCAATAGTGACAGCTCGTCTTGTTGGTCAAGATGACACAAAATCCAAGAGTCATGACCTCAGTGTTAAAACTGAAGAGAATTGGACCAAACTTTTAAATCTAATTCAGTTCCATACGATGAAAAGTGGTTGATTTTGTAATTATTGACCAGGGGTGAACAATCTTGGTTCTAGAGACCTTCAACCCTGGAGAGTTTAGATCCAAGACACCTGGCACAAACAGTCAGATACGCTTAAAGATCTTCCTTAGCTGGATCAGATGTGTTAGATTTGTTTTGGAGATAAACTCAGCAGGCTGGTAAATATCCAGGACAAGTTTTCAGATTGCTGCTATAGACAAAGACCAGTAATTCATGTCCACATTCCAAACAAAAGTGGGACAGGATCATGGGAGTGTAAACTGTTTACTGTGTAATGTGACATTTTAGCATGAACAGTTTCCCTAAGAAAGCTAGTTCAGGAAGAAAGTAAGACTTATGCCATAAACCCAAAGTTATGTACTCACTCTTCTCCATTCAGCTAAGGGGAAAAATAACACTGTCAGCCATTTGGGTGTTAAAAAGTATCAACTTCTCGAATGAGAGAAAACAAAAGAAAGGAAATATAAGACTAAAATAGGAATAGGAACAGTGGTAGCTCCAGACCCCCCTTTTCAAAGGCCCCCGTTGGCACTAAATAGGATGAAGCACTTCAGACTTCATTTACATCACTCTGACGTGGCTTTCAGATCTCAAGCAGCAAGTCTTTGGACTGGTTTGAGATTTGGAGAACGGCCTCTCCGCAGTCTTCAATCAGCCATCATGAAAGAGCGCGGCTTAAGGATCCTCCAGGCAGCTAGTTGTCTAGCGCTGCCTTCATCCTCCAGGAATTTTTGCCTCACTTATTTCCATCCACCTTTTCAACTTTTTTTTTTTTTTTTTTTTGGGAAGCTGCCATAGAAAATACAAATGCAAGTGATGGAGGGGCTCTTTATCTTGGAAGAGAGGCACAGGCAAAAAAAAAAAAAAACTTGATAGAGATTTTTTCATATTTAAAGGATTTGTGTGAACTCCAGTATTTCAATATTTTATTATTTGTGGCCAGTGTTTGTGGTGTCAAAGAATCCGCTGTGTAATTGAAATGCTGCTGGGAAGAAATGAGCTGGAAGATTATTTACATTTTACACCTCTAACTGTACGAAATGAAACTGCACTTCGTGGAAACCTCTGTGAGACATTTCAGTAACAGTAACTTTCCGTTTTGGCTCCTAGGTGCATGGCACAAGTGCGAGCCTGTTCCTGAATGGACAGGAGGAAGACAGCACAGCCCTGGATACCCAAACTCTTGTAGTCCCAGTCTCTGATGTCACCACGGACAGTGTCACCCGGATTGGGCAGAGCTCCAATGGTAACTCAACTGGTTGCTTTAATTTACATTCAGATTCAAATCAGTGGAGTACACTTTTTTCTGTGCACTGGCATGTTTCTTGATGCAAAACCTACAGATTCATATTTATTCCAATGGGAGAAGTTCTTTTTAATTATTTTGCATCAAATGTCCTGCTTCAGTTCTGAACTGAAGGGATAGTGAGAAGCCTAATGCTTCATTTTTGTATGGCCTATTCATATTTTGCATTTATATTACCTTTTTATATTAAATACTTATTCATCGGCTCCTGCCTGAAATGTGAATGCTGTATAATAATCACTTTGTCCCTCAGATTGTGTCTTGAATGCTTGGCCTTGTTTTGTAATCCTTTTGGAAGATTTTCTTTGAGTTCTCTTCTTCTTCAATCTTCATCAGACTATATAAGAATAGTACAAGTCATTTGATTACACTGACACACTTTCAGTAGCCTTGACCTACATATGGGCAGACTGACTTTTTTTTTGAGTAATGTTTAACATATCACAAAGGTCCTACCATCAATTTGTTGCTGTGTGTTGCTAGTAATGCTTAAGATTCAATTTGTAGCTGTGCTACCCTGCCATTCAGAGTCCTTCTATCTTTTATTTCTGTACCAAAGACCAGTCAGTAGAATGTGCAGTCGCTTGAGATTGACTGTGGAGGCACATACAGGCCTTTGTTATGCTGAACTGAGGGCAATCATGACGAAGAGGAATGTTACACTGCTGCTTGGCATGGGAAGAAAAATGGTTAAAAAATACATTATATTAATGTTACCCTTATTTCAAATTAATTTACACATACCAAATGTTCTTCTTAGTTGAATTGAAAGGCAAAAAGGGCACACTAATTTGCAAAGGTGGCACATTTTTTCATTACAGAAATATCCGTAAGCCAGCAACTAATCATATCTAGGGGTTTACGTAGGCCAAGGGTGACCATATGGCCACACATAATCTGTTCATAAATGAGATGAGATGGGATTTCTGCGGTGCCCACAGAAAAAAAAATGCATTTGAATACATATCTAGGAATGGCTCAGACTAAATAGATGTCAGCCCTGTTACCTTATAAATTCTGTTTCTTCACTTGGATTTTCACAGCCGAAATCTTCTTAGCCTCCACAGAGATTTGTCTGTTATTATGACTCATTTCTTCAAATCCGTTTTATAATGTTTAGGTGATGCCTCGTGGCTTTATCAGGCGTTATTAGTTAGCTGTCAGGTGCCACAAAGCACTGCAAGTGCCACACATTGGTTGTTTTACGGTTAAATATGTAGATCTTCGTTTCCTCTGAAGCAAAGTAGTGTTTAATGTGTAGATAACGTGTACCATGCAATTTAGTGGCTATGAAATGAGTGGCTGTAAACACAGTGAACGTCCCCAGTGTAACTTCAAAGTTCCGGTTTAATGTAATCCTGTTTACACACACTTTTCTACTCCACAACCAAAGCCCAGGCCAGCGAAATCCTTTTCTTTTCAAGTGAAACTTGGACATGGGCAAAACATAGCAGGTGCTTTTACAGTCTTCAAGAGAACCATAACAGTAGTGTTGAAAAACACAAAACTACCGCTTAAAAGCCTAAAATCTCTTTAAACCAAACATTCTTAAGCAACCTGATGGTAGGTCATGTTGTTGAATGCTGCTAGCATGTTTCCTAGAATTCGTCTTTTTTTATGACCTTTAAGAACTGGAATATTTGCAATTCTGAAAACATACTGATTTGAATGTCTTTTCTTTCTCTCAATTTTGTCTGTTTTTTCCTTTCACTTTCTCACTCTCATTCTTTTGCCTATGTGCTCTATCTCTTCCTCTTTTGTCTTTCTTTCTTTCTGTCAGTCTCTTTTTCTCTGTTTTCTTTTTTTTTTTAAACAAATGTCACTGCAATGTTCTCTTTGACAGCCATCCAGTCGCCTAACAAATAACAACTGCTTTTGAGTAGAGAAGCGAAGAGCTGGAGCAGCGCAGATAGTGTCAGCCGTGACCGCTCTTCAGTCAGCTGTGCTTTATCACACCACTGATCTCGAGTTTAATTATCATTTTGAGATTTTCCATGAGCACATAGAAAGCTCACCGGCTCACTCAATGTTCTTACCTGGTTTTAAAATCATACACACGTAATTCCCATCACAATACAAAATCACTGTTCATTTATTTTCATGTTGCCTTTCTGTTGTAAAAGGCCGAAATGATTGCTATATGTGTATAACAACGGTACGTCAAGATGTCATATCTATGCATGTGTGTGTCTGAGGGCATTTTCACACTTATCTTAAAAATAAGGACTGATTCTGAGCTTGTTTAGGTCAGGGGCTCATTACTGCATATTCATTTTTGTACAAGTGAATTGTCTGAACTGTAGACTGCATAGTTGTCCATTTCTTTGCAAATTATTAATAATAAGTTCCATTATAATTATACATTTTATAAATAATAGGATGGCAATTCCTTTAGTGGACTACTGACATTTAGATAGTGATGACCAGTGTGACATGTCCTCATGTAGAAGCTGCAAGAAGAAACTGTTTTGACTTTGGCACATTTATAACCATATAGCACAGTATGAAACCTGGTTTTCACACAATAACCTCAGTGTAAGTGCTCATACTACGTTCTGCATGTTTTCCCATCATTAAAAAAATTGAAACATGCTGACTGTGACAAAATGAGCCACAATACCAGGTGCTTTCACACATGCTATGGATCACAACAGAGTTCACCTGAAGTGAACCCTAGACCACCAAACCTCGTCACTCTGGACTGCTCCCATGCATGAAAACAGCTTTCACACTCATGCAAACAGCTCTGGGTCTAGAAAAAACTCTAGTGTGAAAACACCCTTAATCCATTAGGCTGAGCAAACTGGCCTCATCTGAAAGCAGAAGTGGACTTTGCTAACCATGCTGCACTACTCAGCCAGTTGCATTACACTGCTAAACAAGTGCAGTAGATCCCACCATGGAGCAAGTGTCTCTATTAACGCAAAAAAGGCACAGATAAGGTAATCCACTGACTGCTATGGATCCTGCAAACTGTCTTCAATAGCTGCCTTTGACGTTACTTTTTTCCCCAGGGTCCAATCAATTCATCGGGAAGATGCAGGATTTCAGATTTTATCCCCAGACTTTAACCAACAGGTCAGTCTTGAAGCAACGAATCATTGGTCTCAAGTTTATAACTATATCTGTGACAAAATGTGAGATTACAATTAGACCGTCAGTTTGGGTAATACATATCAAAATTGTGCTAATTTCTGTCAGCACCGTTAAGGACTTTCTAATAGCATGCTAGCAATAAGATAACACTGGAGTATATCTGTCATACCAAACATAAAAAGTACAATAATATGGTCTTAATTGATTTAGAAAAAATTTAGCATATATTAAATAATTTTTAATCATTCTTTAATGTTTTAGACATATGAGGTCTTAACTGGGCGGATTTGTATGGATTGTTCACAAATTGACTGCAAAATGTGTGACTTTTTTGTGAATATTGTGTTTTCATGACGGGCACAGAGAGATTGAAGAGGTCTACTCCGGGCGACTCCCACACCTCCACGTCCAGCCGTCCTGCCGTTGCCCCCCCAGCCACACGAGAGTACACCCACTCGTGGAGAGGTACTGCATCCCCAACGCGGCTGACGACACAACAAACAATCGCGTGCTCCGCCTCAACCTGGATGCCCATCCGCTGCACTACATCAATGACAATGACATTGGCACTAGCTGGGTCTCGTCCATCCTCTCCACCACTGAGAAACTGGACGAAGGAGTCACTATCACCATAAACCTGGAGAATGGACAGTACCAGGTAGGGCCAGGTGTTCAACCTTTTGTTTCATAGTAGTGACTACAAGTAACCGGATGACACACAACATTTAATCTGCTCCCAGAATCTTGCAGTAGTTTTCCACAGCTTGCAGAAAGTGGCCGTATTAAAATTTCAATTGCGATGTTGGTGATACAGGTCGACCCAGTTGGTCTGAAAGTTTTAGTTTGTTTACATGTTCCAGAATGCCTGTCAAGAATGCATGTGCAGAAAAGATCCTGACTAATATGACACCTTTACCATTTTCAAGATATTAACATAAATATATAATAAATATATCATGTAATTACATATTTATATTTTTCAGTGCTTTCCTGAAAAATATGATTGTCAGTTCTCAGCTATGACTCTTCTTAAATTCAGCAGACCCTCAACATTTTTAAATATGTAAATAGTGTGAAGCTGGTTACACTATTTATATTTGTTGCGGTTTTGCTGTTGATATGTTACGTATATGTTATTTCATGTCTGTGTCAACCAGTCAATTTATAATTTCAACCATAGTGTGGGGTATAATTTATACAGTTCTTGCCTGTTTACAGAGAAATAGGTCAGGCCACAGCTCGCATCACAGTCTGTGGTTCAGATGCACACAGTTTCTTTCAGTTTGCTTCCTCTGCAAACAAACAAAACTGGCCATCTTCTCTTAAACCCCCAACCCCCCCACCCACAAGCTGAGAGCAACACTCCTGGAACAGATATTCAAATCTTATAGCTGGAAACCTTAAGGCTTGTATGTTTGTCTCAGCTCCCTGAACGCTTTTCACTGTGCAAATCCAGAGGCCTGGGACCCTCTCTGCTGTTCAAACAAGCATATGCCAAGTGTGTGTGTGTGTGTGTGTGTGTGTGTGTGTGTGTGTGTGTGTGTGTGAAAGTGAATGTCTAAGTTCCCTAGTCATCTGCATGGCTAAGCTGT
Organism: Hydrocynus forskahlii; assembly: GCA_037974365.1. Taxonomy (NCBI): domain Eukaryota; kingdom Metazoa; phylum Chordata; class Actinopteri; order Characiformes; family Alestidae; genus Hydrocynus; species Hydrocynus forskahlii. Next base: position 37,095,971 of record JBBPCX010000001.1, read on the forward strand.
GCAGAGGGAAGGGTCCAGCTGAAAAGCACTGGTGGATTTAGGCAGTTCTGTGGCAGTTGAGTCTCCTCTCAACAACAGATAAAACACACCGTCACACAGCCTTTGAAATGTCCACTTAGTCAAAGCTGGGACCAGTTCCTCCACCAAAAAACTCTCTGAATTAGTTACAGACGAAGAGAGAAGGGGGAGTGAGAGAGAGAAAGAGGGAGAGAAAGAGAGAGAGCAAGGGGGAAAAGGGACCAAAGCAGGCAGCGGCCGGCTTCAAGCTGTTCTTCACAGCGGCGGCGCGCTCGAGAAGTCAGCCGAGTGTTGACTGTGGCGGTGCAGATAATAGATAATCCATTGCTGTTTAGTATTTCATGCATATTCCTCCCCCGTCTAGCGATTTAGCATGCTCTCCTTTGCAGGTTTTCTACGTGATTCTTCAGTTCCAGAGTGCACAGGCCGAAGCGGTACGGATTCAAAGGAAAACTAGCGGTGGCTCCGGATGGAGAGACTGGCAGTACCTGGCCAAAAACTGCAGCTTCTTTGGGATGGGGGATAATGGGCCTTTGGAAAGACCCGACTCTGTCAACTGTCTCCAGTTTCCCAGGTACTGCTCTCACTCACAAACACACTGACATAAACACACACACTGTAGTAGTCCACCCACAGAAGCTTCAAGTGCCGATAAGAGTCCTTCAGCAAGTGTCTGGTGCCAGCTAAGCTGCATCAAAGCAGGCTGAGACAAGGTTCCATGTTTGATGGAAGCAGTGGATTGTGGGCTAGCAGGACATCTAAGTGCTTTGGATGGATCTGAGACAAGAGAGTGGGTAAATCTGCTGCTCTTGGCTTCACTCCAACCCGACCACTTCAGAGCTCTGCTGGCTGAACCAAGCGAATGGGAGTTACTTAGCTGCATTGAATCAGACACTCGCTCTCCCGCGTAAACATAAACAATAGAGCTGGATGATATATCATCTGTACTGGTAGACCAGGAATGATGTCATGCACTAATGCTGATTTTTAGATTGGTGTAGAGTGCGTAATTTACTGGATCCTCCAGATTGTTTAGAGATAACAGTTTAAAACTGTATCTACTGCCCAAATACCCTGCTTCACATGGGAATATGTCAGGTTAAGGAAGAGAAATGCATACTGATCTCTGATTCAGGCTGACTTTAACACACGCACAAACATACAGGCTCGCAATGCTTTAAATCTGACTCTCCTCAGTCAGAAGCAACTTGTTCGGACAAACATCTCTTTTTAACGCCATAAAAGTCATTATGCTTGAAAGAAAATGGGCAGTGTCCCCAGTGTGGTGGCACACTGACACAATGTGTGTTGTTTTGATCTGGGCCATATTTATTTTTAACATTGGCTGTTATGGCCATGCTTCCTCTGAACAATGCGGTATAGACCAGATGTTGTAACACCTTAAATGGCTAAATATTTCAACACTAAAGCAGACTGCTACCTGTCATGGCACAATGGCCTCCAACTCGCTTGTTCTGTCAAGTCATGTTAAGCGAAAGAGCAGAGGGTAGGATGTGAGAGAAGTTCAATCTAGAGTTTGTTGTACTTTCTGCTTGGGCTGCCTGCTATGCAGTTTAGTTTCATGTTGACCTTTGAAATCCTGGTATCACAGAAGGCTGCTGTATGATAGTTAGCCCTGTCGACGCAGTGTTTTTGCAGGGCACGCCCTGTGTTTTAATGAATCAAGGTGTTCAATTAAACCAACCAAAGTGTATTGTCACACTGTCGATTCACCAGTAACACCAGTAACACACTGCTAGGGTGTTTCATGGCCATGATGAGATGTTTTGGGCAGCACTAGTTTTTATGAGGCTTTTTTCTATCATTTTAAAACTGACAGAAAGCTGCAGCAAATGAAACTGAACAAGGGAGAAAGAGCATATGGAGGCACTGAAGACAACAGTGAGAGTTAGATGGAGGTGGAAGATCCAGCCCTGCTTTGTCCTGGATAAGTCTGTAAGCATTAGGAGTCAGACGGAGAGAGGAGCGGGGCATGGCTCTGTTCTGTGGCGGAGGCTGAGCGCTGAATAATGCAGAAGTTTCCCGCACCTGTCCTGGCCCGGTGGAGCGGCCTGACGACCCGTCTCGCACACACGGCCCTTAGCCCTTCAAACCGTTCTCCCAATCTCTGCAGCCCTTCTTTTTTAAATCTACAGTACACCTTGCCATGCGTTTTGCTGCTCAGTTCTTCAAAGCCAGCAGGTTTCAGAGCTGTTTTTGCCCTTTTGTTCTAAGTTTTTGGCTTGTTTGATTTTTAATGAGAGCTTTAGTCTACAATACGCTTTCAAGACTATTTGTATACTCCCTGTATACTGATTAAATTGTACATGAGTCTGAAATATTAAAGGGATGTAAATATAACATTAAGAATAATATTTCACTTTAATCAACTGGTTTCAGGTTTTTTCATGTCAGATTATTTTTTTCATTTTTCACTTAAAAAATTTTCACTTAAACAATTTTTTTCAAAAATGTGTTATTTAGTGCCAAACTTCTGAATTTCTTATTAAATTCAGTTATGCATTAGCCTCACCACTAAAAATTTATTTTTATGCCATAACCCAAAATGTTCTCAAAAGTGATTTAGCGTGTGTTCTGTTTTTTTTTTTTTTGGCATTTATAACCATTACAGGTGTGCAGAGTTTGATTATTCTTGTAAAATGACATATGACTAAGAAACACAAATTAAAGAACAATTATTGTACTGAACTAATTGAATCATTTTCTGTCATTCCAGTTATCTGCCTTGAGATTTTATCACTTAAGAGGCATTCTGGAGATTTATTTATTGTATTTTTTTAGATTAATAATCTAAAACCTGCACAGCACTATCACATTAGTATCATTTTATATTTTCTAGCTAATCCTCTAAAATGAGTTAAACTACATGGTGTTTGCCATGCTGCTTCAAAAACTGACTAAAGCTTCTGAATACACGCTCTCAAACGCTACTAGATGCCTTACTGTTACCAGTTAGCTAGAACATCCATTTTAGAGTGGTGTATTAACAATTCACGATGTATTCACTATGGTGATGGCAAGATCTGCAAATTATATTGAGCCAGCAATGCCGGTTTTGTCACTGTAAATGTTCATTGATAAGTGTTCTCCCCAGACAAATAGACTAGAGTATAGAATGAGATAAAAGTTCAACTGGAATAAGAATAAATTGTCTTGAAGACTGGAAATAGGTTACTTGTTCTGTGTAATATAGCTGCATATAGGCTGGTTATATGTAGTTGTAATTCTTCTCTTCTGTCTCTCCTTTCGTCAGTGATGTTCCTTACTCTCGCGGTAACATCACTTTCAGCATGCTGACCCCGGAGCCTAACGTCCGCCCGGGCTACAACAACTTCTACAACAGCGCTGCCCTGCAGGAGTTTGTGAGAGCTACACACGTGCGCATTCATTTTCAGGGCCAGTACCACACGCAGGATGCCCATGTGCCCTTCCGCCATCGTTATTACGCTGTGGACGAGATCACCATCAGCGGCAGGTCAGAGTCCTCTATCCTCTCATAAGCCGCCAGACCCAATTAACCATCTACCCAACCTAATTTCACCCTTTCAATTCTTTATTGCTACTTTGTGTATCTGAATTTGACACATGTGTGGAGAATGTGCATTAATTGGAGTTGCGCGTGAAATCCGATGGCAGGATAATTCTGGTGTCGGCAAGGTCGCATGTTTTGGGTCAAATACAGAAATTTGAGAAATGTACACATGTGAAAAGCCCAGAAAAAGATTTTCTCAGTTTTAAATGACTTATAATAATGAGATTGCTTATAACATAGAGGTATGGTGGTAGAACAATGCATACTGGCGTTACGATAAATTTCAAGACAATACAATTAATCCTGGTAGTAACAGGAACCAGATGTCTGAAGCATTTAATGCCTTTAAATGCTTCAACACAGGAGGTTATCACATGAATGTCTGAGGCATTTTCTTGGGACAGAGAGGTACATACAAGGAGTTTTAAAACAAAATAGTCTAAAAACAAAACATTAAGTAGCACATAGTTTATTTATTTAATTAGATGCTACCTTGCAATTAGGGGTAAATATTATTTCTGATACCAAAACAGATACCTTCCATATTGAACAATACATTTTTTCCTTTTTTTTTTTCAACCAAAAGTGTATGTGGCTCAAATCAGAAATAAGTGTGAGATGTAGGACTAGGTATATTTACTGAGCCGCAGACAACCATCAAGAAGTGCAGAGTCATCGGGAAATGCTGATGTTAATATCGTTCTCACAGAATACAATTTAGACAGCCAGTCACCAGTGTAGATTCTGGAAAAAGCATGATTATCGGCTCACAAATGCTGCAGTCTGTACACAGAATTTTTCGAGTATTGAAACTTTTTTGCAGTGTCATTATTGTCATTCAGTTCTAACCCTTCAATAATGATGCAATTTACCAAATGCACAGATGTGAACATCAGCATGTTGAATATATACCTAAATTATTTGAATTGCCTCAGATGTACAGAACGAATTCCATTAACAAAACGCTGTACATAAATTATTTGAATTATCAAAGTTGAGAATGAATGCACACAGGTCCAGGGGAACCTTTAAACTACATTTTACCTTTACTTGCTCGTAACACATTCTCTCTTGTAGGCCTCGCAAGCTAATTTATTTGGAAGACATTTATCTTTGTTTCTTGTTTTTTGCCATTCCACCAGCAGAACCACGTTGTGTGCATGTTCCTTTCAACACTTGCTGCTCTCATGTTGTGGTGCCTATGGTAATTATGTCATTATGCAGGCAACACGCTGCCATCTTGGAAAGTGTGTGTGTGTGCGCGCGGGTGTGTATGTGTGTGTGTAGAGGCAGCATTAATTAAGAGCTAGTTAAAGTGGCACGGGAGAAATTGAGGTTTAGAGAGTGTGAAATCTCATCATCCTTTGACATTCAGAGGTGCACTCTCTATCTCTCATTTTCTCTTTCTCTCCCACTCTCTCCTCCATTTGTTTTCCTGTCTTTCTCCCTTTCTTTCCCCCTTTGCTCTCTGTCTCGTTGGAGAAATCACGACAGCCTTTGCTGGTGAGACAAAGGCCGAGACAAGGAGAGAGAGAGAGAGAGAGAGAGAGAGAGAGAGAGAGAGAGAGAGAGAGAGAGAGAGAGAGAGAGAGAGAGAGAGAGTAAACAGTAGTGGATTTCCCCTCTGGGAGACTGACAGTTCAAACTCTGCGGAAGCTGCGAGTGCATGTCTTCGTGTTGTGGGGGACTAAAATGTGTGTAAATTCTGCCTTTGAGGTATTCTGACAGGGTGTCAAGCTGCGTCTACGAGCATTAGTGTCAGCTTTGTACTCGCACGGTAATAACCTCCAGCCATAATGACAGCCCTCTCTTTCACTCTCCCTCTTTCCCTCTCTCTCTGTTCCTCCTCTGCTCTCAGCTTTTGTTTGTCTGTTACGTTTGTCGGCCTGGCGGAGGTGAAGGGCTGGGCTTTTAAGTGCGGCCCAGGACAGAGCCGCCAACGAACTCGGGCCCTTTGAAGATGAATAATTAAAGAGCTGACCCGCAGGTGCCTGCTCCGTCTGATGGAGACCTGTCAGCTTCTCTGTTGAACATTACAACACGCCGTTGATATTTCCACTGGCATTTATAAATGTTGAATGGGGAAGTCCTATTAGCCATGCATAGAGAGAAATAATGGAGAAGGAAGAAGTGTGGGGAGCTGGAGACGGACAGAAAGATATGGAAAACGAGACAGGGAGGGAGGGAAAATCAGGAGTGCATGAGAAAGAGACGGACAGGGCAGGTATTTATGAAGAGTGAAAGAGGGAATGAGTCATACATGAATGCTGTTTGGAAATCCCTGTTGCTTCACTGATATCAACTTCAGTACCGAGCAACGCACATACAATGGCTTTGAATTCTGATTCTGTTCACAAAGTGGCTTTCTAGAAATCCCTCTAATGATTTAAATCCTTGCTGTCTATATTTTATGAAAAGATTGCCCTATTTACCAGTCTTTCAAATGTCTTATGGTCCCAGGCTACAGCTTGTTGTCCCAGTAGTATGAAGGGTATCTCCAACGTAAATTTATTGGGATTTAAAAAAAAAGAATGGCCATAAAATAGTGCATTATGGGTGACCCATGGATAGGCCATTTATGGCCTTGATCTTGAAAAATCTGCCCTTTTGAGTTACTATCGTCAGGGTACTCCTCCTACTAGAAACTGTTGCAAAGGAGGACATAGGACCCTAAACAGCTGTTTTTCTCTTTTTAGGTGTGAGTGCCATGGCCATGCGGACAGCTGTGACACCAGTGTGAGCCCATATCGCTGCCTTTGCCTTCCTGAGAGTCATACACGCGGAGCAAATGTGAGTCCTGGAGGGGACACTACCTCCCCGGTCTTTTTTTTTTTTTTAATTAACCACTTCCTCTTAATGATGTGCAAAAGTTATCTTTAATGAACAGCGCCTTTAAAAATGGGCCTTAATGGGATTGATGGAGGAGATGGAGGGAGGGAGGAGAGGGAGGGAGAGGTGGAGACTACCACACGCATATCCAGTTTCATGAAAGAGAACAAGCGAGAGTATAGAGAGGGAGAGTGGGAGAGAGAGGCTGGAAGGAGAGGAGGAAGTGGTTTAGCGGGCGGCACAGCTCTAATCGCACTGTCCCATCAGCCTCTGGGTGTCTTACTGATGAGTCCCGCAGAGGTAATTATATCTCTAGGAAAGCTCTGATGACACTGCTCACACTTTCACTGGTGCCACATCACTCTCTCTCTCACTCTCACTCACTCACACACACACACACACACACACACACACATACTTAAATACAGACACCAACATGGAGATACTTAAGAAGGTCTAACATCAGAATCAGCTTTACGAGTTGACCACTCAAACCAGTAGTCTTCCAATCTTCTCTTTAGGGTCCACCCAGTGAGTCCTTGGTTTTAAGGCTGTGTTTAGATGTGTTAGGACTGACTGGGGGTCCTGAGGACTGCTTTTTGAGCAACTGAACAGAAAATGATAGGGGTATTTTTTATTAATATAATCAAATACAACTCAGGTTAACTAGGACTGTCTTGGTTGTCTGTGCGTGAAATAAGACTTTTCGTTGAGCTCCTAGCGAGCAATGTGGGCAGAATGGGGAGGGGGTGGAAATGGTACACACCTCCTCACAAAGTGCAATGCGAAAAATGATAGCACGACACAACACAAACACTTTTAGAAATGGAAACATAACATAAAATTCAGTCCTCTTTCACATAAACACTGTAGAACAAATGGATAGCTAGACCTCCAAAACATCTCATGAATTCTGAAAAAAAAACTAAAGGCTTAAACTAAAGGCTTATTATTCAGTTTTTATTTTTTAACTCTTACCATTCAGTGTGTGCTATATTATTGAGCGGCTACTATGAAAATGACTTAGCAATTTATATGTGGGCCACTGCAGTTTAATGGAATAAACTTGCATCCTTTAACACTACTTTTATCATACAGACCCGTGAACCTGTTGCAACAAATTCAGAACCATTTAATGTAATAACTTTCTATGAAGGGGCTTTTAGACGCATTAAATGGTTCAGAGGTTCCACTGCTGTAAACCGTTATGTCTCTGAAAGTTTCTTTAGAACAAAGCATTTTGCACTGAACCACTTTTTTTGAGTCTTATCCCTTATAATAAGACTAATAAGCTGATCTTCAGCCTATTGCCAGGAAGTTTGGTGTGTGTTATCTTTCATACAGAAAATTTCCATCCTTAAATTTTCAAGACCAAAATCAGTGACTCTCGTAGCTTACTATGGATATCAGACTCTCTACGTATGAGTGGATAGGTGATGGCCTTTAAGTCAAATCTTGTGGGCCAGTCTCACTCAGTTCCTGTCTGATCAGTCAGCTAGATTGACTTAATGATCTGTGGCTTGTGCTTCTTCCGTAATGAGCCACACCTGGCCATCTAAACCATTCTCGGTTTAGGTGGCACAGTGGAGCTCCACCCCTCTGGCCTTCACATGCCGAAGGACAGTGTGGACAAGTTATGCACTGATTGTTTACATTCCACTAGTCATACTCAAACTTTTATCGAAGCCACTTTCAGCCCCTGGAATACTGTTTCTCCCCAAACTCCACTGAGAGTCATTGTGTTTCCCTATGGTAGCCGTATGTGCTCGCCAACACACCGGCAGTGAGTCCCGTATTAAACTTTTAAACCTGATGTTTGGTGATTTGAATTATTCACGAGAGGCTATGCATAATTCACAGCCAGCCGTGGCTTTTCTCTTTGCGCCGTTGTTGTGTGCACAGAAACAAACCGGGGCCACATCTAACACATTCACTGGAAAGTAGGTTTGTGTGTATGAGACTGAGAGTGATAAACATCAGCGTCCTCGTGGCCCTAAACGCCCCCAGACCCGAACAGCTGGCTTTGAGGAGGGACTGGGGTCTACCCCGCAGCTATGTAGACTGTGTGTGTGCGTGCTGGAAACCCAGCCATGCAGCATTTAAACAGGCCGCCATCCTCAGCACATCACGCCACAGAGCACCAGCGAGAGCGCTGTCAGTGTCTTGTTTCTCTTTGGTACTGCTTGGCTAAAGCCATTGTTGGTTTGGCTAATGAGGAATTTCTTTAGTTAGCCTGGTGTTGGTCTGATTGGAAAGAAAGGGAAAGTTTTATGTAGAAAAATTTACAACTAGCTCCATCTTGATATCAAAGTCAGAAACATAAGGGCTGTCATGGCCAGTGTTATACGGTTACCTGGGACATACATAAACCTTTCATGGCAACAAACATAACCATAGATTTACTTTTATTCCAAAAAGCATCTACTGTCATGGATGAAAATCGGCCTTCATGACTGACACTGGTTGGAGATATCCTTTTAGAAGTGTTTCTGTAGGTTTATGTTAGTCGTCATGAAATTTTTACATGTAGATGAAGTCTAATGAAGTTTTCAGTGAAATCTTGCTGCTCTCACTATTGATAATGCAGCGGTGTATAGTAAGTAGCTAAATTTACTCAGTCAGTACTTTAATATTTAGTATTTTATCTACATTTCGTTTTAGTCTTCACATTTAGTCTCATTATTTTGGGTTCAATTCTTTCTGTATTACAGGTGGATTTGTGAAGTTCTGTTTGTTTTCAGACAAGACTGTGTGTACAATCTGTGTACACCTGTTGCCTACTCGCATTCTTCAGTGGTTCCACAGATTATTTTACTATTTGAAAACAAGGAACATTCCCTTTCTGATGATGCACCTTGATGGTGGAAGGAAAAACTACAACTGGGTGGATTCTTGTGGATTTTTTCTGCATTTGCTGGTGAAAGCAGAAGGAAAGCAAAAAGCTAATGTTAGCCTTCTCTTGGCAATCACCACAGATATTCCCAGTAGTGGTGTGATGTATTTGCATAATGCATGCTGGGTCTTGTAATGAGAGAACACTGATGAATGAAAATATGAAAATGAAATAAAATCGTACTGATACTAACATATATTGAGAAATTTAATTCTGCGATACATTATACCCCTTTAAAAATCGATGTTCAGTTTGCTGTTAAGACTATAGACATTCCTGACTTTGTGTGAAAACGTGTGAAAAACAGTTAATCGAATTCATTTAAGTTACTTTCAAAGTGATATTTCTTTTCTGCATGTTCTATAAATCACTGGGCATAAAGTTTTAAGTGTAATGTATTTTTTAATGTGATGATTTATCATTTGAAAATAATATTAACTGTCATGGTCATTATACATTTTACAGTTGTGAAAGGCATTTTACTGTCTCTTTAAGACTTTAAAACAGTAGAATTAGGTGTTGATTTTCATAGTGTCATGTTCTTCTCTTTCTCCCAAATGAGGGCAGGCACGGAGCCAGACATTCATATTAGTTTCTTTTCTTTTATTGTCGACAAACACAAAACAAAAGGCACGAGGGTCAGAATCCTTAACAAAAGGAGAGAGGAACATGCAAAACAGCCACTCTGGATGACGGTGGACCGACAACAAAGGTCCACCATAAGAGAACTTAAATACATATAACACAAAACTCTAAACCAGTCCAAACACAAATCTCATTTCTCTGAGCACCCCGGCCAGCTGAAACTCATAATAAACAAACTCATGGCTGGCGGTGCTCAGAATGTCATAATAAAAGTCCAACCAAAAACCATAATGCAAACTTAACCAAAAAATGCCTCTAGTGCCCACTAACGGGACGTGTAAACATAGTATGTTTTTGGAGCAGCAAACAATTAAGGAGACAGATAATGTAAATAAAGAAAGCAGAATGCATTTTTGATTAAGATGTTTTAATTTAATCTGTTAACACACCACAGCACAATGTGAACTTCTTTCTCTGCATTTAACCCATTCACCAAGCAAAGCAGTGGGCTGCCGTCAACGAGGTGCACGTGGGGAGCAGTGTGTGGGGACAGTACTTTGCTCAAGGGTACCTCAGTGGTGACACTAGCAGTTGGGATTTGAACCCACAACCTTCTGATTGCAGGGCCAACGCCCAAACAACTAGGCCATCCAGCTGTTTATTTTCCTAACGGCACAAAAGCTCTAACTTAACACATTGAGTGATGTTCATTTCTTGTTGATTTGTTAGTTGTTCTCCCATATAAATGTTCCCATACATTTTCACACAGAAAATCTTTATTTAATCTTTACTGAACTCTACACATAATTCTATGAACACATTATGACAATATATTGTTTCATGTCAGTGTTCTAAGGATCAACTGCTGGGAAGCAAAGTGGCTAATCAGTACTTTACCCTAACAGGTGGATACAATGAGCAGAAAGGCAATAAAAATTGCAATTATTTACAAGGCAGTTATTTCTGTGCTAAAATTTCATGTTCGTGACAGGCCTGTTCATATGTGCTTGTGCAATGGGAGTATCTTAGACAATGTTAAAGCATGTCAGATGGTTTTATTTTAAGTAATTTCTTTGGAACAGGACAGACATTTCAATACTCTTCATTTTCATGTGCTGTATGCTAGATTTTGGAATGCCATCTTTGACTTTGACCACTTCATACTTTACAGCATTTTCTGTGCCACTCTCAGGCCCATATAACTCCCTGCCCAAGACAACCCAGCCACATTCCACATTCCACCATCTAACAAACAGGCATCCAGATAATGCCTCTCCGCAGAGCAGTAACATCTCGCACTCATACCACATTTGCATGTGTGTAGACTCAATTCTGGCAGTTTGGTTAATTAACCACATGGTGTTGCAGATTCCTGCTGCTGCAATGCTTTTGTTGTTCTTTGGATCTGCTATGGATGTCTTTAGTAATGTGCTGTGTAACAATTCGCTTCTCTCTAAAAACTTGTAATGTGCGAATGTGATTCTTATTCAGCAAGACTAAACACGATTACACTGTGTTCATATACACTTTGACCCAACATTATTGAGGATTGTTCATAAAATGTAAACTTTTTTTACTTCTCTAAATCTGAAGTTCCCAACCAACAGGCTGTGGACTGATAGCAGGCTTTGACTCATTTGATACCAGTTGATACTGCAGATGCAACAGAGAGGGAGAGTTAATCCACTGTTTTATTTTCAAAAATGTAATTATTATTGTTACAATTGTTATAGTATATTTTTATTTAGTCAGTAAGTTCCTCTACAATTTCACCATTTCACTTTAAACCACTCTGAATGACTGTCTCTACACCTCAGTGATCGAATTATGTAGAAAATGTAGAAAACCTGTGAACAAGATTTACTCTTTCATCAAAGTCTGTATGTGTTTGTTATGAGCAACTGTGAAAGTTTAGAAACAAAATGGAAATAATGTTTCATATTTCATTAGAGATTAAAAACTGGGCTAATTCTCAGTCAGTGTGCCTGTTGGAATTCATTTTTAGTCTAGTGTCATACTAGTTTATTGCGAAGTGGCCTCACTCCACACATTCAAGTTATCTACTGCCTCATTAGATAAAACAAGATGTTCATGTGCGTTACTGAATTTTGCTCCACTGAATGTAGCTTGTCTCCACACACTCCTGGATGTTGTAAATGGAAATGCTTGTCTGTCTCTGTGATATTCAGTGATAGATCAAGTGGATATAAGTGATTAATATTTAACTCCTCTGCTCTGCTGAATGCTGTGCTAGAAGTGATGAATTCAAAACCAGTCCATGCTATTTTGCCACTGATTTTAAAGTAGCAAAAGTCACCCGACACATGCCAGAATGATCAGCGCACTCTGTAAGTGGGCATGTTTACCTGAGTATCTGCAGCACAGAGGCTTTTTTACATCTAATTTTAAAGGACACATTGAAAATTCAAATATATAACCTAGTAACAAACCAAGGGATGGATGGAATAATGAGAAAGTTGGAAATGAAAATTATCAAGAATTGCTGCAGACGTAATCTATGGCCTGTTCATCCATCCACCAATCCATTGTTACTAAATTTTATATTTGAGTATATATAGCTAATTTGATCAAGGATGCCACAATTTATTTAAGAAAATACAAGATGGTAATATGGCTAATTAGTAAAGCACAGAAATTAAGTTGCATGTTAGCATTTGAAAAAAAAATATTGTCAGTATCACTATTGATTACCCAGTTGCAATTGGATCAAAAACAGAGTCGATTCAAGATCACCAGTGCCCTGAGATAGTAGCGTGACAACTGCAGTGCCACGTTACTGCTGTAACCATGCATTTTTTCCAGAAGAGCACCAAGTGAAGCTCAGTTTTAAATCAGAAATGACAATGTGCATCTGCACTACACTAGCCACATGGTTGCAAACTTTCATGTAAGAGTGTTGCACAAGCTAGGGTGCATTTATTGTGAATTCATTGCTTCTTGAGCTTCTATTATGTTATGTAGTCATGCAGCCCTATTGCTGTTAACTAATTACATGGAAGTTTCATTGCCAACCTAAAATCGTGTGCAGCGTCTGGTCAGCCAGCTAAATGCTCCTCCTCGGTATAAAAACCAGCTAATGTTTCCACACTGTCTGCTGTAACAGACCAAACTTTCTCATTCTCACATTTGTCTGAAAAAGTTTATAATGTCACTGTGTTGGTATGCAGACACATGGGTCGCCCTGCAGACCCCTGTGTCCTTATCTGGAGTGAAGAGGACACTGTGTTGGCAAAGCATGCTAAGGTAGTGCGTTTTGAGAAAGACTAAAGGTTAACCACAGGCTCTCCCCTGCTGCATTCACGCAGAGACCTTACCTGGAGGAGCGTGAAATTAGCCGTGGCATTCACACAGGCCTTTTACACAGGATGAGGATGCGCTCCTTCCTCTGTCCCAGAGCTCTCACACACATCTCCATTCAGGCACACTTCTCTCACTCTTCACTTGGCAAGAGGTGTAATGGAATGCGTGGCCTGCAAACTGCTGCAAAAATGTTACTGGATTGAATCTGAGAACTAATTTGAGGTCAAATTTTGTTTGTTGTATTGGAGTAAAGCAGTCATAACTGATTCCAATGTAGTTCTAGGCTTTTGACAAGCACTGGTGATAAGAAACTGCATGTAGTAAACAACCAATCATCAGTCACCCTTCATTGATATTGTTTCTATACTATTAGTCAAGATCATGATACCAATAGTTGCAGTACTGACATTGGCTCCAGTATATATTTTTTTAACCTTTCATTCAATGTTTTATGTTTGAATGAATCAAGGCCTGTAATTCAACAAAATAAGGATTTTTTAACCATGTCATATCTAAGGTTATCACTGTGTTTGAATATAGCATAGTAGTATATCACAATCCACAGTATCTAGCTTGAATTCCAGGACTGTGCGAAAGTCTTGAGCAGCCCCTCATTTCTTTACATTTTTCTTTACATTTTGCTTTGAATCAACTTGTTGGTGCAAAAATACAGTTTAATACCTGTCAAGTTGTCTTATCTTTGGCATATTGAGTAGATCAAAGAAACCGGAGCAAATATGACAGGCTGCAAAGTGCCTAAAGATACAAAGGAGTTCCAACCAGCATTCAGCGCCACCAGTATTACTGATCACTGCCTGATCATCTGGAATCATCTGCTCCCGTTTCTTCACTGGTTCAGACCTGAAGTTAGACCGTCTTTGTTCTGTTTAAATGATTCATACATAGGTCTCTGTGTGGCTTAACAAAGAAAAAACATTCCTTTGAAACTGGTCAGGAACAGGGACTGGACTGAAAAAAGTCCTTCAGGAAGCCTGAAGAAAGTTTCCTGAATTGATACACTGTTTTTCTCATAAACGTGGACCTGCCGGACCTCAGTGCACAAAATCAGGTTTTAATTCAATGTGCTAGATTAAGAGAAGAATAAGAAGAAAAACAATGAAGTAAGGGGGAAGTAAAGTTAGGGGAAATATACAGGATAAGGTCTTTTAAAAAGGCTGTGAAAACCCGATCGTGAATTTTGAACACAATTCAAGCCTGACACATATTCAAAAAATGACGTTTGAGCACAGAGTGAGAAATACTTAAATGTTTCAAACATCTCATCTTTTTATCGTAAAAATAAGAATTGGAATGGATGTCTTCAGTGTAAATTTTACTTCACCAAGTTGTGTGACTATTACAAGCCCCTGATTTCCAATGACTAATACCTTGAGTTTAAAAAACAATGAATCATATACTTGTTTGTGCTTCAGGACAGTGCCACTAATATCTACTCTTTGTTATTCAGTGGATCTTGGTTTATTTTTGCTAATTGTTTGTTCCAGTGAGCTCAACAGTACTTGAAAGCACAATGGACAGAATGTTAAAACGTAGTTCCAGAGACCACTTTATATCCAGAGCCCGTCACCAGCATGGACTGTTTGTTTTCAGAGCTTGCCAGCACACTCCCTGATTAGCTTTGAGAAAAGGGCCTTGCAAAGAGTAACTCTTCTAGTTTAGTTGTATGATAATATATGCAGTTGCTTAAGGTTTTCAGTTGCAAAATCAGCACCGGCGCCTTTTGTTTACATTGCTTTTGAATAAGCTTAGCAGATGGTGCATGCAAATGCAGTGTTTTAATGGAAGTTTGTGAAACTTGAACCTTTTGTTTTTGCTAACAGAGCTTCAGGCTTTCAGTGAGAACTGTGGTTCTTATTATACATAAAAACACCACTTCATAAAAGAAAATTTATACAAGATCTGATTTGACCCTGTATTTAGTTGGGTTTTGATATAGATGTCTCTTAATTAGTATGAACACTATTAGAATACAGTACATTTGTTAGTATTTGTTGGGATGTTTAATATAGCGCATTATTATTATTATTATTATTGTCATTATCATGATCATTTTGAGGAAATGAGAGGAAAAATATTTCTACTGCACATTTTTGTAGGTCATGACAGAAGTTCCAACATAGACATTAGGAACATGGTGTATTGGTTTAATATGAACTCACTTATTTAAAAATCATATTTCCGGCAATTTAAGGTATCATCAATGCTAAAATATAATTTGCACTGATGTAATGGTGGGCAATATTATGATATGTCACAAAATGCGGCACACTTGTTGCACTTTCTTCTGTTACAGCTCACAAAACCTCTAAACCTCTAAATATTCTGTAAAAAAAAGTATTGTGATAATATTTTTTTGCAAAATCCTCTGCCTTACACTGAACCCTCAATCCAGGGACATTACCATTTCCTAAGCATCCTATTTTCTGAGATAATTGTGGGATTGTAAATGTGTTGTCACTTGGAGAAAACATAATTTTTTGTTTTTCTTTTGAAAGCACAGACCTCCCTTTACACCGTGTGAAACTGTCTAAGAATTGATAGAAATGGTCCAAAAATACTTGGAATAAAATCTTGCTGCATTAATTTCCAACGAAAGTTAGAAATGTTGCTGTATGTGGCGTTCGTGACCATTACAGTCACATAGTTCATTGCAATTTTTTTTTCTGTGGCTGATCTTTGCAAATACTTTTACTAAATCAAAGTAAAATAAAACACTACTCCCAAAAATTACAATTGTAATGCAGAGGTATATACTGAGTACTATATATGGACCCCACCTTAAAATATAACCCGAGTTTCACATGATGTGAATACCTAAATCCCCGCAGCGGCTGCCCACCTGTCTGCTTGATGCTGTGTATAAAAGGGTGTGGAAGCGGGTGGTCCATGTCTGGCTCCCCCAGCATCTCGTCTGCCAAATTAGCAATTTCCCCTGAGCCCCTGCCTCACTATGGCTGCTCCAACAACAGGCTGACACCAGGAGCATCCACCACAGCGTGAACCATCACTAGGGAATCCCAGTTTTTTTAATCCATTTTTAATCATTTCATTTGATGTCTCTTTTGTCCACTGTAATTTGCAGTGACTGCTCACAAAGCCAAAGTCGTTATCAGTAAAGATTTAAGGCCCCTTTTTCGTTTTATAAACCCATGTTGACATGAATGGTCTGTATGGTTGCCTAGTTAAATAGCAGTGTTGTTGAAAGTCACTTTTAATAAATGGCCTTCTTGTTGGTGGTCATACTAGGAAAAGCGCATACTAGAAAACCAAGTTGCCGTAGATTATTTTATGAATGGAAATTTCAGATTCATGATGAATATTGTATGTAGAGAAGGGCATTTCAGTCAAATCTATTGATACTCAAACATTAAATAATGTGGAGTAAACAAGAAACACCAATATTATATTCCTACATTGCATACAGTGAGACGTGGTTTGAGATTCAGCACCAGTGTGGGGACGTACAACTCTGTTAGCTTGGTGCTAGAGAATGGAAAATGCGTTGAGGCGCTAATGATAATTTGGCATTAAATATGGCTTAAAAGCAAATTTGGAAGAAAAGCAATTTACTACTAAAGCAAAGCTATTTCCAGTGTATCTTATATCATTTTCAATAATATATGACAAGTTAAAAAGCTCATGAAATTTACAATGGTGTGCACAACTTTGTACATTATACTCTTAATTAATTTGAAATTTGTACATTATACATTTTTTGTCCACCATTTTATTCAAGCATGTGCTAATTGCTTAACCTTATTGTTTGTCCCTTTCTTTAAAAAAAAATGGTAAATTGCTATTGCAATAGCTGTAAACCTGAATCTGTTTATTTGTTGCATATTTGAACTCTGATCTGTGATTGGACTTTTCCTTTATGGACAGTGCGAACGCTGTGCCCCGCTCTTCAATGACAAGACATTCCGAGCAGGCGATCAGGTGCAAGCCTACAATTGTCGCCCCTGCCAGTGCTATGGCCATGCTGCTTCCTGCCACTACAATGCCAGCGTGGACCCTTACCCCCTCGAACACTTCCGTGGTGGAGGAGGAGTTTGTGACAACTGCATTCATAATACAACAGGTAATGGTATCATAATAGCTATTACGGCTGCACATTAACAGGAAGAAAAACAGCAAATCTCACGGCAACAGCAATAATGACAGTTCTTTGCAGTATTAATATTGCAGGAATGTGCAGTATGCAAAAAATCCTCTAAATGAATGTATGATTATTTACTGAACAATCAGTTTTTTAGCTTGTTTGAGTAATTTGCATTTTCACTCATAATCTAACAAACATAACAAATTATATTTGAAAATAGATATTACAGTCATGATATGCATATGAATGCAATATCATACTTTGTCCATACTTTGTCATAGCCTTTACTACATTGTGTCAGCATTAGGTAAAGACACAGCCAAATTCCTGCAAGACTGAAGCAAGACAAGTGAAAGTTATAAAAATGTCAAACAATGTTTAAAACAAAGACAAATAGACAAATTCAGGTGATTAATTGAGATCTCATTTTGCCTGTCAAACAGTATTTGACTAAAGTAGCTCAGTCACTTGTTTAGATGCTGCAGAGCTGAAAGACAGAAATGGCAGCACAGTTAAATCTAGTTTTAAAGCTCACATCTTCCTTTTTCTTATGTTTTATTTTTTCCCCCAAAGACCACCCAAGACATCTGGTTGGTTTATGAATTGAAACTAATTTTAATTATTCTGAACTTGATTTATTCCTTAGAATTGAACAGGCATTTTTTGTTACTGTGCTCTAAAAACAGATATATTTAAGGATCTGTGTTTGGTTTGGCTATTCTGTTTACCAAGCCCTCTGGACTGAAACAAAGCTTGTGTGGGTGGAGTTGAACTGGGGTAGGCTAAAGCAAGTTTAAAGCAAGTTTTGTGAGTTCATTAAAACAGTTAATTCAGAAAGGGATGCGTCTGTGGGCTCACTGAAAGTTAACATGAACTTTGCTGTTAACATTTTACAAATGATGCAGCATCTTTGGATGAAATTATATAATTATAAAGATCATTCCAGATAGAAACATACCGGTTCTTGGCTTTGATGTAATCTCTGATGAAATTCCTTCACAACAGGGTATACAACAGTCCTGAAAAATCTCAATATCAAATTAGAGGGAAAACAGATGGAGGTTTAATGAAGTAAATCAGGCCATGCTAACTGGTTCACTGTTTCATATGTTGGGCATCAGACACAGTGGCAGATAGGGACAAAAGGGGACATTAAAAAGGACACCTCACCTCTCTCGAGACAGCTGTGTGTTTATTTAAAATTGTGGAGCTGAGTGATTGATCCTGTCCTTGTCTTTCCCACATCTCATGGACACTCCCCCGACACGGCACACACGTTCATTTGAAAGGAAGAAACTGTGAGCGATGCAAGAGTCTGTTCTACAGAGAAGTTGGCACATCACTGTGGGCCGAGGATGCATGTAAACCGTGTGATTGCAACAGTGCTGGGACGGTCAACGGCAGTTTGGAATGTGACCAGGTAAGGTAAACATATGTGAACTGGCACTCTAGTAACCATTTAACCAGTTTGAAATGTTGTATTTTGCTACTTTGAAAGCATATGCTTGCGAAGGATGTGTTGTGAGATGGGATGAATAGGAGATAGAGGTGTAACAAGCTAATGTTTGCTAGGTCCAGAAACTGTGAAAAACCTCTGACAAACTTGGATTATTGTCCATGGAAGAGAGAAAAAAAAACCTGTAGAACCTGTAGGATCCTCATCATTATCCTGTGGTGTTCAGATTTGTTCTCTTAGTTCAATAGCTTGTCTGAGGCAGCCTCCATTAACATTACTCATCTGATACAAAAAACTGCAGAGTTAAATGCATTCATGAACTCTTATGGATGTTTTATAGAAATGCACATCTTTAATCAAAACTCACACACACACACACCTAAACTGTGAATTATTTATCAGTTTATCATTGAAATAACTGATCTGATTGCCAGATATGGTTGCCATGTCTCAGTTGTCAGCAGAAACTCAGGTCTTAAATAATATAAATATTGTAGTGCTGGGGATGGAACTTCTCTTAGTTCTTAGTGGTTTTGTTGGGTTGTGATAATTACCTAATTTCTTATTTTTCATAAATTATCTTCTAATAAATACATTTATGCCATGATGACATTGTATTGATGCTCATCACTTGATTTAAATGCATTTTTAAGGTTTATTTTTAATGATTGCAGTTTCTTGTGTACTTTATTTCTGTAACGAAGACGAACATCTAAACCAGCATTCACACTATTGCAGCAAATCTATATTTCAAGGCATCAGCAATATGTTCAGCAGGAAGATTGAAAGGCTCCAGTGATCAAAGTGGCAAAGGAATTCAAACAATACAGGGATTCAGGAATTAAAAGAAACAAAACACAAGAGATCATGAGTTTAATGATGCCACAGCCATCCAAGTCCAAGAGAGCAAAACTGGCCTCTCTCTAAGTGGGTAGTATGGCTCCCCACCTCCTCCATAACGTGTGATGCAAGGCAAACTGTCCAGTTATTTGTTAAGACAATAAAATAAAATGTTACCAGCTCCTGAGATGACAAATGCCTCCAAGATACTCTTGCACAGGCTGCTCATGCAGTTCGACTCAATCAAGCCCAGCGACTGCCAGCTTTGTACATTCTGTTGTATACATGGCATGAGAAGACTAAGCCAATGGATTGGGGCATAAGGCCTGTGTTCCAAAGTATATTAGTCTCCCCAGCATAATCCTCAATTCATTTCATCTCCTCTTTGGAAAAAATTATGCTCACACATTTAAAACATCAGCCAGATTTTTATCACTGTATCTCAGGAAAGAAAACAACAGAGGCCTTTGATCCTCGGCTCAGTGACAGACTAGAAAATTACACGTTCATATAAAGCTCTTAGCTCTTTTCTTTCTGGAGAAGCCTGCATCGATGTATTGGCTAAAGACTTTAGTATTCACAGCGGCATTTATCAGTGTTGTGATCGGTAAGGGATTGCAGTGAGTATGTAAAAGTGTCATTAGGAGGCCCCTCCTTCTCTCTCTCTGGAGAATCCCACTCTGCTCCCCTTTGCCCAAGCATTACCAGAGCCTTTTCAGAGGGCTGGGGCCATCCTTGTCAATAGATATACTGGATGACAAATTTGAAATCAATGACCAGGTCAGACCCTTGTGGAGATTGTTACCTTATTTAAATTCCAGGAATGATTATTTCCTCAATCTCTCAGATGGCTTCATTTGTTGGACTCTTTTACTGTGGAGTGCTGGGGTAGACTTTGGGCCTGTCAGTTTGACACATAGTAGTGAAAAACTTGCTTGTGCTTGGCATGCTAATAATAAGTAAGATAAGAATTTTTTCTGTTAATTAATGAATTATCTTATCCAAGGAGGGTAAAATATGCAATCTATTAGCTCAGGAATTCTGCATCTCCTGTTACTTTCACTGGCACTTAAAAGAATGCCTGAAAATACATTGACAACAATGAATGCAGTGAATGCTAGTGGGGCTAATTAGCATGGCTGCATTATCCCAGTGTTTTCCGGCTCTGGTCCTTTTGTATGAATCGAGTCAGGTGTATTGCAGTCAAACTACCAATTAGCATGTCTCTATGTGTTCTTTTAATGTAAGGTAACAATCTAACTGACCACTTAAACAATTTACTGATGATAATGACCATTATTGTGGGCCTGTCCATTATCGATATCAATAGATGCATCAACATTTTGTGGCTTGCTTTGTCCTGTAACAACAGATGTTTACCTGTGGGCAGCATTAGTTCCTGAAGATTGAATGGTTTCATGCTCATGTGCCTTAACTAGTGAACATATACTACTACTAGTTAACATATAATGCTATTATGGATAGACAAATTGTGTTCCAAAAAATGTGTCTTAACCTAACCTGTAAGATGGTGTTAGCCTGTTGACATGGTGTTAGCATGCTAACAGTAAACTGTGGTATAAAAATAAGAATTCTGGGGAGATCTTTTGATGTTACTTAAATATATTTTAAGTTTCTCCTGTTGTTTGCAAAATGTGACCATTGACTGACCAGCAAGATTATTATCTGATTTAGTTACTGTCTGACTGACAGATCATTGTTAAAATGCAAGTTGTGCTTCAACGGTCTAGGTGATCCAATGACTGTATACTGTACATACACATAATGAAAAACAGCAGAAAACATGCTCATAACTGACTTAAATTACAAATACTCAGTGGCAGTATAACCAGTTTTATATAGTAAATTTCCATAAAGTCCTTTAGCTAGTTCAGTGATTTCCAACCTTTTTGCAACCCATAGCACCCTCAATCAAATGTTTTGTTTGTAGCAGTTTTTGTAGGCTACAAAAAAGAGAAACAGTCAAAACGATAAATATTTCATACATACATAACATACATAAAACCTGCCAGCCATGTCACTTATATTGTAGTTTGCTCAATGGCTTGGATTAGTGTGTGCAGCACCTCCCACAGAGGTGCCGGCCTAATTGAGATTGGGAATATTTGGAGGCCATGTCAACACCTTGAGCTATTTATGTTCCGCAAACCATTCCTGAACAATTTTTGCAGTCTTGTGGAGTCCATGTCCACGCAGAATTAGGGAGGTAGTTTTAATATTATCACTGATTTAGTGTAAGAAAAAGTGGTATTATGTCATTATTAGAGATTATTATTAGTCATAGGAGTTTGAAAATTGATATTGTCACAATTTTCATAATGGTCTCAAGTGTATGGCCTCTAGAACTTAATGCAAAATGCGATGGTTATGATTACTGGCTGACTTCTGTTCTTTGGTAAAGTCAATACAGCTTTCCAGTCTGCACGGTCACACTTCAGTCCCTGCTGAATGTGCAGTCGTTTCTTAGTCAGCTTTTTTGATGGCTAGTAATTTCATCTATCCAAACAGAGCCCTGGTGTGGCAGATAACCACGGTGCAACCAGCTGACCACAAGTACGAGGTGTATGTGCTCAGGTGATGTGACCACCCCCATCCTTTCCTGTGCTTACCCCAGTAGTGGAGATAAAAAGCATCCCAGTGGGGGCCTGGAATTGGGGGGTGTGGGGTGAGGT